>CM029021.1:176080702-176208127 GCA_016801055.1 Panax notoginseng
AGCTCTGATACCAACTGTGACGCCCCCAAAATAGGTATACAACACCCATTCTGAGTCGCCAAAATACATGGTACAGAAACAACTACATCTTTATTATTACAACACAAGAACTGTGAGTTTAAATACAAATATTGTCATTTAGACAATATCCACACTCAAATAAGCCTCATTACAATTATTGATACATTATTTCACAAAAATATGAGGACTACTAAAGTAACTTCTAGAACCATCATTCCATACCCCGACTAGTACTCGCTACATTCTCGCCTCCTGAGAAAAATGGAACAAAAAGGAAAAGGGTGAGCTCAACTAGCCCAGTAAAGAACATTATGACTAAGATAATACAGAACAAATTATCGTTAGTCTTCAACAGGGAAAAATCTAATAGAATACAATAGACAACAAGTTTTAAATCAATAACTGCAGCGGAAACAGCAAACCATTAGAAGAGTCAAGTAGAGAATGAGTTCTACTATCTTCTAAGATTTAAAAGTCCATCATCAATATTTTATCCCTGTAACAACAATCAATAACCATCTTTAATCAAATATTCATCTTTGCACTACAGGCCAAAGATATTCATTTGTATCACCAGTCGGTCATGTTCATCTCAACACCTGTTCATCTTTGCACTACGGCCAAAGATATTCATCAGTTAATCATTCATCTTTGCACTACGGCCAAAGATATTCAGTAATATCATCATTTAGGACTGAGGATGATGAAAAATATATTAAAGAAAACGAATCCAGTGAAACAAAATAACAAATATTAAGGATTCGTATTTCGATTTATTCATGTCCAAAAATACCTTATAATTATTCATAGTGAAGTAGAATTCAAGAATGATCAAAACATGGATACAATCAAAGCTAGTACCCAGAATAGATATTTTGGACGAAAAGAAGAAAATTTTATTTTTCGGTGAATAGTAACTCGTGAATAGTAACTCATGAATAGTAACCCCGACGTGAAAAGTTCCAAATTTGATAAAAATTTCCAACCAATATTTCGGCATAATGATATTGAAGAAATAATATCATTTTTGAATAAAAATAACATCCCTTACCTCAAAATATCAGTACTTCTGGTCGGAATACCGTATAAGGCTGAAAGAAACTTGCTCTGATGAATAGAAACTCTCAAAGTATCTAAATACTCACAAAATACACTCAATAATCTAGAGAGAGAAAGAGAGAAAACTTGTTTCTGGTGTGATTTTCAATTCTAACTTAGCCCTCTATTTATAGGAAAATTTAGATAGGTTTGACCTGCAACCTGATGGCTTTACCTGCTACTATTCCCACCCACCACATTTGAAATATAATTCAGCACATTTCTTCACCAACCACAAGTGGGGCCCACCAATTCTAGAATTTTCTACCAAAATGATTAACTCCGAAAATTCAACAATTTCTGAACCAGTCATCTCGTAAAATTCATAATAAATCATACGTTCATTTTTAACGGTTCAAAATTTGTGGACATATACTCAACTTATATATGTATAACATATCCAAAAATTACCACGATCCAACGGTCGGATTAAAAATTATAACTCCCGCAAAATATCTCAAAAACCCTGATTTTTAATACCTCCATTCCGACAAAAATACTGATAAAAACCTCAACATTAACTCCTTCATTTTTAACCACAAAAATATATCCCTCATTTATATCCACAAAAATAAATATTTCCTTATCATATGAATCAATAATTAATTATTCACAAATAATATTACAGAATCACATTTATGACAACCAGGCCGTTCCCAGGAAAGAGGGGGCTTTCCAATAAGGATTTCTCCTTACTGGCGGCGCAATTAGATGACCAAACCTCTCCTTAGACAGAACTTTCTAGACATTGCCAATAATGTTATCTAATAATATTATTCAAATAATATGAATTATTGATCTGATAATGGAAATACTGTGTAGTGACAATTATTGAAACAACAGTAATATAAAATATCAACGCAGCAATTATTGAATCAATAAAATAAAATACTGAACAGTAATTACTGTAACCATTATTGAGTAGTGCCTTCTTACGTAAGAATCAATAATTGGTGCAATACAGTGTGCTACTGTGTAACAACGCGTATTACTGTGTTTTTTAACCACCGGGTATTCCAACAGTATTAACGGTAACAACTACTACGCCGTTATTAATAAAAAACATATACTTGTCGTTTTCTTCATCCAATCGCTTTCCGTTATGGGGCCCACAAAAGACTGCGCCGTCGTACGAATATTCCCCGACAGGAAGAATATTCCACGACCAAACGAATATTCCCCGACAACAATGAATATTTTATAACCACTTGCTTATTTAAAATATTTACGCATTTTACCCATAACTAACTTCATTAATCAATTTAACACTTACTATTTCAAAATAATAAATAGAGGGAATTTAAATTTCATTTATTAATAATTTGGGGTCTTACAGTAAGGTTGCATGGCATGCCAGTATCCATAGTTTCGGATCGTGACCCAAGATTCACTTCAAGATTTTGGGTTAGCTTGCAAAAAGCTATGGGCACGAATTTACGGTTCAGTTCGCATACCATCCTCAAACGGACGGGCAATCAGAGAGGACTATTCAAACTCTTGAAGATTATTAAGACTTTGTGTCCTAGATTTCAAAAGAAGTTGGGATAAGTACCTACCATTGGTGGAATTCTTCTACAACAACAGTTATCAGGCAAGTATAGGTGTGGCTCCCTTTGAAGCATTGTATGGACGAAAGTGTCGCTCTCCAGTATGTTGGGATGAGGTGGGAGAAGCAACGTTGTTGGGACCAGAGTTGGTACGAATGACTACAGAGAAGATCCAAACGATTCGACAACGTATACAAACGGCACAGGATCGACAAAAGAGTTATGTGGATCTTCATCGAAAGGACGTGGAATTTGACATTGGGGATCATGTATTATTACGTGTAGCTCCATGGAAAGGAGTTACAAGATTTGGGAAGAGAGGAAAGCTCAATCCACGATTTATTGGTCCATTTCAGATTCTTGACCGAGTAGGAAATGTGGCCTATAGACTCGCGTTACCTCCAAGTATGTCTCGTGTTCATAATGTTTTTCATATATCTGTGCTTCGTAAATATGTGAAAGACCCGAACCACGCTATTGAGTTAGAACCGGATGAGATAGCCGAAGACTTAACGTACGAGGAGGTACCTGTCAAGATTCTGGATATAGAAGGAGCATGTCCTACGCACGAAGGTCATACCACAAGTTAAAGTTTTGTGGATAAACCATGTTATTGAGGAAATGACCTGGGAGTTGGAAACGGAAATGAAAGCGAGGTATCCTCATCTTTTCGAAACACCAGGTACGTATGTCAATTTCGGGGACGAAATTTCATAAGGAGGGGAGGTTGTAAGACCCCAAATTATTAATAAATGAAATTTAATTTCCTCTATTTATTATTCTGAAATAGTAAGGGTTGATTTGATTAATGTGGTTAGTTATGGGTAAAATGCTCAAATATTTCAAATAAGCAAGTGGTCCTAAAATATTCATTGTTGTCGGGGAATATTTGTTTGGTCGTGGAATATTCTTGTTGTCGGGGAATATTCGTAATGACGGCGCAGCCTTGTGTGGGCCCAGAAAGTGATTGGATGAAGAAAATGACAAAAACAAGTTGTTTATAATTAACGGCGTAGTTGTTACCGTTAATACTGTTGGAATACCCGGAGGTTAAAACACGGTAATACGCGTTGTTGCATAGTAGCACACGGTATTGCACCAATTATTGATTCTTACGTAAGAAGGCACTACTCAATAATTGTTACAGTAATTACTGTTCAATATTGTATTTTATTGATTCAATAATTGCTGCGTTGATATTTTATATTACTGTTGTTTTAATAATTGTCACTACACAGTATTTTCTATTATCGGAGCAATAATTCAAATTATCTGAATAATATTATTAGATAACATTATTGGCAATGTCTAGAAAGTTCTGTCTAAGGAGAGGTTTGGTTATCTAATTGCGCGCCAGTAAGGAGATATCCTTATTGGAAAGCCCCCTCTTTCCTGGGAACGGCCTGGTTGCTAGTACTGTGATTCTGTAATATTATTTGTGTATAATTAATTATTGATTTATATGACGAGAAAAATAGTGATTTTATGTGGATATAGATAGAGAAAAATTTTAATGTGACAATTGTTAAAAATTAATATTTTATCTTTTTCTGATAAAATAATTCATTTAAATATATTATTTTAATAATATATTGATTGTGGTATTTTTACAATGAATGTGGGATATATGAGTATATGAGGAGGAAGAGTATTTTTGTGCATTAAATGATTAACACAATATTTTGTGTGTTGGTGGACATAATTCTTGACGAAAATTTATTATTGACAATAAAATCGTCCGTTTGTGAATTTCGGTCAATTTCTGTTTAGAATTTGGAAAAACTTTCTTCTGCAAAGTTGTAGAGAATTGAATTTCCTATAAAAACACGCGAGATTCGAATTTTCTGATAAAAGGGCTATTTATTATGAATTATTGAAGTTCTGAAGTTCCGAAATAATTGATTTTTGGAAGTTTTATTTATTATTTTGAAGAAAAACGTTTTTTGGCATTTAAGTGGGCTAACATGTGATATAAATGGGCTGAGATCAGATGTCTAGAGGTGGGCTAAGGAAAATTTGATAAATATATTATTATTATATTAAATTTTCTGCTTTGGTGTTCTAAGCATTTTCCTATAAATAGGGTGCTTAGGTTAGAATTGAAATCACACACAAGAAACACAAGTTTCTCTCTATTTCTCTCTCTATATCGAGCGTATTCTTGTGAGTATTTGATACTTTGAGTGTTGCTATACGGTGTAAGTTTCCTTCAGCACTATATCTAATATTCCAGTCAGAAGTACCGTCTTTCCGAGGTAAGGAATGTATTTCTTCTTAAATGATATTATTTTCTTCAATATCATTATGCTGAAGTATTGATCTAAACTTTTTATCAAATTTGGAACTTTTCATGTCGAGGTTACTATTCACGAGTTACTATTCATGAGTTACTATTCACGAGTTACTATTCACGAGTTACTATTCACCGAAAAATGAAAATTTCTTCTTTTCGTCCAAAATATCTATTCTGAATACTAGCTTTGATTGTATCCATGTTTTGATCATTCTTGAATTTTACTTCACTATGATAAGGTATTTTTGGACATGGATAAATTGAAATACGAATCCTTAATATTTGTTATTTTGCTTCACTGGATTCGTTTTCTTTAAATATTTTTCATCATCCTCAGTCTTAAATGATGATATAACTGAATATCTTTGGCCTGTAGTGCAAAGATGAATAATTTCTGATGAATATCTTTGGCCCGTAGTGCAAAGATGAACAGGTGTTGAGTGAACATGACCAACTGATGGATATCTTTGGCTTGTAGTGCAAAGATGACTATTTGATTCAAGATATTTATTGATTGATGTTACAGAGATAAAATGTTGATGATGAGCTTTTAAATTCATAGATAATCGTAGATTTCATTCTCTACGTAACTTCTCTATGAATTATTATTTTCCGCTGCGAATATTGAATGAAAACTTGTTGTCTATTGTATTCTATTAAATTTTTCCCTGTTGAAGACTAACGATAATTTGTTGTATATTATCTTAGTCATAATATTCTTTACTGGGCTAGTTGAGCTCACCCTTTTCCTTGTTGTTCCATTTTCTTCTCAGGAGGCGAGAATGTAGCAGGTACTAGTCGGGATATGAAATGAAGGTTCTAGGAAGTTGTTTTAGTAGTCCTCCCCATTTTTTTTTTGTAAAATATTGTTCCAATAATTGTAATGAGGACTTATTTGAGTGTGAATATTGTCTAGATGACAATATTTGTATTTACACTCACAGTTTTTATGTTATATTAATAAGTTATAGTTGTTTCTGTACCATGTTATTGACGACTCAGAATAGGTGTTGTATACCTGTTTTGGGGGCGTCACAGTTGGTATCAGAGCCATAAGTAAAGAGCCCCGAGCCTCTATCTGGTGACATCCTGTTGATGAGGAATGCACCAAAGCCAGACTCTCCGTAGGGGACGCCGTTCTGCGGTGGCAAGCTGATAGGTACCTTTGTGAGGTGCTGACACATGATGGTGTCCAATGTCACAGTTGGTATCAGAGCTTAGGGATATGATCTCTGGCGGAGATCGGGGAATAGAACTAGGAGGGGAGAGACGAGTAAATCCTTCGCTAGTGTGTCCTACCTAAGCTTATTGTTGTCGGTCATAATATAGGGATATTATGTGATTTGTTAATTTGTTAAATTAACCCTTGTTTTATGGCAGTATTTGAGAATGTCGACTGAGAATGTTAACAGTGGAGTAAATGAAACTGGGAGACACATGTACTCACCAACGAGGAGAACGTGCAACAGGCTGGCAATGTTCCTCCTGTGAACACACCACTGAGCAGACGATGAACGATGAGATGTTTAGAAGCTTTTTGCGATTCATGCAAAACCAGACGAAAGAGATTCCTGTTCAAAATATAGAAAGAAACAATGGCAACGCACAGCTGATGTTGAGGTGAACATGACCAACTGATGGATATCTTGGCCTGTAGTGCAAAGATGACTATTTGATTCAAGATATTTATTGATTGATGTTACAGAGATAAATTGATGATGAGCTTTTAAATTCATAGATAATCGTAGATTTCATTCTCTACGTAACTTCTCTATGAATTATTATTTTCCGCTGCGAATATTGAATGAAAACTTGTTGTCTATTGTTGATTTTATAAATTTTTTCCTGTTGAAGACTAACGATAATTTGTTATATATTATCTTAGTAGTCATAATATTCTTTACTGGGCTAGTTGAGCTCACCCTTTTCCTTGTTGTTCCATTTTCTTCTCAGGAGGCGAGAATGTAGCAGGTACTAGTCGGGGTATGGAATGAAGGTTCTAGAAAGTTGTTTTAGTAGTCCTCACACCATTTTTTTTTGTAAAATATTGTTCCAATAATTGTAAATGAGGACTTATTTGAGTGTGGATATGTCTAGATGACAATATTTATATTACACTCACAATTTTTATATTGTATTAATAAAGTTGTAGTTATTTCTGTGACGCCCCCAAAATTAGGTATACATCACCCATCTTGGGTCGTCAGATACATAGTACAGAATACAAATATAACTGATTAATACAACTGTCGTGTACCATACGACAAAACATAAACTGTGAGTTTGAATACAAATATTATCTTCTAGAGAGTATTCATACTCAAAAGGAGTCCTCATTACATTTATTAACACACCATTACATAGAATAGTGAGGACTACTAACTAATACTATCATTCGGACCATCACTCCGTCCCCGACTTGCCCCAGCTACGTTCTCATTTCCTGAAGAGAACAGTGAAAGAAAGGGTGAGCTCAACTAGCCCAGTAAGAAATATTATGACTAAGATAATGCAGAATAAATTATCATTAGCCTTCAACAATGTTAAACTGATAAAATATAATAGACATCAAGTTTAACTGTAGCGGAACAAGCAATCCATTAAAGAGTCAAGTAGAAAATAAACTCTACTATCTTTTATGATTTAAAAGGTTTTTCAACACTGTGATCGCTGAGACTCAGCTTAATAAAATAATCCACATCATCGAATCACCCCTGCACTACGGCCAAGGATATTCGTGTATTCATTAATGGTCATGATCATGCCAACAACTGTCCATCAATGCACTACGGGCCAATGAGGACTTTTACCACATCATTTGTAACATTACGGTCATGATTATACCGAATAATCCCTGGTCATAATCATACCAAGTCCATCTATGCACTACATGCCACAGATGACTTTCAACATTTTATAAACATGAGGATGATGACAATGATATAAGAATTCAATAAAACAAGTTCAAGAATTAATTTATCCAGGAATTAACAACGTCCAAATTGTCAACATGATACTGCATTGTGGAGTAAAATTCAAGAATGCTTAGAAGAATATTTTCTTGAAAAGATACTGGATGAAACGCAACTATCAAGGATATTCCACAAATTTCATGGAGTATAGAAGTCAAAACTTAACCAACTGAGTACAATAAAGAATGGAATAACAAAAGAAATCACCATGCATGCGATAGACCGCACAGACAGGTTATTCCAATAGAATAATAAATAATGGAACCAGGTCCGGCGTAAACGCACAGACAGGATATTCCGACAGAATAATAAATAATGGAACCAGGTCCGGTGTAAAACACACAGACAGGATATTCCAACAGAATAATAATAAAACGGAACCAGGTCCGGTGTAAAACACACAGACAGGATGTTCCAACAGAATAATAAACGGAACCAGGTCCGGTGTAAAACACACAGACAGGATGTTCCAACAGAATAATAGAAGAATGTCACCAAGTATAGGGTAGACCGCGTATACTGGTTATTCCAACAGAATAATAACAAATGGAATAACAGAAGTTCTCTTCATGAATATAAAAGAAATAATATTCCCTACCTTAAAAGAACTGGATATTGGAAAAGTGATGTAGCAGAATACTTTTATTCTCTCTCTCTTATTCTCTCTATACTTTCTCTCTCTATAGCTTGAATGAATTCGTGAAAAATAATGAAGCCCTAGGCCTCTATTTATAGAAAAACTGAGGGTGGCTCTTGGTCTTAACGAAGGGTCAAATGACTCTTGGTCTTAACGAAGGGTCAAATGACTCTTGGTAATATTGAAGGGACAACTACTATTGACGAAAGTAATTACTATTGACCAAGGTAAATACTATTGACGAAGGTAATTACTATTGACCAAGGTAAATACTATTGACGAAGGTAATTACTATTGACCAAGGTAAATACTATTGACCAAGGTAAATACTATTGACGACGGTAATTACTATTGACGACGGTAATTACTATTGACGACGGTAATTACTATTGACGAAGAGACTCTTAGATGATGACATATGGCCCCCCATAAAATAACCAAACTTACCACAACGTCTCAATTATTGATTTAATAATATAACATATTATACAGATGATACTATGACAATAATTTAAGAGATATGATGCAGCAATTACTGTAGCAATAATTGAGTATAGCTGAGTGACTTCTCACGTAAGCATCAATAATCAATACCGTGTGCTACTATGCAACCACGCGTATTACTGTACTTTTACTACCGAGTAGTTCAACAGTTTTAACGGTTTTAACGGTAACACCTCAGCCGTTATTTTTATAGAAAGATAATTCTGTCGTTTTCTCAATCCGACAATAATTCCGTTGTGGGGTCCACCAATGATTGTGCCGTCGTACGAATATTCCCCGACAAAAAGAATATTCTCCGACCAAACGAATATTTTATAACAACTTGCTTACTTTGCAAAATTTATAAATATTACCCACAACTATAACATTATATCAAATTAACTCCATAATATTCAAAAATGATATTTATAGAAAATTCATCTTTATTTATAAAAATTGGGGTCTTACAACCTCCCCTTCTTATGAAATTTCGCCCTCGAAATTAGGGTACGTACCTGGTATGTCGAAGAGGTAAGGATACCTTGATTTCATTTCTGATTCTAACTCCCAAGTCATTTCCTCAACATCGTGGTTTCTCCACAAAACTTTAACTTGAGGTATAACCTTGGAGCGTAGAATATGTTCCTTCTTATCCAAGATTTGAACAGGAACTTCTTCATACGTCAAATCCTCCGCTATTTCGTCCGGTTCTAACTCAATAATGTGGTTCGGGTCTTCCACATATTTGCGTAACATGGATATGTGGAAAACGTTATGAACACGAGACATACTTGGCGGTAAAGCGAGTCTATAAGCCACAGTTCCTACTCGATCGAGGATTAAAAATGGACCGATGAATCGAGGATTTAGCTTTCCTCTCTTTCCAAATCTCGTAACTCCTTTCCATGGAGCAACACGTAAGAACACATGATCTCCTACATCAAATTCCACGTCCTTTCGATGAAGATCAGCATAACTCTTTTGTCGATCTTGTGAGGTTTTTATACGTTGTCGGATCGTTTGAATCTTTTCTGTAGTCATACGTACCAACTCCGGTCCCAACAACGTTGCTTCGCCCACCTCATCCCAGCATACTGGAGAACGACATTTTCTTCCATACAATGCTTCGAATGGAGCCATGCCAATACTTGCTTGATAACTGTTGTTGTAGGAAAACTCCACCAATGGTAAGAACTTGTCCCAACTTCCCTTGAAGTCAAAGACACAGAGTCTTAATAGATCTTCAAGAGTTTGAATAGTCCTCTCTGATTGTCCGTCCGTCTGAGGATGATATGCTGAACTAAATCGTAACTCCGTGCCCATAGCTTTTTGTAAACTAACCCAAAATCGTGAAGTGAATCTTGGGTCTCGATCAGAAACTATGGATACTGGCATACCATGCAGTCTTACAATCTCGTTTATGTACATACGAGCAAGACGTTCAAGTGTATAAGTTTCTCGTATCGGTAAGAAATGAGCAGACTTGGTCAATCTATCAACAATGACCCAAATCGCATCAATACCTTGAGAAACCCTAGGAAGACCGGTAACGAAATCCATGGTAATGTGCTCCCACTTCCATTCTGGAATTTCAAGTGGTTGCAATGGACCTTTTGGTACTTGATGCTCCGCTTTGACTCGTTGACAAGTTAGACACCTTGAGATAAACAACGCTATCTCTCTCTTCATATTGCTCCACCAAAATGTATGACGAAGATCATGATACATTTTGGTACTTCCAGGATGGATTGCAAACGGTGTGTTGTGCGCCTCCATCATGATTTCATACTTTAAATCAGGGTTGTTAGGAACACAAAGTCTGGAGTTGACTCGAAGTATTCCTTCTTCATCGATTCTTGCTTCCGGCATAGCACCTTCTTGCACTTTCTTCCTCATACGCATCAGCTCCAGGTCTGTAGCTTGAGCAGCTTTAACTTTATCGATTAAAGTCGGTTCTACTCGTATATTCGCCATCATCACATGGGTCCCTGGAGTCTTTAACTCTATCTCCATCCTTTGCAAGTCACACAAAATGGGCCTTTGCGTTGTTAATATTGCACTTGTACCCGCATATGATCTTCTACTCAATGCGTCAGCTACCACGTTCGCTTTTCCAGGATGGTATTGAATGGTATGATCATAATCTTTCAACAGTTCAAGCCAACGTCGTTGTCGCATGTTGAGTTCCTTTTGAGTGAAGAAATATTTGAGGCTTTTATGATCCGTAAAGATCTCCACTTTCTCCCCATACAAGTAATGCCTCCAAATTTTAAGTGCAAAGACAACAGCTGCCAACTCTAGATCATGAGTAGGATAATTCCTCTCATATTCCTTGAGTTGTCTTGATGCATAGGCTATGACTTTTCCATGTTGCATGAGAACGCATCCCAACCCTTTGCTCGAAGCATCACTGTAGATGACAAATCCCTCCGAGCCAGATGGTATTGTTAGAACAGGTGCTGAAATGAGTCTCCTCTTGAGTTCTTGAAAACTCTGCTCACATTCTTCGCTCCAACCAAACTTTGTATCTTTCCGAGTCAGCTGAGTTAATGGAGTAGCGATTCGAGAAAATCCTTCCACGAATCTCCGATAATAACCAGCTAAACCAAGAAAGCTACGTACCTCGGTCACTGATTTAGGTTGCTCCCAGCTTTGAATAGCTTCAATCTTTGCCGGGTCAACCGATATTCCACGACTTGATACTACGTGCCCAAGGAATGCTACCTCCTCCAGCCAGAACTCGCATTTCTTCAACTTGGCATAAAGCTTGTATTCACGAAGCTTTTGGAGTACCAGCCTCAAGTGTTGCTCATGATCTTCACGGCTTTTGGAATAAATAAGGATGTCATCAATAAAGACGACCACAAAGTGATCCAAATATTCCTTGAATACCCGGTTCATCATATCCATGAAGGCAGCAGGAGCATTAGTCAATCCAAAGGACATGACTAGAAATTCATAATGCCCGTACCGAGTTCTAAAAGCCGTCTTTGGAATATCCTCAGTTCTAACCTTCAGCTGATGATATCCAGAACGAAGATCGATCTTTGAAAAGAATTGTGCTCCTTGCAACTGGTCAAACAGGTCATCAATACGTGGCAATGGGTACCTGTTTTTGATGGTGACATGATTCAACTCCCGATAATCAATACAAAGTCGCATACTTCCATCTTTCTTCTTCACGAATAGAACAGGAGCTCCCCAAGGAGAAGTACTAGGACGAATAAAAGCCAATGTCTAACAATTCCTGCAGTTGGATCTTTAACTCCTGAAGTTCAATAGGAGCCATTCGATATGGGGCTTTGGAAATGGGTTTTGTACCGGGTTCAAGATCGATACAAAATTCAATTTCACGCTCTGGGGGTAGGCCAGGAAGTTCTTCAGGGAATACGTCAGGGAATTTATTAACAATAGAAATATCATTCAAAACTGACGTATTTTTGTTTAGATCTGTGACATGAGCTAAGAAAGCTTGACATCCGTTTTTCAATAAACGAATAGCTTTATGGCTTGAGATGACAGCGATTGATTTTAATGGTTTGGTTGCTTGAATTCGCATAATAGGTCGATTAGGAATATGAAAGCTAACAACCTTACGAAAACAATCAATTTTTGCATAATGAGTAGTTAACCAATCAATCCCTAGAATCACGTCAAATGCAAGTATTTTTAATGAAATCAGATCGATAGGTAATGTGTGGGTACCAACTTGAACCAAACAAGACTTATAAACAGTGGAGGTAATGAAGGTTTCTCCCAACGGAGTTTCCACAGATAAGTCAAAGTCTAATTTCTCCGGAATCAAATTTAATCGATGAGCGCAAGTAGGAGAAATAAAAGAATGGGTTGAACCGGTATCAAATAAAGTATAAACTTCTTTAGAGTTTATAATAAGCTTACCCGTGATGACCTCATTCGGGTTCCTTGCTCTCTGGGAGTTCACAACAAACGCTCTCCCTTGCACAACCGGTTTTGACTTTTCTGGGACGGCTTTTGGTGCCTCCATCCTAGCTGAATTTGTCTTCGGTAAACGACAAAATCGGGCTAAATGACCTTCTCTTCCACAATTATAACATGCTTTGGACGGCATCGCGCAGTTTGGACTGATGTGCCCCTCCCCTCCGCATTTGAAACATATGATAGGTGGTCGTTCTCCTTCCTTAACGACAGGTGCTGGTGCTGACGTCTTTCCATCATTGTTGAATCTCCTCTTCTTGAAATGTCCATTCTTATTGTTTTGGCCCTGATTACCACCGAAGTGGTTACCATTTCTGGCCTGTTGATTCCCTCCACGCTTGTTGTCACCGCTTCGATGACTGCTCTCACTGGTATTATCATTTTGCCGGCTGCTCTCTTTTGGTTGCGTTGTCTCGTTATCGCGCTCCACCAACTGAGCCCTATTTACAACATCTGAATACAAACACAGTTTATGAGAAACAAGATGTTGACGTATCTCCGGCTTCAAACCTCTTAAAAACATCCGCGTCATTCTTTCTTCATTATCCACCAGGTGGGACGCAAACCGGGATAACTCCGCAAATTTTGCCTCGTACTGCGACACGGTCATATTATTCTGCTCCAATTTGATGAACTCCACCTCCTTCATGTGACGAATACTCTCGGGAAAGTATTTGTCGTTAAACAGATCTTGAAACTTCTCCCAAGACATCTTCAGTGCGGCAGGTTGAGTACGCTTTATCGATTCCCACCAGTAATCTGCCTCTCCTCGCAACATAAAGGCGGCAAAGGGAACCTTTTGCTCCTCGGAGCAACCCAAGACATCAAATATCTTGGTGATCTGCTTTATCCATGTTTCAGCTACAAGTGGTTTGGGTTCTCCCTTAAACTCCGGTGGTCCCAGCTCCTTAAACTGTTTAGCGGTGACCGCCAGAGAGTTTCCAGTATTTCCACCTACGTTGTGGACAGGAGCCGCTTTCACCTGTTGTTGCATGAATTGCATAAAGCCTCTGAACATTTGATCATTCATCATTTGGTCAGTGTTGTTGTTTGCATGAGGATTGACACCTTCCTGATGCACATTATCCTGATTATTGATATGTGGTGAATCAACAGTCGTCTGTGCTCCATTGCTATTCTCAACATTCTCGGATGCCATTTTCAGATACTGCCACAAAATAAAAATTAATTGATATGTCATATATTATCCTTATATTATGACCGACCAATTAAATACCATGCAAATAAACTTAGGTATGCCATACTAGCGAAGGAATTCCCCGTCTCTCCCCTCCTAGTTCTATTCTCACATCTTAGCCAGGGATCATATCCCTAAGCTCTGATACCAACTGTGACGCCCCCAAAATTAGGTATACATCACCCATCTTGGGTCGTCAGATACATAGTACAGAATACAAATACAACTGATTAATACAACTGTCGTGTACAATACGACAAAACATAAACTGTGAGTTTGAATACAAATATTATCTTCTAGAGAGTATTCATACTCAAAAGGAGTCCTCATTACATTTATTAACACACCATTACATAGAATAGTGAGGACTACTAACTAATACTATCATTCGGACCATCACTCCGTTCCCCGACTTGCCCCAGCTACGTTCTCATTTCCTGAAGAGAACAGTGAAAGAAAGGGTGAGCTCAACTAGCCCAGTAAGAAATATTATGACTAAGATAATGCAGAATAAATTATCATTAGCCTTCAACAATGTTAAACTGATAAAATATAATAGACATCAAGTTTAACTGTAGCGGAACAAGCAATCCATTAAAAGAGTCAAGTAGAAAATAAACTCTACTATCTTTTATGATTTAAAAGGTTTTTCAACACTGCGATCGCTGAGACTCAGCTTAATAAAATAATCCACATCATCGAATCACCCCTGCACTACGGCCAAGGATATTCGTGTATTCATTAATGGTCATGATCATGCCAACAACTGTCCATCAATGCACTACGGGCCAATGAGGACTTTTACCACATCATTTGTAACATTACGGTCATGATTACACCGAATAATCCCTGGTCATAATCATACCAAGTCCATCTATGCACTACATGCCACAGATGACTTTCAACATTTTATAAACATGAGGATGATGACAATGATATAAGAATTCAATAAAACAAGTTCAAGAATTAATTTATCCAGGAATTAACAACGTCCAAATTGTCAACATGATACTGCATTGTGGAGTAAAATTCAAGAATGCTTAGAAGAATATTTTCTTGAAAAGATACTGGATGAAACGCAACTATCAAGGATATTCCACAAATTTCATGGAGTATAGAAGTCAAAACTTAACCAACTGAGTACAATAAAGAATGGAATAACAAAAGAAATCACCATGCATGCGATAGACCGCACAGACAGGTTATTCCAATAGAATAATAAATAATGGAACCAGGTCCGGCGTAAACGCACAGACAGGATATTCCGACAGAATAATAAATAATGGAACCAGGTCCGGTGTAAAACACACAGACAGGATATTCCAACAGAATAATAATAAAACGGAACCAGGTCCGGTGTAAAACACACAGACAGGATGTTCCAACAGAATAATAAACGGAACCAGGTCCGGTGTAAAACACACAGACAGGATGTTCCAACAGAATAATAGAAGAATGTCACCAAGTATAGGGTAGACCGCGTATACTGGTTATTCCAACAGAATAATAACAAATGGAATAACAGAAGTTCTCTTCATGAATATAAAAGAAATAATATTCCCTACCTTAAAAGAACTGGATATTGGAAAAGTGATGTAGCAGAATACTTTTATTTTCTCTCTCTCTTATTCTCTCTATACTTTCTCTCTCTATAGCTTGAATGAATTCGTGAAAAATAATGAAGCCCTAGGCCTCTATTTATAGAAAAACTGAGGGTGGCTCTTGGTCTTAACGAAGGGTCAAATGACTCTTGGTCTTAACGAAGGGTCAAATGACTCTTGGTAATATTGAAGGGACAACTACTATTGACGAAAGTAATTACTATTGACCAAGGTAAATACTATTGACGAAGGTAATTACTATTGACCAAGGTAAATACTATTGACGAAGGTAATTACTATTGACCAAGGTAAATACTATTGACCAAGGTAAATACTATTGACGACGGTAATTACTATTGACGACGGTAATTACTATTGACGACGGTAATTACTATTGACGAAGAGACTCTTAGATGATGACATATGGCCCCCCATAAAATAACCAAACTTACCACAACGTCTCAATTATTGATTTAATAATATAACATATTATACAGACGATACTATGACAATAATTTAAGAGATATGATGCAGCAATTACTATAGCAATAATTGAGTATAGCTGAGTGACTTCTCACGTAAGCATCAATAATCAATACCGTGTGCTACTATGCAACCACGCGTATTACTGTACTTTTACTACCGAGTAGTTCAACAGTTTTAACGGTTTTAACGGTAACACCTCAGCCGTTATTTTTATAGAAAGATAATTCTGTCGTTTTCTCAATCCGACAATAATTCCGTTGTGGGGTCCACCAATGATTATGCCGTCGTACGAATATTCCCCGACAAAAAGAATATTCTCCGACCAAACGAATATTTTATAACAACTTGCTTACTTTGCAAAATTTATAAATATTACCCACAACTATAATATTATATCAAATTAACTCCATAATATTCAAAAATGATATTTATAGAAAATTCATCTTTATTTATAAAAATTGGGGTCTTACAATTTCTGTACCATATTATTGACGACTCAGAATAGGTGTTGTATACCTGTTTTGGGGGCGTCACATTATGTGATATGTTAATTTGTTAAATTAACACTTGTTTTGAAGCTGTATTCTATAATGATATTTGAAATACAGGAGATGAGCAATGGAGAAGTTATGATGACAGGGAAGATGGTATCTGAAATGAAAGGAAGGTATCCTCAACTCTTTGAAATATCAAGTACGTAAATTTCGGGGACGAAATTTCATAAGGAGGGGAGATTGTAAGACCCCGAATTTTATGAAATAAAAGTATTCAATTTTTCTTATAATTACAATTCAGTAAATGGTTAAATTGATAAAAAGTTAAAGTTATGGGTGATATATGAAATTTTTTCTAAAATACGCAAGTGGTTATAAAATATTCATTGTTGTCGGGGAATATTCGTTTAGTTGTGGAATATTTTTTCTGTCGGGGAATATTCGTACGACGGCGCAGACATTTTTGGGCCCCATAACAGAATAACTGTCGGATGAAGAAAACGACAAAATTGAGTTTTTATAAATAACGGCGTAGTTGTTACTGTTAACACTGTTGAAATACCCGGTGGTTAAAATACAGTAATATGCTTAGTTGCACAGTAGCACACGGTATTGCACAGTATTTTTTCAATTATTGATTCTTACGTAAGAAAGCACTACTCAATAATTGTTACAGTAATTACTGTTCAATATTTTATTTTATTGATTCAATAATTACTACGTTGAAATTTTATATTATTGTTGTTCAATAATTGTGACTGCATAGTATTTTCTATTATCAGATCAATAATTCATATTATTTGAATAATATTATTAGATAGCATTATTGGCAATGTCTAGAAAGTTCTGTCTAAGGAGAGGTTTGGTTATCTAATTGCGCGCCAATATGGATAAATCCTTATTGGAAAGCCCCCTCTTTCCTGGGAACGGCCTGGTTGTCCGTACTGTGATTCTGTAATATTATTTGTGAATAATTAATTATTGATTTATATGATAAGGAAATATTTATTTTATGTGGATATGATGAGGGATATATTTTTGTGGTTAAAAAAAAGAAGGAGTTAATGTTGAGGTATTTTATCTGTATTTTTGTCGGAACAAAGGTATTGAAAATCAAATTAGGGTTTTTGAGATATTTTGCGGGGGTTATAATTTTTAATCCGACCGTTGGATCGTGGTAATTTTTGGATATGTTATACATATATAAGTTGAGTATATATGTCCACAAATTTTGAACCGTTAAAAATGAGCGTATAATTTGTTATGAATTTTACGAGATGACTGGTTCAGAAATTGTTGAATTTTCGGAGTTAATCATTTTGGTGGAAAATTCTAGAATTGGTGGGCCCCACTCTTGGTTGGTGAAGAAATGTGCTGAGATTTTTATTCAAATGTGGTGGGTGAGAATAGTTGCAGGTAAAGCCATCAGGTTGCAGGTTAAGTCTGCTTCGGCGTGCTAACATTTTCCTATAAATAGAGGGCTAAGTTAGAATTGAAAATCACACCAGAAACATAAGTTTTTTCTCTTTCTCTCTCTATATTATGAAGCATATTTTGTGAGTTTTTAGATACTTTAAGAGTTACTATTCAGTGCAAGTTTCCTTCAGCTCTGCATTTCAGTCAGAAATACTGCACTTTTGAGGTAATAAGAGTGTAGCTGGGTCGAGCGAAGGTAACGGGGAAATAGAACGGTGGTCTCTAGCTGTGGATATTCTCCCGAAGCAGTATAGAAAAGTTCATTTAGTAGTTATATTTGGTGAATCAAATAGGGTGAGGCGAACCCAACGTTGGAAGGGTGTTTTGCCACTATCATACAAGATGTCTAATGATATACAACCTCGTGTCATCATAAGACAGGGATGTGCTCATCCACTTGCTGAGTATATTTACGAGCACTACCTATATAATCTTGGTATTTGTTTGAAGTATAATTCTCAATTAGAGACAGTGTAGATAATGATGAGTCAAGAGAAGACTCACCATTGGGAAGAATATGATAGTAATCTTCTCGTTTTTCTTTGGGATATATTGGGTCAACCAAGGATAATTTTGTGGCCATATGATATCTATCATAACCTAGAAGCATGGCGTCCTATGTACGAAGGTTTCCTTGAGCACTTCCCAAAAATTCTAATTTCTAAAACAGTTTTTGACTGTACCTTTATTTAAGGTACCTTTTGTGAGGTGCTGATACATGATGGTGTCTAATGTCACATTTGGTATATATTTGTATCCATACTCACATCATATGTGTTGTTGTATTTTGCACGACAATTGTTGTAATAAAGTTGTAGTTATTTTCTGTACCATGTATTTGGCGACTCAGAATAGGTTGGATGGAATAGACCTATTTTAGAGTTGTCACAGCTAGGATGGGGGTGGCTTGGGTGGGGTGGGGTGGGGTGGGGGGTAGGGTGGACAGGTGGGTGGGTGGGGTGGATAGGTAGGTGGGGTAGGGTGTGAGGGTAGAGTGGGGTGGGCAGGTAGGTTGGTGGGGTGCGTGGGGTGGAGTGAGGTGAGGTGGATGGGTGGCATTGGGTGGCATGGGGTGGGGTAAAGTGGATGTGTGGGTAGGGTAGGGTGGAGTAGGGTGGATGGGTGGATGGGGTGGGGTGGGGTGAGTGGGGGCAGGGGGTGGGGTGGGTGGTGTATACATATTATTTTTTTTTGTGGGTGTAGGTGTGGGTGGGGTGGGGGGTTGGGGTGAGGAGTGGGTGGGTGGGTGGGGGTGGGGGTGAGGGGTGGGTGGGTGAGGTGCGATGGGGTGAGTGGGGGTAGGGGTAGGGGTAGGAGTAGGGGTTGGGTGGGTGGTGCATATATATTATTTTTTTTTGGTATGGGTGTGTGTGTGTGTGTGGGTGTGGGGAGTGGTGGGGGGTTGAGTGGGGTAGGTAGGTACGTAGGTAAGTGGGGTGGGGTGGGGTGGGGTGGGTGGATGAGGGGGTGGGGTGGATGGATGAGGGGGTGTGGTGGGGTGGGGTGAGTGGGTGTAGTGGGTGGGGTGGGATGAGTGGTGTATAAATATTATTTTTTTTGGTTGGGGGTGTGGGTGTGAGTGGGGGTGGGGTGAAGAGAAGAGTGGAGTGGGGTGGGGGTGGGGGTGGGGGTGGGTGTAAGACCCCGAATTTTATGAAATAAAAGTATTCAATTTTTCTTATAATTACTATTCAGTAAATGGTTAAATTGATAAAAGTTTAAAGTTATTTTTGAAATGTGCAAAATTTTCAAAATAAGCAAGTGGTTATAAAATAATCATTGTTATCGGGGAATATTCGTTTGGTCGTGAAATATTCTTTCTAATGGGGAATATTCGTACGACGGCGCAACTATTTGTGGGCCCCATAACGGAAAACGGTCAGGGAAAGATAACGACAAAAATTGAGTTTTTATAATTAACGGCGTAGTTGTTACCGTTAATACTGTTGGAATACCCGGTAGTTAAAAATACAGTAATACGCGTGGTTGCACAGTTGTACAACTATTTTGTACTGTATTTTTGAATTATTTATTCTTACGAAGGAAGACACTACTCAATAATTGTTACAGTAGTTACTGTTCAATATTTTATTTTATTGATTCAATAATTGCTGCGTTGATATTTTATATTATTGTTGTTTCAATAATTATCACTGCACAGTATTTTCTATTATCAGATCAATAATTCATATTATCTGAATAATATTATTAGATAACATTATTGGCAATGTATAGAAAGTTCTGTCTAATGAGAGGTTTGGTCACCTAATTGCGCGCCAGTAAGGAAAAATCCTTATTGGAAATCCCCCTCTTTCCTGGGAACGGTCTGGTTGTCATAAATGTGATTCTGTAATATTATTTGTAAATAATTAATTATTGATTCATATGATAAGGAAATATTTATTTTATGTGGATATAAATGTTGGATATATTTATTGTGGTTAAAAATGTAGGAGTTAATATTGAGGTTTTTATCAGTATTTTTGTCGGAATAGAGGTATTAAAAATCAGGATTTTTGAGATATTTTGCAGGTGTTATAATTTTTAATCCGACCGTTGGATCGTTGTAATTTTTGGATATGTTATACATATATAAGTTGAGTATATGTCCACAAATTTTGAACCGTTAAAAATAAACGTATGATTTGTTATGAATTTTACGAGATGACTGGTTCAGAAATTGTTAAATTTTTGGAGTTTAACATTTTGGTGAAAAATTCTAGAATTGGTGGGCCCCACTCTTGGTTGGTAAAGAAATGTGCTGAGATTTTTATTCAAATATGGTGGGTGAGAATAGTAGCAGGTAAAGCCATCAGGTTGCATGTTAAGTCTGTTTCGGCGTGCTAACATTTTTCTATAAATAGGGGCTAAGTTAGAATTGAAAATCACACCAGAAACATAAGCTTTCTCTCTTTCTCTCTCTATATTATGAAGCATATTTTATGAGTATTTAGATACTTTGAGAGTTGATATTCAGTGCAAGTTTTCTTCGACTTTGCATTCCAGTCAGAAATACTGCACTTTTGAGGTAAGGGATGGTAAGGGATTTTAAGGGTAGTTATGTTTTTCATGTTCGTAACTTTTCAGACCTTCAGAAAATTCTGGAAAAATTTAAAATGATATTTTGATGAGTTTTATTGATTGTGTCCAAAAATGGTAATTTTTTGGATGTATATATTAAGAGTTATGAATTTTACGAAAAAATATAATTTTAAAAGTAACCGCTTATAACTCCTTGTGGTTAACTGCAAAATTGATGAAATTTTTATTGGGAGTACATGTATATGATAGGAGTATATTCTGTGAATTTCAGAATTTTTATATAAAAGTACAATTTTTGATAAATGTCTAAATATTCGGTTGTTTTGGCCATATGAAAAATAGTAAATGACTTTTAAAAATTTTTAAAAAAATATATGTTCACTATGAGACTATATTATACTAAATACCAGAAAAGAAATATTTTTGGAACTGATTTGGTATTTTTCATGAAAATGGTCTAGTTATGAGTAAATGAATTAAATATGTTTTGTGAAGTAAGAAAATTAGAAAATAGAATTTTATGGCTTGAGAATCCTATATGAGGTATATGCATATTTTTTATGAGGGTTTTTGGTTATTGGTGATGAAATCTTATGAGTTTGGTATTTTAGGATGATTAAATGCATTATTTAGTAAAGTGTAAACAATTAAAATAAATTGTTTATAAATTTAAGAAATATTATTCTTTCAATATCATTATACCGAAATATTGATATGTATTTTATTGTGAAATTTTTACCTTTTTGTGTCGAGTTACTATTCACGAGTTAATATTCACAAGTTATTATTCATGAGTTACTATTCACGACAAAATTGGTTTCTTTTTCTAACCAAATTATAGTTGATTTATGAATATTACTCTTGAGATTAAATTTAGATGTTTTGATTATATTGATTTTATTATCATATATAATATTTTTATAACTCTAATGATGATATTTATCTTTGACTTGAGTGTAAAGATGGGTAGATTTTTAGTATGATCATGACTATGGGTTCCCTTTGGCCAGTAGTACAAAGTTAAATTGTTGACTGGTATGATCATGACCATTGAATTTATAATTGAATATCTTTAGCTTAAGTGCAAAGGTGAATTGATCAACATGGTTATAATTATTGTTTATATAAATTCTGAAATGATTATATATTTCTTTGAGATATTAATATATTTGGCCTATAGTACAAATATGAACTGTTGATGAATATATTTGGCTTGTAGTGTAAATATGAACTGTTGTTGAATATCTCTGGCCTGTAGTACAAAGATTAACTGGTGATGAATATCTTTGGCCCATAGTGCAAAGATGACCTGTTGTTGAATATCTTTGGCCGTAGTGCAAAGATGAATTTATTAGCATGATTATGAACAGGAACTGTGATTTGGTATAACCATGATCTTTGATGTTTCAGGTAAAGACAGGTGATGAAAATATTCTTCGTCCTGGGTGCGAAGAAAAATTTAGAATTATAATTATGATTATGAGTTATTCATATGATTGTGGAAAGGAACTGTTGAGTGATGTTACAGGGATAAAACATTGTTGGTGGATTTTTAATGTGGAGAAGATAATAGACTTTATGGTCTATTTGACTCTTCTAATGGATTGCTCGTTCCGTTGCAACTATGGTTGAAAATTTTTATCATCTACCATATGTTCTAAATCTCTGATTTATTACTGTTGAAGGCTATTGATAATTTATTTATCTTTAGTCATGATATTCTTTACTGGGCTAGTTGTGATCACCCTTCTGTTTCACAATTCTTTTCAGGTAATAAAAGTGTAGCTGGTTGAGCGGGGGTAACAGGAGAATAGAACGGTGGTCATTATTTAGTAGTTATATTTGGTGAATCAAATAGGGTGAGGTTAACACAACGTTGGAAGGGTGTTTTACCACTATCATATAAGATGTCTAATGACATACAATCTCGTGTCATCATAAGACATGGTTGTGCACATCCACTTGCTGAGTATATATACGAGCATTACCTATATAATCTTGGTGTTTGTTTGAAATATAATTCTCAATTAGAGACAGTGAAGATAATGATAAGTCAAGAGAAGACTCACCATTGGGAAGAATATGATAGTAATATTTTCGTTTTTTTTTTGGTATATTGGGTCAACCAAGGATAATTCTATGGCCATATGATATCTATCATAACCTAGAAGCATGACCTCCCATGTACAAAGGTTTTCTTGAGCACTTTCCAAAGATTCTAATTTTTAAAACAGTTTTTGATTATACCTTTATGTAAGGTGTCATTGTGAGGTGTTGTCCACGGTTGGGACATGAGTCACATTTGGTATATATTTGTATCCAAACTCACAGAATATGTGTTGTTGTATTTTGCACGACAATTATTATAATAAAGTTGTAGTTATTTTCTGTACCATGTATTTGACGACTCAGAATAGGTTGGATGGAATGAACCTATTTTGAGATTGTCACAGTGGGGGTGGGGGTGGTTGAGGTGGAGGTGGATAGGGTGGGGTGGGGTGGGGTGGGAGGGATTGGGGTAAGGGGGATATATATAATTGCATAATATTATTTTTTTTGTGTTTGGGTGTGGGTGTGGGTGTGAGTGTGGGGTTGGGTGGGGTGGGTTAGGTTGGGTGGGTTAGTGGGTGGTTGAGCTTTTTGAATATGTAAATATGGGTTGAAAGAATTTTTAATTTGGATTTGGAATAAAATATGGGTCGAAAAATGGTTAACCGGGTTGTAACTATATTTCTTTTTTAAAATATGGTTCCAAACTTTAATCAACCCAAATAAATAAAAATAGTTAACCAACAATTTGATTCTAGTTAATATGGGTTGACCCATCAGTTAATCAACTATATTGTCAGGTCTAGGTAGACTTCACTTACTATTTGTGTGAGAAAAAACTTATGAAACTATCAAATTTACTTGTAGAAATATCAATTTTCTAAAAATATCAATTTTTAAATTTAAAAATATCTCAAATTGACTTTTCAAAAATCAATAATAATCTTAAAATTTGGAATTTATGAAGCACAAGATTTATAGATGTGTCAATATTTAAAATTTTCATTAAAAGACAACTTTATGATTTGAATTTATATATTCATCTTATCGATTAAGAGACAATAAAAGACGAACAAAATTTTTCTGAATAACTTTAACCTCTTACTAAATCAGATATAAAATTGTTAAGAGAGATTAAGAGAGAAACAAAATCACCAAGCTTCAAACTTTTAAGCGTAAGTAATCACTTTTCAGTTTGCAACTAAAAAAATCATAGTCGATTTTTGATTGGTTTAAAGTTTTTAAAATATATATTCCACTATTCCAACAAAAATTGCATGTATAAAATTACAAACTTAAAAAATACTTTTATCGTAAAATTTTGAGCTTTTATTTTAATAATAAAAATTACAAAAAATGTGATAATAAAATTGAAAATAATGTATCTTTAGATTATTTATATTATTAAAAAATATACAATAAATAAATTTTGAAACCGATAGTGTTTTGCTCGCATTATTTATACGTGAGGACTATATATCCAATCTATGGCCAGACTAGAGATTCTGATTTTTGGCAAAAGAAAATTTTTATATGGTCCAGACTTTGTTTGGGTATACTATCAAATTGCTGTAATGCTTACTTAACGGTGTAAAAGCTTGTCGAGTCGACTAAAATTTATCGAGTATAAAATAAAATTTAATTAAAATTCATTTAGCTATCGAATTTAATACAATCTCGAATCGAGTCCTAGTAGTTTAAATTTTCGAAAGAATATGATTCAAGTATCAATGTAAAATTACAATTTAAAGATGTTCGAGTAAATTATAGAATTTTAAAATTTGTTCATATTTGACTCATTTATATTTTGAATTGAGATCGAATCAAATTTTTTGTCGAACGGGTACGAATTGAGGCCGAACTGTTTATTCATTTTACAGTCTTATGTTCACTCAACAATTTTATTATAAATTATAAAAAATATTTATAATAAATCCTGAACTCCGAACCTTTTTTTTTTTTTTTTTGATAAATTAGAAAAACAATGAAAGATGAAGACAGTAATATTCGTAATTTATAAAAACTTCATATCTCATGGTTCGGAATTTTTTTTTATCGAACTTTGCCAATAATGAATACGACGTCGTGCGAGACGTGTGAACAAAAGAAAAGGCCCAATCGAGGTCGAGAGAGGTTTCTGGAGTAGTAAGATTTGTTTTAGCAGCAGCAGCATCATCTCTTTGTATTCCCCATTCTCTTCAGAGTAGAGAACTAGAGATGGTGGTGATTGAAGCTGTACCTACTGAAGTCAAATTAGAACCAAAACCAACAACAAGAGGAGGTGTAGAATCGAGTATTTGTGAGGAGGATAAAGCTACAACGGCGGCTGAATACGTTTCCGACGGATTCGAAACCGCCAGTGAAAGCGATATTGTAAACGACCATCAGGATGAAGCTGAAAACAATCGTGCCGGAAATCAATCTGTTCCCCCAGCGGATCATTCTTACCAAGATTCCCTCAACGACGATCAACTCAAACAGGTCCCCTCTCTCTGACGCTCTCTATATATAATTTCATGTTTCGAGAGGCTGTATGATTCGAAGCTTTGTGTGGGAAATTTAAATTTATTACTGATAGAATCACGAAATAACCTCAAATCAAATTTTGGATATCTGTAAACCACTTAGACGGCCGTTGGTTATACCTAACTATGCATACACATTTTACTTGTTTTTATTACCTATGAGTTTTTCTGATTCTTTTATATGAAATATACATTGTATAAAAGTTTAAAAGGAAAAAAAATCTAATGCTAGATTAGAGCTCTAGTATTGTTATGGATAATTGTGTTATTAGAGCTCCATTATAAAACTAGAAAAATATAACGGGCCTTACCATTACATTATTGTATGAACATATGATTGACTTGTTAAGGGTAAGCAAATGAGGTCACATGTATTTGGTTCATGATGGGTGATTTCAAATAGTAAAATGACCAGAAAAGAAACTGTAGATAAATGTTTACTTTAAAGATGAGTAGATATAGAATCATGTATGTTGTGTTGTTCTAGAATTTTTATCATATAGGACAGGGAAAAAGTATGTATCTTTAACGCCATAAGTTTCCATCTCTCTCTCTCTCTCTCTGTGTCTCTCTTCTCTGTTGTTGATTGAAACACTTCTGGAATCATTTTTTACACTTAGCAGTAGTAGTTTCTATCTCGAAACCATAAATTTTTATTTATTTTGGTATTATATTTGAGATGCAGAAAGCCTTAGAAGATGCAAGTGATGCAAAATTAGAAGGGAATAAGTTGTTTGGAGATGCGCAGTATGAAGAGGCATTATTGAAGTATGACCTTGCTCTACAACTTGCATCAGAGATTCCCTCTACTGCTGAATTACGTTCAATTTGTCACTCAAACCGTGCCACATGTTTCTTCAAAATGGTATGTTCTTTTCATGTCCACATCTAGGAGTTTATGTTACAAAAACATTTTACAGAAGTCAGATTGTTAAATTGAGTTGCAGTTTAGCGTGTGGGACATCTCCTGCGTATGTGAAATATAATGCCAGTGGTCATTTTGAAATCAATACCTACTTGAAGATCTACTAAACATTGATTGAAAAGCTAGGATTATCATTGAAAAATAAAATAAAAATAGCAGTATCCATCTTATTGTAATTAGCATGTGAGGAGATAGAATTCTAAGATGGTAGTGATGTTCAGTTGCTTTTAGTTATTGAGTAACGAGTATTTCAGTTTGTTTATTACTCAAAGATTACCTATTCAAATAATACTTCTAAAATGAGATACGATGATTGTTGTTTAATCAGTTCTCTGACAGCTGAGCTTGTGAGCGTCATAGTTTTAACTTAATCTGTCTCTAAAATGATAAAAAAAGAAATGAATTGGTAGGCCGCTGAAGTATGATAATGATATTCTTGAATGGCAGGTTGTAACTAAAATCTGATTTCATTTTATTGATACACGGAGGCAACTATAATTAGAATGAGCAGCTCTTTTATGCTGAGGTTAATTTGATTTGAGCTCTAGAGACAAAATATGCCAGGGGCACTCGATTGGCGCTGTGGCATATTTTGAAAGACAATAGCTGAATATTGCTGCATGTCCAGAAATCGCATTCGTGTGAGAAATCATAGGATCATACATAGTTTTGAGTCTTATGGCTTGTTCTTATCTATGGTTATTGGGAGGCTTATTTTCATTCCTAAAGGTTTTCCATAGAGTATCCACTACATTTCTTAAAACAATTTTTGTTCCTGGTCTTTCTTTATTTTTCAATTGTAATTAAATATTTTAAAAAAAAAGGAATTTGGCCATTGTGTTTAAAGATTCTTGTTTTATTTCATTTTTTGGTTGCTTATTTATGTCTCAGGGAAATTATGAGGACTCAATCAAGGAATGCACAAAGGCTTTAGACCTGAATCCTTCATACATGAAAGCACTGCTTAGAAGAGCTGATGCTCATGAAAAGCTTGAACACTATGAAGAGGCTGTTGCTGGTATTGTTGGATTGCTGTTGTAAACATATGATAATATCATGATTGAAATGCTTTGTTAATTGCTGGTTTTTTCTCAATAAACTGCATTTGTGATGTCATTTTAACTCTCTCTCCTCCTGGACAGCATTGAAGAATCTTCCTTGTTTTTTTCTTATTTTAGGGTGTTGTCTTGCAGATATGACGAAAATTGTGGACATGGATCCTTTGAATCACCAGGCTAAGAGGTCAATTCTCCGTTTAGAGCCATTGGCGAGAGAAAAGCGCGAGAAGATGAAGGAAGAAATGATGGGTAAAAGCTCGGACAGTATCTCAATGCTGTAGTTACATTACCTGTTTCGTTTGTTTTATTGATTGAAATTCTAGTTTTTAGTCTATGAACCGGAAATGACTTCAATGTCTCACCTTTCATATCTTCTCAAGCTAAAGGGATGATAAGCTGGGATAACATGTTGAGATTGTCCCCCCACTTTAGTCGTGGCGACCTGCCCTGCACTCCTGTTTTGGTTCACTTGTTCATCACCAATCATAGCATCTGTGTGCTGTAGAAATTTTAAATTCTTAAAATTACAAAATGTTCTATTCTTTGCTTTCTATATTAATTTTTCTTTTCTCTCCTTGATTTCAACAAATGAATTCTTAAATGAAAAGATCAAAGAAATTTTGTTATACTTCATTAGGTAGGCCAAGAAGTAGATTACTGTGTTAGACCTTGGTTGGTCAGTCCTTACAAAGCTTTTAAATTCAAAGGTTACTGCTGCAATATTTGCTAGGCTAATTTATAAAACAAACTTTTAGTATTATATGAATAAAAAACACACTGTTTTATGATTATCATAGTGTGCTTCCATCTTTCCTGTGAATAAATCATTTAGATTGCTTCTACTGCTGCAGAACTGGATCATCACATGGTTTCAGTCTCAAAATCTTCCTTTCTAAATTCAAGTGGTTGTATCCATTAATTTTCTATTTATGTGTTTGTCTGAAGCTTTACCACTTCTATATAGCTGTTTCTTAGTCACAGTTTTCTGTGTAGGGTGCAAGCATCTTCTGTATTGTTTCTGCAGATATGATATTTTGCATCCTTCATGTGACCTATTGATTCATTTGAATTCAATGTGTGTGCAGGGAAGTTAAAGGAAATGGGAAACTCCATTCTGGGTAAGTTTGGGATGAGCGTTGACAATTTTAAAGCCGTCCAAGATCCAAACACGGGTTCTTATTCTATTTCATTCCAGCGCTAGTTAATGCTTCTTGTGTTAATTTTGGTGCAAGCTTTTCATCAGAAAGAAACTATGTAAAAATATGATGATAATTCAAGGAATTTCACAAATTAGTTTTTTTTTTTTTTGGGGGTGTGTGGCTGGAGTATATGATTTCTTCTGTATTTCAATTGAGATTTTAGATCTGAAACTCTAGTCTCTCTACTTGAATTGGAAAGTTAGTTTTTCCCAGTCTGAGTCAGGGAGGCACTATGCTAGTCAGCGTAGCACGATGCTTGTTGAGTATAGAATAATTTCTTAGTTATGGGAAGTTGGTTGGTTCGGATTTTTTTTTTGATAATGGAAGATTATTTTTTATATATTAATTCTATTTTGAAGAGTTTCTTATGGTTCCAAGTGTCAGTCTGGTGATACCCTTACACTAAAACTACTAGGCACACCAAACTTTGTTTTCAGTATAGGATGATACGGTATTATATGCATGACTTGGCAATTGGCTTAATATGCGGTATTTATTTGAATGTTGGATTGGATGGAAAAAGTGGTTGGTGGAACCTATACGTGAGACATTAGCTGCAGTACTTATATTTTTAGTACTTATATTTTTTTTTATTTGGCTGATTATCGAGCACTAAATTTATAGCTTAAATATGAATTAGTATCTTAAACTATAGGTCATATTTTATTTTGGTGATTTACCTTTCAATTTTGTCAATTAGATGATTAAACTATCAATTTTTTTTTATTGCAACAAATTGAACATACCACGTCAGAAATTGATGACGTGACTCCGCTGACTAAGCTAATCAATGTACACATGTAATTAAAAATTATTATTTCAAATGAATTTTACATTTATTAAATGTCTAAGGGTAAAAAAGTCAAATTACTATTATATATCAGATTGCTTTTTTATTTCTACCTCCATCTCCGGCTGCAACTCAAAGTGTTTCTGCCATTTTTCAAAATCTTCAATCTCACTCCTCTCAAATTCTTGTCTAGTAAACAAGAGAACAAAAATAATACCAATTTAGGAGAGAAAATTAAACCATTAAAACACTGGTAGATTATGCCATTTCTTCATCAGCTACAATTTTTTTCACCAAAAAACTGTCAAAAACAAACAGATCAGGTACAAAATGGGAGGGAACTGTAAGATCCGCAACAGCCCAGTCACATCCATGGATGCCGACGAACTGGGTATCGGAGATTAGGCAAAAAAAATCAATAAATCAGATTCTGAGCATTAGAAATCAAATCTAATAAAAGCTTTAATCGATTTGATGAGATATAGAGCTTAAAGCTTTTATTAGATTGGAAAAAAAAGCTTTTATTAGATTAGATGGGAAAACCACGTTGTCCAGCAGCAATTGTAAAAGTAAATTTGATGAGATTGATCTTCGGATTTCTCAGGTTGCAGTTATGCCCTCATAGCTGGAATTGAAATTCAATGATTGATCTTCAAAGTATTGTTTGCCATCTCAGTGCTATTTATACATTACCTTCAGTTGGTCTACTGCATGCTAATCAATTTCAAATGGGTCAAAAGTGAGAACGATGAGATAATATCTGTACATTTTTGAGACCCTGTCAAAAAACACCGAGTTCATAACTAAATAAAAAATAAAAATAAAAATAAACAAGCTTTTAAGTTCTTCTTGGAAGTTCATATCCACATTCCTAAACAGTTCTGCATGCATCTGATTGGTTTTATTGCAACTCTGGAGAATTTTTTGATTTTGAGACATAGGTTTTTTTTGGGCTTTAATCGATTTGATCGAAGATGGGGCTTTGATTGATCTGTGATGGTTTTAGACTTTTGTGAGTTGCCGAAGTTACCCTATAATGTATAATTAATGTGCAACTAGATATTAAAATAAATTTTTTTTGAAACACATCAGCTGCACAATGGCCTACTTAGAGAGCCACGTCATCAATTGGTGACGTGACATGCTTAATTGAATGAAAATAAAAAAAATTAATAGTTTAATCATCTAATTGACAAAATTGAAAGATAAATCATCGAAATGAAATATAACCCGTAGTTTAATGTAGTAATTTATATTTAAGCCTAAATTTATTAGCTTTATTTGTATTAACTCCTAGTAAAAGTTAAAATAAAATATATCTATTTTTTAGGATGGGTGAAAGTTATATATATATATATGTGTGTGTGTGTGTGTGCGCGCGCGCGCGCGCAAGTGTTTGTTCATTTCCAAGTAAATTCGGATCCAAAGCAATTTGATCCATACTATGAAAATAATCCAATGTCCATTTTGTGTTTGTCACAAGCTTTGCTTGTCTCCCAGAATAAGAGCCAGAGATTGGATTACATAGTACATCTCTAAGCAGTGCTCTTAAAACAACTGATAATCTTTCGCTGATAACTTGGGACAACTTTACAAACAAAGATGTTCACCAATCAATATTCAATTTATCACTACCTGATCTGGTGGCAGCCAAAGCACCCACCAATGAAGTAATAATATCTTGTAGCAATGGGATCACGGAATTGCACAAACAACAATTATTTACCGAGTTGGGGAAATCTAGATAGAAACTTCTCGCTCATGCTTGTAGGCTGTCACCTTCCGAGAGCCATTTATCGGCTAACAGTTCAGCATGTTGCTCCAAATACTCTATGCTATTCATCTCTGTTAACCTGCGTTGAAAAGTAGTTTTACCTTTGGTCACTTTAGTTGCAAGGAGCATACAAGAACACTAGCTAATCTTGCTTTTTCTACAATCAAATAAATTTAAAACTATATTTCTTCCTAGCTTCACACCTAAATGTACAACTGTTGAACTTCAAATTCCCCTCAAGCCGCTGGGCACTTGAACTTCGACCGCATATTTCTTACAAGAATACTAGCAGAAAACAACACATTCACTACTAATGCTTACTGAAAACATTTCCAACGCAAAAATTATCAAGACCAAACAGCTCAGAAATGCACTAGTACATTTTTCCAATTTACTCGATAATGGGGGTCACAGAGTACATGGTGCAAAAAATGATTCTTCCCGTCAGGGAAAAAAACTAGCAAGAAAACTGAATTTAGTGGAAAGGGCCTGCACCGAAAGAAAAAGAAAGGGAAAGGGGAAGGGCGTACTAATTTGAATCATTACTGTACTGTTCAACTGCATAATAATATCTGTGCCAAATTGAGAAAAGAGATTTAGGACAGAGTACCGTACCTACTGATGGTGCGATCTTTTGCAAATCCCAATTCATTATCCACACAAAGATCAAAATCATCATTTTTCCTTGATCTTGAAGAGGTTCTAGGAGCCATATTTTGTGCATCAGAGATTGTCACGATCCTTTTAAAAAGTTCGAGGGGAGTCCCCTCAGCTGTACACATCAATCGGGCTTTATTTTCATACATCACCTGTAAATGCAATGGAGAGATGGTATAAGTTTCAAGTTTCCTGCTTCTTTTTTTCGCCTTTTCTTTTCAGTCAAATAAAACCTCAAAACTACTAAGACTATTTCTTACAAACTTGGACTTTAAAATGTGTACTCTCATTCTGAGCGAGGAAATATAAATTGTAGAGATTATTATTATTTTCTAGTTTCATACTGCATCCCTTTCCAAGAGCTATAATATTGGGGCATCTTTTGGCACTTTTGGCAATCAGGGAGCCCAATTCTTGATATCAATAGTTTAATACATGGTCAAAGTTTTAAGCCAAATAAGAAGAAAATGGACTAACGTCAACTAGAGTGACGAACCGATAGGCAGCTGTCCTGTTGTGGAGCCCAAAAATTGGCACGCCATCCAAAGCCAGGGTATGAAAGCTCTCTGCAAAAGAAGATCACATTTTGTTATGAATTTTTTGTAAAGGGAAAAGATCTGCACAAACAAGACGATGCATTGGAATTTTTATATCAATGAACCAACTAAACTATAATTGGAATCATCAAATAAAACAATTAATGGTACTTCATAACAACCTACAATTCAAAGGAATAAACAGAAAATAAAGATCTGAACAGTTCATGCTAATGTACTGCATATAGATAACCGCCTTGATCCTAATTAGGTTAAGACAGGCTTAAATTCTATGGTACTTCAACTCCTGAAACTTGATACAAAACTCAACCACATTAAGCATCAAACAACTTCTTGGTATCAGCTAATGCAGCTTAAAGGCTTATACGAAAACCCACTCAATATGAATATGACTTACTAAACAATCCAAAATAGTCTGCAGCTCCAAGAGGTTTGTCACAGAGTTCCTCAAAAGGAAAGTACGCACATCCATTAGCACCATGTGGAATCTGATCAGGAATAATATTTGAAAGAAAAAAGGTTAAGAAAATAAAATGCTTTACATATGCCTCATTAAATCATAGCTGCAGTGAATCTGAAGGGAACTTCTAGCATATATACCTGCAATCTCCTTCCCATAACAACTTCCACCTCTTTTGGACCACCTGTGTAATTACCAATTAACTGCTCAAACTTTTGCTTAAGAAGACCAGATACATATTTCTCGATGAAATAAAAACCTTGCTCAGCCTGCAGTTCAATTAAAAAGATAAAAAAAATAATTGCCAGATAGCTAAGCAGAAATTGCGAGCTAAAAAATCAAACAAGCTATTCTAGAAAACTTAGAAAATGTAGAGTTGGTATAATATTGCACCGAAGTCATTTTCCGATAGTCTGTTGATGAACCAATTTCATGAGCTACACATCTTTCCTACATTCAGACAAGTGCAAAGTTACTAACCAATAAGACAACGAACAAGAAATCAATAGACTTGAACATTTAGTTTCACATATATCACTGAATGAATATTAAGGCCAAGTGTTACAAGGTAGCAAATGATCGGATAAGATCAAGCCAGAGCAAATGTTTCTCCAATGTCAGAAGTGGCTGTTTAATATTAAGAATCCAAATTTGTCTCTTTCCATTGCCATTGTATTGACGTGAGTAAAAGCTCACTGGCTTGAGCTTATCTGATCAACACACTCCATTAAGGAACATCCGTAAAGCATACCTTCAAGGTGGAAATAAATGGTAGAAAAAGATCTCTCTGTAATCCACGTTCATAAAGGTTATCTGGAGCACGGTTTGAAGTAGCAACAAGAATCTATTCTTACCAACAGATCACAAATGCACACATAAAAATCCTATGTCATTTCCGGAAGAAAATCATAGGTGAAAGTAAGGAGCATATGCAGACAGTTAACATTTCTTGGTTTTAGGACTTACAATGCCATTTTTGAATAGATGTCTAAATAATCGATTTAGTATTAATGCATCAGCAACATCAGTAACCTTTAAAAGATCAGAAAAGGAAGGGAGAATCAGAACCAGCAATCAAGTAGATTGTCCAAATGGTATCTACATCAAAGCAATGAATTTAGGCTAGCCATTACATACCATAAATTCATCAAGACATAACAAAATTGATTCATCAGATATCTCCCCTGCAACAACTTCAAGGGGATCAGCCACACCCTTATGCTTCTGCACTTACATAATGTTAATAACCATTATAATTGGTATAAAATCAGTCACTAGTCCGCAGTTAGAAGCTAGAACGTACAATAATGTTCTTACCTGCAAGCGACTGTGAACATTCAACATGAAGTCATGAAAATGGATTCTCTTTTTCCTCCAACTGAGAGGCCTGAGAGAACAGAAATAAGAGCTAAGAGACAAAAGTAAGTGAATGATAACTGCCTAACTGCTTTTATTTTTTCTGCACATGATGTCTATAATTACATTCAGGGGAAGTTCTCTCAATTCATATCAACATTTAAGTAACTGAAAGGAGAAATCAATTAGAATTAATCCTTACAGTTGTTCGAAAAACAAATCCATCAACATAGTTTTACCAGTGCCAACTCCTCCGTAAAGATAAAGTCCTTTCACAGGTGAGTACGAAGACTGTGGCATGAACCTAGACCACAACCACCTACTCCTGAAGGTGAACTAACGTGAATAAAGGATGACAGGGTATCATTTTTGGTTTTCATTTATTTATTGGGGAGGAGGAGAAGAAACAAATAGATATACTCAAGTATATAGAATAAGATGCACAACATCAATAAGAAGGTTCTCTCAGTCGAAGTCTTTACCTCCCTGCTTTCTCAGAGGCAGTATAACGATCCAAATGACAGGCATTAGCTGACTCAACAAGCTCATCATATAGTCTCTGAAGTTCTCTTAAGGTGCCTACCTGCAAAGTTACTGTCAGGATATAATCAAACAGATAAGAACTAAGCTCTGCAGGAGCCCATTTACTATAACATATATCTTGCTTGCAGCTTATATAATCAATTTGGGGTCTAGAAATCAATATAAATACCTCATTAAGCTATCGTCAAATAGTGCGAATTACATAATAGTACAATAATCATACAAACCACATAATAGGTGCAGCAATAATTTTCTATGTATATGAGCAAGCAAAAAAATGCAAATCTCATTAAATTAAAAAATTATATATACACGCCAAAACGTGAAGAAATAATTTTAAGAGTGCAAAATGTTATTGTTTATCATATATGGCCTAAAGACAAAACTAAACTAAATATTTAATTCTAGTTTCACTACAAGAATGCAGACTAAATCAATTGCCATACCTGGCAAGTATCACCATCCAAAAGCTCCCCTGCAGAAATTCTACGCTCATACTCCACAAGAGGGCCTGCACTAACTGATTCTTTGATATAATCAACAAGCCCACAACAATATGAGACCTTTATGACCAAAATCCAAAATCAATTTCAAGTAACTGAAAAAAGAAAGGAAAAAACAAACGTACAGATCATTGTAACAGCATACCTCCAGTAGTAACTTTAGTAACAGCAGTAAATACAGCTCTTGAAATCATAAAAGAGGGGTGTCCCCAAAAATTTATATCCTCATTATATGACTGCTTATACAAAGGCTTGAGATTTGTATCAAGCAAAAAATTTGGTCTTTTGACTAGCCCTCTACAGATGCTGCCCCGTCGAAGCTGAAAAGCTGATCTAAAATGTCGTACGGATTGAACAAATTTTCTCATCTTTAATCCAGAGCTCTGATGTAATTACAGAAACTTAAACCACTCCGCCGACGAGCTCACAAGTCTTTGAATCACACAAAGTTCTGAAATTGATTGATAAAAAATATATCAAATTTTGACCTTTATATTGTCCGTTCTTATCCATCAAATACTTATGAGATTAACAAAACATAACATTGATGAAGAAAAAAAAACATCTTTCTGAACCTCAAAATTCTGGACAATTTACTAATTTAGCACCAGAGTCGTATCTTTTAAAGGATAATGAGAGTAAAATGGGAAGGAGTCTACCTGGATTGGATGATTGACCAACTGAGTTATTCCACAATTGCAATATATACCCGGAAGGCCGGAATTCTCCTGCCTGCTGAAGAAAGTAGCAATCACAAAGGAGTATATTATATGAGATTTGTGTTTAAATTACCAAACTACATAGTACATATACCAAAAAAAACTTATATATTATAAACATGTGGCCGAGAGGAGCAAAAAGTCATCGAACGCTAAATCTCAGGGACTCCTGCGTAGGAGAGAGAGAGGGGGAGATGAAAGTTGGTAATGGGATCAGGTCTTTAATTCTTTCTTGATCCTTTTTCTCTGTATATATATATAAAACATCTTGAAAAGACTTCTATATTAGTAGTACATAAATACTACAACCGTCAAAGGAAAAAAAATATTTTTATAAAAATATCAACTCTCATAGTTACAGGTGACTATCTGACTCATTTACACTATTTCAATGATTATTTTTATCATTTAATAAGACGAGTGACCTAGAACATGATAATAGAATAATTTTAGGGGGATATTTTTTATTGATATTGTTAGTGACATTATTATTATTATTATTTTTTTTTAAATGTACCTATTAAAAAATGTATAGTATTTATTCTAACTGAAATTTTTATAAAAAACAGTGTTTTATGTGTAATTTGGATACATACAAAAAACAGGATAAGTACAGTATATACATCCCAAATTACACCTAAAATACTGTTTTTTATAAAAATTTCAGTTAAAATAAATACTATATATTTTTTGAGAGATATTACAAAAAAAAATACCAAAAAAAAAATATCACTACTCAATGTCAAAAAAAATGTCGCCGTTGAAGTACTCTATTTTCTACTCCTATTCTCCTTGATGCTTTCTCCTTGATGCTTGGACCACGGAATACGGATGGTTAAAGATGAATCATTATGGAACTTTCGCGTTAGAAAATAATATTTTTTTATAAAAATTATCGTAATAAATTTTATATCAACGATTTTTATTGTTATTGTATATTTATAACAATACTTTATATTTAAAAATATTGAAAAAATATTATGAAAATGTCAATGTATATTATACTACTATATAACATTCCCACTCCACTTGTATGAGCCCCTCCGCTATGAACCTTTTATGCGATACTACCATGCTGATGGGCAAACACACGCATAAAACAGAAAAGAAAACAAAAAAGTTAAAAAAAATAAAGAGTAAATTATAATTTATCACGTAATCGATTCAAATTTATTTGGAGTCATCTATAATTTAAAAGTAAACTTTTAACCACATCTAGTTTCATAAACATAATAAACTAATTCTTTTGGTTCTTAATCTACTACTTAGAAAAATCACATCAAACTATTTTTAATTCTTTTCTCTCCAAGATAAATGTTATTTAATTTTATTTACTCCACTCGTTCCAACATTAAGAATAATATTGATTTTTAAAATCAAATTAAGAAATTTTTCAAATTCAAAATTGAGTTGAATTCTTTTAATTTTAATATATATTACGATGAAATTTATAAACTATCTAACAAGAATTACTCATTGTTAGATTTATTTTTTTTAATAATTTTAAATGAACCATCTCAATTTTGAGTTTGAAAATATCTTATGTGACGCCTCCAAAATAAGTTCACACAACTCATTTTGAGTCGTCAAATACACATTACTAAATACAAATATAAATATTCCTATATTACAAATATTAAACTGTCTTACAAAATACGACAACACATAAGTTGTGAATTTCAATATAAATATTGTACTAAATATACCAAATTATTACAATGTCATATAAAATACAACAAAAAATATTTCAAGTCTTCAAAGGAACACGAGAAGATTTTTGTCATCCTCATTCTAATGGGGTGTATTTTTGACACTTCCAAATTCAAGTTCACCTCACCCTATTGTTGTTCACCAAAATTAACTATTAAATGACGTATAAAATACGACACACACATTTTAAGTTCTCGATACAATTATATATTGTCATGCTGTTTTATAATGTATTGAGAAACTTCAAGAGTCACAGACCATCACTCTATTCCCCTATTATTCCTGCTCGACCTAGCTACACTTTTATTACCTGAAAGGAATTATGAAGCAAAAAAATGAGCACAAATAGCCCAATAAAGAGTATTATGACTAAAGATAATTAAATTATCAATAGCATTCATCAATAATAAATCAGATATTTATAACATATGGTAGATGATAAAAATGTTCAACTATAATTGCAGCGGAATCAACAATTCATTAGAAGAGTAAAAAAGAACATTATGTCTACCATCTCCTCCAAATTAAAAGTTCATCATTAATATTTAATTCTTGTAATACCCATTAACAGTTCTTTGTTGTACATTGGACAAAGAGAACTTTCATCACTTATCTTCACCTGAACCACCAAATATTATAGTTAAATTCACAATTCATGTTTTATAATAATGTAAATCAATAATTTCTCCTTACCACAAAGGTTTAATAGAACTTTCACTCAATGTCCTTGCCACAAAGGCTAAAGACACTCACCATGCATGCGGTAGTCCGCGTAGACAGGTTATTCCAACAAAATAATAAAGAATAGAATAACAAAAGGATTTCACCATGCATGCGGTAATCCGCGTAGACATGTTATTCTAACAGAATAATAAAGAACGGAATAACAACCCTTACGAGTATTAAAAGAAAATAACTCTCTTCATGAATACGAAAGAAATAATACCCCTTACGAATATAACAAGTAATATCTTTTACGAATACAACAAATAATATCCCTTACGAGTAAGAAATAAATAACATCCCTTACTGATATTAAATAAATAATACCCCTTACCCTAATAAAAATTTAGAGACTGCACAAGGGTAATACCAGAATACTCATCTTCTTTCTCTCTATAGTTTCTCTCTCTAGAGTTTCAGTGAATTCGTAAGAAATAATGAATGAATGAGCTTCTATTTGTAGGAAAAAGGACTGAATAGTAACTAATTCATGAACGGCCCAGATTAATTTACTTTTAAACGGACGGTCCATATTGATTTACTATTAAAACTAAAAGCAACGGTCCATACTGATTTACTATTAAAACTTTAAACCAGCGATCCATATTGAAATTTAACTAGGCACACTTAAAAGGGGGGTTGAATAAGTGTAGGAGCAATCTATGACCAACTTTTAAAAACTATTAATTTCAGGCTATTATAATGATTGAAATCAGTTTACTGAATTAATATAGCCTATTAAGTAAAACACTTGATGTTTAAAGAATTATCTTAATATAATGCAAGTAGTCAAATTAAGATAATTAAGTGACTTATGTGATTTTAAAGTAAATCAAATAATAAAATCAACACCAAGATTTTTACGTGGTTCAACTATTACCCTCAATGATAATAGCCTAGTCCACGTCCAATACCAACTAGTATTGGAGACTCACTTTATTTATTTCTTTATAAATAAATACAGATTACAAAACAGATTCTAACAAAAATTAATTAATAATTAATTTCCCTTGAGCTCTCTTGCTCCTTGTCCACCTATGCACCTTTCAAGCACCTTTGATTCCTGGAACCTGTTTGTAACCTCCTTTTCTAATCCATCAGGATTAAACCTTTAGACTACACTTAGTCTAACAATAGAAAAAAATGAATACAATATAGAGGTCTATGATCAATGCAAGAATAATCAATTTAACAATTAAAGGCTCAACTATATGCAACGATCAATTAGCACAAAAAGATAAACAATTAATTTCTTACCAAATACCAGCTCAAATATATTAGAAATAAATTGCTTAGCTGCTCAACAGTTTGCACCAATAGAATAAAGTTGCTCGATAAATATCAGTGTAGTGCAAGCTAATAAATTAGTGAGTTGTATATTTTTTGTAAGACCCCGAATTTTATAAAATAAAAGTATTCAAATTTTCTTATAATTACTATTCAGTAAACGGTTAAATTGATAAAAGTTTAAAGTTATGGGTGAAATGTTAATTTTTTTTTCAAAATAAGCAAGTGGTTATAAAATAATCATTGTTTTCGGGGAATATTCGTTTGGTCGTGGAATATTCTTTCTGTCGGGGAATATCCGTACGACGGCGCAGCTATTTGTGGGCCCCATAACGAATAACTGTCGGATGAAGATAACGATAAAAATTGAGTTTTTATAATTAACGGCGTAGTTGTTACCTTTAACACTGTTGGAATACCCGGTGGTTAAAGTACAGTAATACGCGTTGTTACACAGTAGCACACGGATTGTACATTATTTTTGAATTATTGATTCTTACGGAGGAAGGCACTACTCAATAATTATTACAGTAGTTACTGTTCAATATTTTATTTTATTGATTCAATAATTGCTGCGTTGATATTTTTTATTATTGTTGTTTCAATAATTGTCACTGCACAGTATTTCCCATTATCAGATCAATAATTCATATTATTTGAATAATATTATTAGATAACATTATTGGCAATGTCTAGAAAATTCTGTCTAAGGAGAGGTTTGGTCATCTAATTGCGCATCAATAAGGAGAAATCCTTATTGGAAAGCTCCCTCTTTCCTGGGAACGGCCTGGTTGTCATAAATATGATTCTGTAATATTATTTGTGAATAATTAATTATTGATTCATATGATAAGAAAATATTCATTTTATGTGGATATAAATGATGGATTTATTTATGTGGTTATAAATGAAGGAATTAATGTTGAGGTATTTTATCAGTATTTTGTCGGATTGGAGGTATTAAAAGATCAAATCAGTGTTCTTACAGCTTTATTGTGTGAGTTATAATTTTTAATCTGACCGTTGGATCGTTGTGATTTTTGGATATGTTATACATATATAAGTTGAGTATATGTCCACAAATTTTGAACCGTTAAAAATGAACGTATGATTTGTTATGAATTTTACGAGATGACTGGTTTAGAAATTATTGAATTTTTAGAGTTAATTATTTTGGTAAAAAATTCTAGAATTGGTGGGCCCCACTCTTGATTGGTGAAGAAATATGCTGAGATTTTTATTAAAATGTGGTGGGTAGGAATAGTAGTAGGTAAAGCCATCAGGTTGCAGGTTAAATCTGCTTCGGCGTGCTAACATTTTCCTATAAATAGAGGGCTAAATTAGAATTGAAAAACACACCAGAAACAAGTTTTCTCTCTTTCTCTCTCTATATTATGAAGCATATTTTGTGAGTATTTAGATACTTGGTGAGTTGCTATTCATCAGTGCAAGTTTCCTTCATCGTCACATCCGATATCCAGTCAGAAGTGCTGCTGTTTTGAGGTAAGGGATAGTAAGGGATTTTAAGGGTTGTTATGTTTTTCAGTTTCATAATTTTTCTGACCTTCAAAAATTTTGAAAAAATTTGAAATGATATTTTGATGAGTTTTCTTGATTGTGTCCTAAAATGGTGATTTTTGGATGTATAGATTAAGAGTTATGAATTTTATGAGAAAAGACTATTTTAAAAGTAACCGCTTATAACTTCTTGTGGTTAACTCCAAAATTGATAAAAATTTTATTGGGAGTACATGTATATGATAGGAGTATACTCTGTGAATTTCAAAATTTTTAGATAAAAATACAATTTATGATAAATGTCTAAATATTCGGTTGTTTTGGCCATATGAAAAATAGTAAATGAGTTTTAAAAATTCTGAGAAAAATATATGTTCAATATGAGACTATATTCTACTATATTCTAGAAAAAAAATATTTTTGAAACTGATTTGATATTTTTCATAAAAATGGACTAGTTATGAATAAATGAATTAAATATATTATGTGAAGGAAGAAAATTAAAAAATAGGATTTTATGGCTTGAGAATCCTATATGAGGTATATGCAGATTTTTGATGAGGGTTTTGGTTATTAGTGATGAAACCTTATGAGTTTGAAATTTTAAGATGATTAAATGCATTATTTAGTAAAGTGTAAACAATTAAAATAAATTATTTATAAGTTTAAGAAATGTTATTCTTTCAATATCATTATACCAAAATATTGGTATAAATTTTATTGTGAAATTTTTACCTTTTTATGTCGGGGTTACTATTCATGAGTTACTATTAATGAGTTACTATTCACGAGTTACTTTTCACGAGTTATTATTCACGAGTTACTATTCACGAGTACTATTCATGACAAAAATTAGTTTCTTTTTCTGACCAAATTATAGTTAATTTATGATTGTTGCTCTTGAAAATAAATGCAGTTGTTGATCATATTATTTTTATCATATATAACATTTTTATAACCCTGATGTTGAATTTCTCTTTCTCTTGAGTGTAAAGATGGGTAAATTATTGGTATGATCGTGACTGAGGAATATCTTTGGCCTGTAGTGCAAAAATGAATTGTTAACTGGTATGATCATGACCATTGAATTTATAATTGAATATCTTTAGCTTAAGTGTAAAGATGAATTGATTAACATGGTTATAATTATTGTTTATATAAATTTTAAAATGATTATATATTTCTTTGAGATATGAATATATTTAGCCTGTACTGCAAATATGAACTGTTGAGTAATATCTTTGGCCCGTAGTGCAAAGATGGTTTGTTAATGAATATCTTTGGCCGTAGTGCGAAGATGGATTTATTAGCATGATTATGAACAGGGACTGTGATTTGGTATAACCATGATCTTTGATGTTTCAGGTAAAGACAAGTGATGAAAATATTCTTCGTCCTGGGTGCGAAGAAAAATTTAGAATCACAATTATGATTATGAGTTATTCATATGATTGGGGAAAGGAACTGTTGAGTGATGTTATAGGGATAAAATATTGTTGGTGGATTTTTAACATGGAGAAGATAATAGACTTTATAGTCTATTTGACTCTTCTAATGGATTGCTCGTTCTGCAACTATGGTTGAAATTTTTATCATCTACCATATGTTCTAAATCTCTGATTTATTACTGATGAAGACTATTGATAATTTAATTATCTTTAGTCATGATATTCTTTACTGGGCTAGTTGTGCTCACCCTTCTGTTTCATAATTTTTTTCAGGTAATAAGAGTGTAGCTGGGTCGAGCGGGGGTAACAGGAGAATAAAACGGTGGTCATCATTTAGTAGTTATATTTGGTGAATCATCTAGGGTGAAGCGAACTCAACGTTGGAAGGGTGTTTTACCACTATCATACAAGATGTCTAATGACATACAACCTCGTGTCATTATAAGACAGGATTGTGCTCATCCACTTGCTGAATATATTTACGAGCACTACCTATATAATCTTGGTATTTGTTTGAAGTTTAATTCTCAATTAGAGACAGTGGAGATAATGATAAGTCAAGAGAAGACTCACCATTGGGAAGAATATGATAGTAAACTTCTCGTTTTTCTTTGGGGTCTGTTGGGTCAACCAAGGATAATTCTGTGGCCATATGATATCTATCATAACCTAGAAGCATGGCCTCCCATGTACGAAGGTTTTCTTGAGCACTTCCCAAAGATTCAAATTTCTAAAACAGTTTTTGACTATACCTTTATGTAAGGTGTCATTGTGAGGTGCTGTCCACGGTTGGGACATGAGTCACATTTGGTATATATTTGTATCCAAACTCACAGCATATGTGTTGTTGTATTTTGCACGACAATTGTTGTAATAAAGTTGTAGTTATTTTCTGTACCATGTATTTGGCGACTCAGAATAGGTTGGATGGAATGGACCTATTTTGGGGACGTCACATTTTTCATCCATAAAAATACTGATTTATAGCCCCTCAAAATATTACCGTTATTATCAAAAAATAACGTTTTATGAGTCCACAAAATCTGGCTTGTTTAGAAACACCCTCCAACGGTAAAACATTGAATCAGTCCACAACATTAATATTTATCCAAAATCAAATTCCTATTAGTTATAAAGTTTGGATAAGTCAGAAGACCTTATAAAAAGATAACCACTAATCAACTCTGACTTATATCTCTCCAGGCATCAAGTAGCGTGTAGAAGTGGAGTATACCATTCCATATCTTTTTCCAAAAATCAAGGTCTTTTAAATTTCTAATATACCCATAATTATTGCTCCTTGAAAAACCACATACAAAACAAATCACAATAAAGTAGCTGCCGTTCTTTAGAGTTTCTAGGAAATCATATATATCTACGTGTAGCAACAATTTTAAACAGTCCAAGAGATATCAATTAACTTCTAGACATGCAAAACATAAGAATATATAGCTTCTATCTTTTAGGCTTTCTAGGTACAATGCATAGAACTCCACGTGTAGCTAAAGAAAGATTTGACCAAGGGAAAACATGTACACGTAAGACATGTCACAAAATATTAATTCTTTTTGTACCAGTGACATATCTAATCTTAATATTAGAAAAACCTTTTTCATTTAGATTTTAAAAACATTTTTCATTTAAGACATATAACAAAATATAATGCAATAATATGTCCTAGGGCCTTTAAATGAAAAATTAATTATTATGTAATTGATCTTACATTTGATTTCCTAGAAAAGAGAAATCTTCTTCATATTCTTGAATCTCCAATCAAATCTCTTTATCACCAAAATACCTGAAACATCATAAAACAATTTAGTATTTGAACATTTCATCATCAAAACATAAGGCTAGAATATGACAAAGTCAACATTCTCCCCCTTTTTGATGATGACAATCCAAAATTGTTTAACTCTCATAAACTCCCCCTGGATATATGCATCACAAAATTTTACTCCCCCTAAATCCATGCAACAATATTATTTCAGGATACTAAAATGTGAAATTCAAATTTTCAATAAATTTGTTACCTGCAGTAATTGTTAGTTCATCAAATATCAAAATATTTACTGCAAATATATCAAATATTTCTTTTTGGTGATACACACCAAACCAAAACCAACATAAAATTTTAAAAACTTGTCCATAGCAACCCAAAATAAAAACCCAAAACAAAAACTTGTCCATAGTAACCCAAAATAAAATTAAAAAACTCTCCCCCTTTGTCATTAAACAAAAAGGAGAGCAGGTCATTCTTTGAGATCTACCACAACTGCTTGCCGGGCGGCCCTTTCTTTGAAGTAGGGTCGGTGATTCGCACGATGAATCTTCTCAGCAAAGCTGAAGTCAGTAGCGAATTTGGGAGGTTTGGGAATGATTGATGCAGGTGGTAGAGGGACATCGAGAAATTCGCCTTGATACTCGGCCAACCAGTTGCAGTGAACCCACTCTGTAACAGTAGAATGTTTACGCTGCATATGTAGTTTAGAGCCCACATCGTTAAACCTCAGAGCCATAAATTCAGCTAACTCCCCAACCTGATTACTAACAAACTTAATTTCTTTACTCAACTGACAATAATTTCTATTAAGCCGACGTTGCATCAATTCAGCTAAGGCTGTTGTTTGCACCTTAAAACCAGCTTGCAAATCAATAAACTCATCTTCAATGTTATGATAGTGTTTATTGATTTCAGGTGCACCCAATGGCAACTTACCTTTTTCCAACAAAGACATACGGTTATGAAGAGCAGACATTTCAATTTGCATTTTCTCTTTATTACTAAGAATAACTTTCAACATATCTATAATTTCAGGAGAAGATTGGGTTAGAGGCAGAACAGGAGAGGATGGAATAGAGATTGGTGGAGCAGGAATCTCAGAAGGAACACGAACAAATAAACCATCAAGTAACATAATACGTGACATTTTCAAAGAAGTAACGCTGACAGAATCAGTGACCGAAACAGAATTTTCATTTTCAAAAGAAATTTTAAAATGACTAAACAAAGTAGTAAGAGTAGCACTGTACGGCAAACAAGTCTTGATTTTTCGCAAACAAGTAGTCATGTGATGAAGCATCATTTGAGACAAGTTAAAAGAAACACCTCTTAAAATTAGGGCAACAACTATCAAATCTTGATAGGTAAAATCTGTTCCCCCACCTAACCGAGGCAACAGATTGTATCTAACAAGATGATGAATGACACAAGATATAGGAGAGACATCAACAGTTTTAGGAGTGAAAACATCAATCAACAAATTGTTGTTCATCACAATTTGTAGTTGTTCAAGAGGAGTGAAATGAAAATGAACAACACCTTTCTTCGTAAAAGGATAAACACCAGAAGATGGAATATTTAAAATACTACCAAAATCGACGACTGTAAAATACAACTATTTTCCTTTGACAAAAGAAGTATAAAAATCACCATGACACTCTAAATTTGTGTAAAATTGTTGGACAAGTCTAGGATATGCCACAGACGGAGGAAAGAGCATAGATGAAAAACCACAAGACTCAAACAGTGGTCTCAAAGGAGATTGTTGAAAACAAATCTGATTAACCGACTTCTCATAGACAAATTGTTTTGGAAAAATGATGGTTTTAAAATGAACCTCATATGCGTTACTGCGAAAGTAGTTTTCAGGCAGATCAGAAGATAGATTAGGGTTTACCGAGATAGGAGGAGGTGAAACTTTTGGCTTGGAAGACTGAGTCTGACGTCGCCTAGAGGGTCCGGTGGATTTCGTCAGTGATGGACTGAAAGTGGAAGCATCAGATGCCGAAGAGTCCAAATACTCTTCCTCTGAGATGGTCCAGCAGTAGAGGGAGGAAAAATAGTGGTTTGTTCGTCGACGAAATCCCTCATTGATCGTTTATGGGTTCTAGTTCTCATGATCTTCACAGAAAAGATGAGAATGGATAACAGTTTAAGAAAGGAGAGAGACTGAAACAAAACTAGAGTTAGAAAGAGGTTGAGGAGGATGAATTTTTTTTATATATAAATATATACATATCCCGAGACACTCAGCCGTCTAATAGTTTCAATAAAAAAAATTATGAGATGTGCATGTACACACACAGTTTCCTAGAAACCCATCTGTTGTCCGGTCTTTTCGATTTTCAAAAGAAATGATGAGAGGCGCCTAGAATCTCGCGTCCATGATTTTAAGTTAAAACATTCAATGCATGTATATCTACACGCTTACGTCTCTCAAGAAGCTCTACGTCTCCCCCTAAATCCTTAGTCTATCCAGTCTTTTCGGTTATCAAAATAATTATGACAGATATGGCGTATAAAAAGAAAATACTTAAATTAACAACCGTAAATTCAAACACTTATTTTATTAGTTAATGAGATATTTATGCTAGCTAAGATAACGATAACACATATTTAAAAATAAATTATGCAAGACACATCCCAAGTTCTCTTCGTAACATGCAAAATCTATCTTTACTCAAAGGTTTAGTAAAAATATCTGCAATTTAATTTTCAGTTGGAATAAAAATCAATTTAATTAAACCTTTTGACACATTATCACGTAAAAAATGATGTCTCACTTCAATGTGTTTTGTACGTGAATATAACACGGGATTTTTAGATATATCTATAGCACTAGAATTATCACAATAGATAGGCACACAATCACATAATATGTCAAAATCACATAGAGTTTGTCTCATCCATAAAATTTGTGAACAACAACTTTCTGCAGCTAGGTATTCACCCTCAGTAGTTGAAAGAGCTACTGAAGTTTGCTTTTTACTATGCCATGAAACGAGACTTTGTCCCAAGAAAGTACAAGCACCACTCGTACTTTTTCTATCAATTTAACATCCTGCATAGTCAACATCTGAATAGCCAATTAGTTCAAAATGATTGGAAATTGGATAAAATAACCCTAAATTTATTGTACCACTTAAATATTTCAAAATCCTTTTAACAGCATTTAAGTGAGATTCTTTTGGTTTAGCCTGAAATCTTGCACACAGACAAACACTATACATTATATCGGGTCTAGAAGCGGTTAAATATAGTAAGCATCCAATCATACCTCGATATTTTGTTATATCAACATCAATACCTTTCTCATCAGTGGTGAGCTTTATTGATGTGCTCATTGGTGTACCTTTTGAGTTAGATCCTTCAAAGCCAAATCTCTTGAGTAGTTATGTTGTATATTTGGTTTGATGGATATAAATTCCTTCCTTTGTTTGCTTGATTTGTAGTCCCAAGAAGTAATTAAGCTCTCCCATCAAGCTCATGTCAAATTCTTTATGCATGCACTTGGAAAACCACTCACAAAGAAAATCATTAGTAGCACCAAATATTATATCATCTACATATATTTGAATAATAATAATATCGACATTTTTATGCTTAATAAATAATGTAGAATCTATCTTACCTCTAACAAACCCATTTGATAAGAGATACTTACTCAATCTTTCGTACCAAGCTCTTGGAGCTTGTTTCAAGCCATAAAGAGCTTTCTTTAGCTTGTACACATGATTAGGATACTTTTCATGCTCGAATCCAGGAGGATGTTTGACATATACCTCTTCATTGATGTATCCATTTAGAAAGGCGCTCTTTACATCCATTTGGTAGAGTGTAAACTTCTTGTGGCATGCAAAAGCTAACAGAATTCGGATTGATTCCAACCTTGCCACTGATGCATAGGTTTCTTCATAGTCGATCCCCTCTTGTTGGTTATATCCTTGAGCTACTAGCCTTGCTTTGTTACGAATGATTGTTCTGTGCTCATCAAGATTGTTCTTGAACACCCATTTAGTACCAATGATGGAAACATCTTTTGGAGGAGATATGAGTTCCCACACTTGACATCTCTCAAATTGTTGAAGTTCTTCTTGCATTGCCAATAGCCAGTTCTCATCAAGAATTGCATCCTTTGCATTCTTTGGCTCAACCTGTGATAAAAATGCAGAGAATGCACAATAATTTTGTAAACCTCTTCGTGTGGTTATACCTTTATTGATATCTCCAATGATATTTTCTGGAGGATGATTCTTGATGTATCTAGCTGTTCTTGGCATTTGGATATTATGCATAACTTCCTCTTGATCATTAGACTCATCTTCAGTATCCTGTAAATTTTTAGGTTCACGTTCATGCTGGTCATTCATTTCAGGTTGCTGAATTTGTTCATTCGGTCTCCTGGTTTGTTCATTTCGATTTGCTGAAATGTTGACTATCTCCAAATTACCTGCATCTTCTTCACTTTCTTTTGGAAGATCATTGTTAGTCTCATTGAAAGTGATATGAACCGATTCTTCTACACATGACTTTCTAATATTGAAGATACGATAAGCCTTACTATTTTGAGAATAGCCAATAAATATTTCTTCATATGACTTAGCATCAAATTTTCCCAAATTGTCACTTGTATTTAAGATAAAACATTTAGAACCAAATATTTTGAAATAACTTATGTTTAAAATTTTATTATTCAAAAGCTCATATGGTCTTTTCAAAATAATAGGACGAATGAGTACTCTATTTAAAACATAACATGATGTACTTACTGCTTCGGCCCAAAATTTCTTTGGAAGTTTACTTTCTTGTAATATAGTTTTTGCTGTCTCTTGTAGAGTCCTATTCTTCCTTTCCACCACCCTATTTTCTTGAGGGGTCCTTGGTGCTGAAAATTCATGGCTAATACCTCTTTGATCACAAAAGGTTATAAAATCTTTTTGAAATTCAGTACCATGATCACTTCTAATTCTAATGAGTTTGTAACTATACTTGGTTTCAAGATTCCTTATTAATTTTTCAAACTCTTTAAATGCTTCATCCTTAGTTCTTAAAAATAATACCCATGTGTATCTTGAAAAATCATCAACTATTACAAATGCATAAAATTTACCATTAATAGTAGAATGTCTTTTCGGTCCAAATAAATCAAGATGAAGTAATTGCAAGGGAGAGGAGGTTGATACCCTATTCTTTGCTGTAAAAGAAGTTCTTACTTGTTTTTCCAGTTGACAAGGAATGCATATTCCTTTCTTTTCAAACCTGATTTTTGGCAACCCTTTGACGAGATTCTTTGAGGATAATTTCTTAATTAAGTCCATGTGAACATGCCCCATTATTTTATGCCATAGATAAGCTTCATCTTGTACTGAAGTAAGACATAGTTCTTCATCCTGTTACTCAAAATCAATATTATATATATTTCATTCTCTTCGTGCAACTAGAGTAGTATCGTTAGTACCATGAAATATTGTGCATTTATCTTTTTCAAAATTAACTTGATGGTCATTATCCATTAATTGACTGATACTAATTAAATTAAATTCTAGACCGTTAACAAGGTGAACATTATTTATACTTACCTTGCCGTTGCCGATTTTACCTTTTTCGATTATTTCGCAGGTTTTATTGTCTCCAAAAGTGACCGTTCCATTCTTCTTCTTGACACTTAGTTCTATAAACTTTGATTTATCACCAGTCATGTGATGAGAGCATCCACTATCAAGAATCTATTTTTGAGATGGAACTCTTGCCTTTAAACATACCTGTCAAGAAACAATAATTTATCCTTTTGGTACCCATATCTTTTTGGGTCCACTTATGTTAGTAGCAAGTAAATCACAGTTTTTAATCCATACCTTTTTAACATTGTTTCGTTTCTTAAAACAATTTATATCTAAATGACCTTTAATACCACAATGTTTACAAGTTGTGAAAGGCGAGCAATAATTTAAACTAAAACGTGACTTTGATTTTAACATTTTGATATTACTCTTTTTATGCATAGAAACATAACCAATTCCTTGTCTTTCAAAACTAGGTCTTTGTTTTCCTAATATGACATTTAGATTTTCTTCACCTTGAACAAATTTAGCAAGAGATGATTTTAGTGAGTCTATTTCTTTTTGAAGTTCATTATTAGGAAATGTTTTAACAGGAGATTTATCACTAAATGCATCAATACACACATCTCTCATTTTTAACTCATTAGTCAATTTTTGAACTTCATTATTTAAGAATTTTACCTTATTGAAAAGTATTTTATTATAATTGTCTAAATAATCAATTTTTGCAATCAAAACCTTTTCTTCTTTACATGTAGATTCTTTTTCAATTTCTTTCTTTTCATCTATTAGTGAATCTACTTCATCCATTTGTGTATTAACTAATCCTTTTAAGCTTACATTCTTTTCTCTTAATTTCTTATTTTCTTGTTCTAAAGAGTTTAGTTCATTAAGAGATACCTGATTAGATTCACCTTCAATTCCCACGAAGCATACTTGTGCTATCTCATCTTTAGCATCGATCTCTACTTCGAATTCTTCATCACTCCAAGTAATAAAGGCTTTGTTCTTCTTGTTGTCTTTGAAGCTTGTCTTCCCTTTATTCTTTAATTGAAAACAGTCTTTCTTGAAGTGACCAGGACGTCCACATTCGAAACACGTCTCTTCAGTTTGCTTTCCTTTGAATTTATTTGAATTGAAAGTGTTCCTTCTCTTGTTTTTCCTTTGTAGTAACCCCTTTAGTTTCCTTGACATCATTGCTATTTCTTCATCGGAGTTATCATCAAGCTCCTCCTCATTATCTGCAGTAAGAGCCAAGACCTTTCTTCGAGGAGTTTCCTCCTCATCATCATATCTCTTTAACTGATGTTCATATTCTTCTAACTCTCCAAATAAAGTTAAAGTATCCATGGAAGAAATAGTAGCAGAATCTTGAAGAGTAGTGATTTTAGAAGCAAACCTTTTGGGCATAGCCCGAAGCAACTTACGGTTGATCTCACTTTGAGGAATAGTCTTGTCCAGCAATTTCAAGGAGTTTATAAGGACAAGAAATCTTGCTTGAGCTAGCTTGATGGTTTCATCTTTTTCAAGCTTGAACATTTCATAATCGTGCATAAGCATGCTTGGCTTGACTTCTCGTACTTTGGAAGTACCTTCATGACTTACCACTAAAGTATCCCACATCTCTTTGGCTGTGTTGCATGAAGAGACTTTATCTATCTCGGATTGTACCATGCCGCTGAGAAGTGTGTTCATAGCCTTTGAATCATATGAGACCATATAGATTTCGGTTGAATCCATTTCTAGCAGAATCTTGGGTGACCCATCATCTCTTCGTGGAACAACTGGTCCGTTCTCCACAACCCACCATTCCCAAGGATCTCTTTTGAGATAGATCCTCATTTGAAATTTTCAGAAGTTGTAATTTTCTGTTCCAAACAACAAAGGAGGTCTATTAGTTGATTGACCTTCTTGATTGTTGTTTCCGAACTGTGCCATGTCAGAATCTTTCCCTACAAGTCACCTTTAAGACCAAGATAAGTAGAACCTCGCTTTGATACCAAATGAAATTTAACTAGGCACACTTAGAAGGGGGGTTGAATAAGTGTAGGAGCAATCTATGACCAACTTTTGAAAACTATTAATTTCAGACTATTATAATGATTGAAATCAGTTTACTGAATTAATATAGCCTATTAAGTAAAATACTTGATATTTAAAGAATTATCTTAATATAATGCAAGTAGTCAAATTAAGATAATTAAGTGACTTATGTGATTTTAAAGTAAATCAAATAATAAAATCAACACCAAGATTTTTACGTAGTTCAACTATTACCCTCAATGATAATAGCCTAGTCCACGTCCAATACCAACTAGTATTGGAGACTCACTTTGTAACGCCCCCCAAAATAGGTCCATTCCATCCAACCCATTTTGAGTCGCCAAATACATGGTACATATAACAACTACAACTTTATTACAACAATTGTCGTGCAAAATATAACAACACATATGCTGTGAGTTTGGATACAAATATATACCAACTGTGACTCATGTCCCAACCTTGGATAGCACGTCACAATGACACCTTACATAAAGGTATAGTCAAAAACTGTTTTAGAAATTAGAATCTTTGGGAAGTGTTCAAGGAAACCCTCGTACATGGGAGGCCATGCTTCTAGGTTATGATAGATATCATATGGCCACAGAATTATCCTTGGTTGACCCAATAGACCCCAAAGAAAAATAAGAAGGTTACTATCATATTCTTCCCAATGGTGAGTCTTCTCTTGACTTATCATGTAAGACCCCGAATTTTATGAAATAAAAGTATTCAATTTTTCTTATAATTACTATTCAGTAAATGGTTAAATTGATAAATGTTAAAGTTAAGGGTGATATATGATTTTTTTTCAAAATACACAAGTGGTTATAAAATAATTATTGTTGTCGAGGAATATTCGTTTGGTCGTGGAATATTTTTTCTGTCGGGGAATATTCGTACGACGGCGCAGCTATTTGTGGGCCCCATAACGAATAACTGTCCGGTGAAGAAAACGACAAATTTGAGTTTTTACAAATAACGACGTAGTTGTTACTGTTAACACTGTTGGAATACCCGGTGATTAAAATACAGTAATACGCGTTATTGCACAGTAGCACACGGTATTGCACAGTATTTTTAAAATTATTGATTCTTACGTAAGAAGGCACTACTCAATAATTGTTACAGTAATTACTGTTCAATATTTTATTTTATTGATTCAATAATTGCTACGTTGAAATTTTATATTATTGTTGTTCAATAATTGTTGCTGCACAGTATTTCTCATTATCAGATCAATAATTCATATTATTTGAATAATATTATTAGATAACATTATTGGCAATGTCTAGAAAGTTCTGTCTAAGGAGAGGTTTGGTCATCTAATTGCGCGCCAGTAAGGAAAAATCCTTATTGGAAAGCCCCCTCTTTCCTGGGAACGGCCTGGTTGTCATAAATGTGATTCTGTAATATTATTTGTGAATAATTAATTATTGATTCATATGATAAGGAAATATTTATTTTATGTGGATATAAACGAGGGATATATTTTTGTGGTTAAAAATGAAGGAGTTAATGTTGAGGTTTTTATCAGTATTTTTGTCAGAATGGAGGTATTAAAAATTAGGGTTTTTGAGATATTTTGCGGGGGTTATAATTTTTAATCCGACCGTTGGATCGTGGTAATTTTTGGATATGTTATACATATATAAGTTGAGTATATGCCCACAAATTTTGAACCGTTAAAAATGAACGTATGATTTATTATGAATTTTACGAGATGACTGGTTCAGAAATTGTTGAATTTTCGGAGTTTATCATTTTGGTGGAAAATTCTAGAATTGGTGGGCCCCACTTGTGGTTGGTGAAGAAATGTGCTGAATTATATTTCAAATGTGGTGGGTGGGAATAGTAGCAGGTAAAGCCATCAGGTTGCAGGTCAAACCTACCAAAATTTTCCTATAAATAGAGGGCTAAGTTAGAATTGAAAATCACACCAGAAACATAAGCTTTCTCTCTTTCTCTCTCTATATTATGAAGCATATTTTGTGAGTATTTAGATACTTTGAGAGTTGCTATTCAGTGCAAGTTTTCTTCAGCCTTATACCGATCAGAAGTACTGCTCTTTTGAGGTAAGGGATAGTAAGGGATAGTAAGGGATTTTAAGGGTTGTTATGTTTTTCAGTTTCGTAATTTTTCTGAACTTCAAAAATTCTGGAAAAATTTGAAATGATATTTTGATGAGTTTTATTGATTGTGTCCAAAAATGGTGATTTTTGGATGTATAGATTGAGAGTTATGAATTTTATGAGAAAAGACTATTTTAAAAGTAACTGCTTATAATTTCTTGTGGTTAACTCCAAAATTGATGAAATTTTTATTGGGAGTACATGTATATGATGGAAGTATACTCTGTAAATTTCAGAATTTTTGGATAAAAGTATAATTTTTGATAAATGTCTAAATATTCGGCTGTTTTGGCCATATGAAAAATAGTAAATGACTTTTAAAAATTCTGAGAAAAATATATGTTCACTATGGGACTATATTATGCTAAATCCCAGAAAAGAAATATTTTTGGAACTGATTTGGTATTTTTCATGAAAATGGTCTAGTTATGAGTAAATGAATTAAATATGTTTTGTGAAGAAAGAAAATTGGAAAATAGGATTTTATGGCTTGAGAATCCTATATGAGGTATATGCAGATTTTTGATGAGGGTTTTGGTTATTGATGATGAAATTGTAAGAGTTGGCATTTTATGATGATTAAATGCATTAATTAGTAAAGTGTAAACAATTAAAATAAATTGTTTATAAATTTAAGTAATGTTATTCTTTCAATATCATTATACCGAAATATTGGTATGAATTTTATTGTGGAATTTCTACCTTTTTGAGTCGGTGTTACTATTCATGAGTTACTATTCACGAGTTACTATTCATGAGTTACTATTCACGAGTTACTATTCACGACAAAATTGGTTTCTTTTACTAACCAAATTATAGTTGATTTATGAATATTACTCTTGAGATTAAATCTATATGTTGATTATATTGATTTTATTATCATATATAACATTTTTATAACCCTGATGTTGAATTTCTCTTTCACTGGAGTGTAAAGATGGGTAGATTATTGGTATGATCATGACTAGGGTTCTCTTTGGCCTGTAGTGCAAAGTTGAATTGTGACTGGTATGATCATGACCATTGAATTTATAATTGAATATCTTTAGCTTAAGTGCAAAGGTGAATTGATTAACATGGTTATAATTATTGTGTATATAAATTCTGAAATGATTATATATTTCTTTGAGATATGAATATATTTGGCCTGTAGTGCAAATATGAATTGTTGAGGAATATCTTTGGCCTGTAGTGCAAAGATGAATTGTTGATGAATATCTTTGGCCAGTAGTGCAAAGATGAACTGTTGATGAATATCTTTGGCCTGTAGTGCAAAGATGACTTGTTGATGAATATCTTTGGCCCGTAGTGCAAAGATGAAGTTATTAGTATGATTATGAACAGGAATTGTGATTTGGTATAACCATGATCTTTGATGTTTCAGGTAAAGACAGGTGATGAAAATATTCTTCGTCCTGGGTGCGAAGAAAAATTTATAGTCACAATTATGATTATGAGTTATTCATATGATTGTGAAAAGGAACTGTTGAGTGATGTTACATGGATAAAATATTGTTGGTGGATTTTTAACATGGAGAAGATAATAGACTTTATAGTCTATTTGACTCTTCTAATGGATTGCTCGTTCCGCTGCAACTATGGTTGAAATTTTTATCATTTACCATATGTTCTAAATCTCTGATTTATTATTGATGAAGGCTATTGATAATTTAATTATCTTTAGTCATGATATTCTTTACTGAGCTAGTTGTGCTCACCCTTTTGCTTCACAATTCCTTTCAGGTAATAAGAGTGTAGCTGGGTCGAGCGGGGGTAACAAGGGAATAGAACGGTGGTCATCATTTAGTAGTTATATTTGGTGAAGAAAATAGGGTGAGGCGAACCCAACGTTGGAAGGGTGTTTTGTCACTATCATACAAGATGTCTAATGACATACAACCTCGTGTCATCATAAGACAGGGTTGTGCTCATCCACTTGCTGAGTATATCTATGGGCACTACCTATATAATCTTGGTGTTTGTTTGAAGTATAATTCTCAATTAGAGACAGTGGAGATAATGATAAGTCAAGAGAAGACTCACCATTGGGAAGAATATGATAGTAATCTTCTCGTTTTTCTTTGGGGTCTATTGGGTCAACCAAGGATAATTCTGTGGCCATATGATATCTATCATAACCTAGACGCGTGGCCTCCCATGTACGAAGGTTTCCTTGAGCACTTCCCAAAGATTCTAATTTCTAAAACAGTTTTTGACTATACCTTTATGTAAGGTGTCATTGTGAGGTGATGTCCACGGTTGGAACATGAGTCACATTTGGTATATATTTGTATCCAAACTCACAGCATATGTGTTGTTGTATTTTGCACGACAATTGTTGTAATAAAGTTGTAGTTGTTTTCTGTACCATGTATTTGGCGACTCAGAATAGGTTGGATGGAATGGACCTATTTTGGGGTCGTTACATTTGGTATCAGAGCTTGGGGATATGATCTCTGGCGAAGATCGGGGAATACAACTAGGAGGGGAGAGATGAGTAAATCCTTCGCTAGTGTGTCCTACCTAAGCTTATTTGTTGGTCAGTCATAATATCGGGATATTATGTGATATGTTAATTTGTTAAATTAACACTTATTTTGAAGCTGTATTCTAGAATGTTATTTGAAATACAGGAGATGAGCAATGGAGAAATTATGATGACAGAGAAGATGGAAATTGAAATGAAAGGAAGGTATTCTCAACTCTTTGAAATACCAGGTACGTAAATTTCGGGGACGAAATTTCATAAGGAGGGGAGATTGTAAGACCCCGAATTTTATGAAATAAAAGTATTCAATTTTTCTTATAATTACTATTCAGTAAATGGTTAAATTGATAAATGTTAAAGTTAAGGGTGATATATGATTTTTTTTCAAAATACACAAGTGGTTATAAAATAATCATTGTTGTCGGGGAATATTCGTTTGGTCGTGGAATATTCTTTCTGTCGGGGAATATTCGTACGACGGCGCAGCTATTTGTGGGCCCCATAACGAATAACTGTCCGGTGAAGAAAACGACAAATTTGAGTTTTTACAAATAACGGCGTAGTTGTTACCGTTAACACTGTTGGAATACCCGGTGGTTAAAATACAGTAATACGCGTTATTGCACAGTAGCACACGGTATTGCACAGTATTTTTAAAATTATTGATTCTTACGTAAGAAGGCACTACTCAATAATTGTTACAGTAATTACTGTTCAATATTTTATTTTATTGATTCAATAATTGCTACGTTGAAATTTTATATTATTGTTGTTCAATAATTGTTGCTGCACAGTATTTCTCATTATCAGATCAATAATTCATATTATTTGAATAATATTATTAGATAACATTATTGGCAATGTCTAGAAAGTTCTGTCTAAGGAGAGGTTTGGTCATCTAATTGCGCGCCAGTAAGGAAAAATCCTTATTGGAAAGCCCCCTCTTTCCTGGGAACGGCCTGGTTGTCATAAATGTGATTCTGTAATATTATTTGTGAATAATTAATTATTGATTCATATGATAAGGAAATATTTATTTTATGTGGATATAAATGAGGGATATATTTTTGTGGTTAAAAATGAAGGAGTTAATGTTGAGGTTTTTATCAGTATTTTTGTCGGAATGGAGGTATTAAAAATTAGGGTTTTTGAGATATTTTGCGGGGGTTATAATTTTTAATCCGACCGTTGGATCGTGGTAATTTTTGGATATGTTATACATATATAAGTTGAGTATATGCCCACAAATTTTGAACCGTTAAAAATGAACGTATGATTTATTATGAATTTTACGAGATGACTGGTTCAGAAATTGTTGAATTTTCGGAGTTTATCATTTTGGTGGAAAATTCTAGAATTGGTGGGCCCCACTTGTGGTTGGTGAAGAAATGTGCTGAATTATATTTCAAATGTGGTGGGTGGGAATAGTAGCAGGTAAAGCCATCAGGTTGCAGGTCAAACCTACCAAAATTTTCCTATAAATAGAGGGCTAAGTTAGAATTGAAAATCACACCAGAAACATAAGCTTTCTCTCTTTCTCTCTCTATATTATGAAGCATATTTTGTGAGTATTTAGATACTTTGAGAGTTACTATTCAGTGCAAGTTTTCTTCAGCCTTATACCGATCAGAAGTACTGCTCTTTTGAGGTAAGGTATAGTAAGGGATAGTAAGGGATTTTAAGGGTTGTTATGTTTTTCAGTTTCGTAATTTTTCTGAACTTCAAAAATTCTGGAAAAATTTGAAATGATATTTTGATGAGTTTTATTGATTGTGTCCAAAAATGGTGATTTTTGGATGTATAGATTGAGAGTTATGAATTTTATGAGAAAAGACTATTTTAAAAGTAACTGCTTATAATTCCTGTGGTTAACTCCAAAATTGATGAAATTTTTATTGGGAGTACATGTATATGATAGAAGTATACTCTGTTAATTTCAGAATTTTTGGACAAAAGTATAATTTTTGATAAATGTCTAAATATTCAGCTATTTTGGCCATATGAAAAATAGTAAATGACTTTTAAAAATTCTGAGAAAAATATATGTTCACTATGGGACTATATTATGCTAAATCCCAGAAAAGAAATATTTTTGGAACTGATTTGGTATTTTTCATGAAAATGGTCTAGTTATGAGTAAATGAATTAAATATGTTTTGTGAAGAAAGAAAATTGGAAAATAGGATTTTATGGCTTGAGAATCCTATATGAGGTATATGCAGATTTTTGATGAGGGTTTTGGTTATTGATGATGAAATTGTAAGAGTTGGCATTTTATGATGATTAAATGCATTAATTAGTAAAGTGTAAACAATTAAAATAAATTGTTTATAAATTTAAGTAATGTTATTCTTTCAATATCATTATACCGAAATATTGGTATGAATTTTATTGTGGAATTTCTACCTTTTTGAGTCGGTGTTACTATTCATGAGTTACTATTCACGAGTTACTATTCATGAGTTACTATTCACGAGTTACTATTCATGACAAAATTGGTTTCTTTTACTAACCAAATTATAGTTGATTTATGAATATTACTCTTGAGATTAAATCTATATGTTGATTATATTGATTTTATTATCATATATAACATTTTTATAACCCTGATGTTGAATTTCTCTTTCACTGGAGTGTAAAGATGGGTAGATTATTGGTATGATCATGACTAGGGTTCTCTTTGGCCTGTAGTGCAAAGTTGAATTGTGACTGGTATGATCATGACCATTGAATTTACAATTGAATATCTTTAGCTTAAGTGTAAAGATGAATTGATTAACATGGTTATAATTATGGTGTATATAAATTCTGAAATGATTATATATTTCTTTGAGATATGAATATATTTGGCCTGTAGTGCAAATATTAATTGTTGAGGAATATCTTTGGCCTGTAGTGCAAAGATGAATTGTTGATGAATATCTTTGGCCAGTAGTGCAAAGATGAACTGTTGATGAATATCTTTGGCCTGTAGTGCAAAGATGACTTGTTGATGAATATCTTTGGCCCGTAGTGCAAAGATGAAGTTATTAGTATGATTATGAACAGGAATTGTGATTTGGTATAACCATGATCTTTGATGTTTCAGGTAAAGACAGGTGATGAAAATATTCTTCGTCCTGGGTGCGAAGAAAAATTTATAGTCACAATTATGATTATGAGTTATTCATATGATTGTGAAAAGGAACTGTTGAGTGATGTTACATGGATAAAATATTGTTGGTGGATTTTTAACATGGAGAAGATAATAGACTTTATAGTCTATTTGACTCTTCTAATGGATTGCTCGTTCCGCTGCAACTATGGTTGAAATTTTTATCATTTACCATATGTTCTAAATCTCTGATTTATTATTGATGAAGGCTATTGATAATTTAATTATCTTTAGTCATGATATTCTTTACTGAGCTAGTTGTGCTCACCCTTTTGCTTCACAATTCCTTTCAGGTAATAAGAGTGTAGCTGGGTCGAGCGGGGGTAACAAGGGAATAGAACGGTGGTCATTATTTAGTAGTTATATTTGGTGAAGAAAATAGGGTGAGGCGAACCCAACGTTGGAAGGGTGTTTTGTCACTATCATACAAGATGTCTAATGACATACAACCTCGTGTCATCATAGGACAGGGTTGTGCTCATCCACTTGCTGAGTATATCTATGGGCACTACCTATATAATCTTGGTGTTTGTTTGAAGTATAATTCTCAATTAGAGACAGTGGAGATAATGATAAGTCAAGAGAAGACTCACCATTGGGAAGAATATGATAGTAATCTTCTCGTTTTTCTTTGGGGTCTATTGGGTCAACCAAAGATAATTCTGTGGCCATATGATATCTATCATAACCTAGACGCGTGGCCTCCCATGTACGAAGGTTTCCTTGAGCACTTCCCAAAGATTCTAATTTCTAAAATAATTTTTGACTATACCTTTATGTAAGGTGTCATTGTGAGGTGATGTCCACGGTTGGAACATGAGTCACATTTGGTATATATTTGTATCCAAACTCACAGCATATGTGTTGTTGTATTTTGCACGACAATTGTTGTAATAAAGTTATAGTTGTTTTCTGTACCATGTATTTGGCGACTCAGAATAGGTTGGATGGAATGGATCTATTTTGGGGTCGTTACATATCATTATCTCCACTGTGTCTCTAATTGAGAATTATACTTCAAATAAACACCAAGATTATATAGGTAGTGCTCGTAAATATACTCAGCAAGTGGATGAGCACAACCCTGTCTTATGATGACACGAGGTTGTATGTCATTAGACATCGTGTATGATAGTGACAAAACATCCTTCCAACGTTGGGTACACCTTACCCTATTGGATTCACCAAATAAAACTACTAAATGAACTTTTCTATACTGCTTCGGGAGAACATCCACAGCTAGAGACCACCGTTCTATTTTCCCGTTACCCTCGCTCGACCCAGCTATACTCTTATTACCTGAAAGGAATTGTGAAGTAAAAGGGTGAGCACAACTAGCTCAGTAAAGAATATCTTGACTAAAGATAATTAAATTATCAATAGCCTTCATCAATAATAAATCAGAGATTTAGAACATATGGTAAATGATAAAAATTTCAACCATAGTTGCAGCGGAACGAGCAATCCATTAGAAGAGTCAAATAGACCATAAAGTCTATTATCTTCTCCATGTTAAAAGTCCACCAACAATGTTTTATCCCTGTAACATCAATCAACAGTTTCTTTCCACAATCATATGAATAATTCATAATCATAATTGTGATTCTAAATTTCGCATCCAAGACGAAGATAATTTTCATCACCTGTCTTTACCTGAAACATCAAATATCATGGTTATACCAAATCATAGTTCCTGTTCATAATCATACTAATAAATTCATCTTTGCACCACGGGCCAAAGATATTCATCAACAGTTCATCTTTACACTACATGCCAAAGATATTCAACAACAAGTCATCTTTGCACTACGGGCCAAAGATATTCATCAACAACTCATCTTTGCACTACAGGCCAAAGATATTCCTCAATAGTTCATATTTGCACTGCAGGCCAAATATATTATTATCTCAAAGAAATATATAATCATTTCAGAATTTATATAACCAATAATTATAACCATGTTGATCATTTCACCTTTGTACTTAAGCTAAAGATATTCAATTATAAATTCAATGGTCATGATCATACCAGTCAAAAATTCAACTTTGCACTACTGACCAAAGAGAACCCATAGTCATGATCGTACCAAAAATCTACCCATCTTTACACTCAAGTCAAAGAGAAATATCATCATTAGGGTTATAAAAATGTTATATATAATAATAAAAAATAATATGATCAACATATAGTTTTAATCTCAAGAGTAATATTCATAAATCAACTATAATTTGGTTAGAAAAAGAAACCAATTTTGTCATGAATAGTAACTCGTGAATAGTAACTCATGAATAGTAACTCATGAATAGTAACTCGTGAATAGTAACTCGTAAATAGTAACTCGTGAATAGTAACTCGTGAATAGTAACTCGTGAATAGTAACTCGTGAATAGTAACCCCGACATGAAAAGTTCCAAATTTAATAAAAAGTTCAGATCAATACTTCGGCATAATGATATTGAAGAAAATAATATCATTTAAGAAGAAATAACATCCCTTACTATCCCTTACAATCCCTTACTATCCCTTACCTCAAAAGAGCAGTACCCCTGACTGAAACAACGCTGAACGAACTTGCACCGTATAGCAACACTCAATATATCAAAATACTCACAAGAATACACTCAATAATATAGAGAGAGAAATAGAGAGAAAACTTCAGTTTCTGGTGTGATTTTCAATTCTAACCTAAGCACCCTATTTATAGGAAATTGCTTAGAACACCAAAGTAGAAAATTGAATATAATATTAATATATTTATATAAATTTTCCTTAGCACACTTTTTTGGTCAACAAATCAGCCACCAACCCACCAAAATCACAAAAAACGTTTTTGTTAAAATAAATAATTAAAACTTCCAAAAATCAATTATTTCGGAACTTCAATAATTCATAATAAATAGCCCTTTGATCAGAAAATTCGAATCTCGCGAGTTTTTATAGGAAATTCAATTCTCTACAACTTTGCAGAAGAAAGTTTTTCCAAATTCCAAACAGAAATTGACCGAAATCCACAAACGGACGATTTTACCGTCAATAATAAATTTTCAGTCAAGAATTATGTCCACCAACACACAAAACATGTGTTAATCATTTAATGCCACAAAAATACTCTTCCTCCTCATATACTCATATATCCCACATTCATTATAAAAATACCATCATCAATATATTATTAAAATAATATATTTAAATGAATTAGTTTATCAGAAAAAGATAAAATATTAATTTTCAACAATTGTCACATTTTAAAATTTCTCCATCTATATCCACATAAAATTAATATTTTCTTCATCATATAAATCAATAATTAATTATTCACAAATAATATTACAGAATCACAGTACTGGCAACCAGGCCGTTCCCAGGAAAGAGGGGGCTTTCCAATAAGGATTTCTCCTTACTGGCGCGCAATTAGATGACCAAACCTCTCCTTAGACAGAACTTTCTAGACATTGCCAATAATGTTATCTAATAATATTATTCAGATAATATGAATTATTGTTCCGATAATAGAAAATACTGTGTAGTGACAATTATTAAAACAACAGTAATATAAAATATCAACGCAGTAATTATTGAATCAATAAAATACAATATTGAACAGTAATTACTGTAACAATTATTGAGTAGTGCCTTCTTACGTAAGAATCAATAATTGGTGCAATACCGTGTGCTACGCGTATTACCGTGTTTTAACCACCGGGTATTCCAACAGTATTACCGGTAACAACTACGCCGTTATTTATAAACAACTTATTTTTGTCGTTTTCTTCATCCAATCGTTTTCTGTTATGGGGCCCACACAAGGCTGCGCCGTCGTACGAATATTCCCCGACAACAAGAATATTCCACGACCAAACAAATATTCCCCGACAACAATGAATATTTTATAACCACTTGTGTATTTTGAAAAAAAATTCATATATCACCCTTAACTTTAACATTTATCAATTTAACCATTTACTAAATAGTAATTATAAGAAAAATTGAATACTTTTATTTCATAAAATTCGGGGTCTTACACACTTTATTTATTTCTTTATAAATAAATACAGATTACAAAACAGATTCTAACAAAAATTAATTAATAATTAATTTCCCTTGAACTTTCTTGCTCCTTGTCCACCTATGCACCTTTCAAGCACCTTTGTTTCCTTGAACCTGTTTGTAACCTCCTTTTCTAATCCACCAGGATTAAACCTTTAGACTACACTTAGTCTAACAATAGAAAAAAATGAATACAATATAGAGGTCTATGATCAATGCAAGAATAATCAATTTAACAATTAAAGGCTCAACTATATGCAATGATCAATTAGCACAAAAAGATAAACAATTAATTTCTTACCAAATACCAGCTCAAAGATATTAGAAATAAATTGCTTAGCTGCTCAACAGTTTGCACCAATAGAATAAAGTTGCTCGATAAATATCAGTATAGTGCAAGCTAATAAATTCGTGAGTTGTATGTTTTTCATCCATGAAAATACTGATTTATAGCCCCTCAAAATATTACCGTTATTATCAAAAAATAACGTTTTATGAGTCCACAAAATCTGGCTTGTTTAGAAACACCCTCCAACGGTAAAACATTGAATCAGTCCACAACATTAATATTTATCCAAAAACAAATTCCTATTAGTTATAAAGTTTGGATAAGTCAGAAGACCTTATAAAAAGATAACCACTAATCAACTCTGACTTATATCTCTCCAGGCATCAAGTAGCGTGTAGAAGAGGAGTATACCATTCCATATCTTTTTCCAAAAATCAAGGTCTTTTAAATTTCTAAGATACCCATAATTATTGCTCATTGAAAAACCACATACAAAACAAATCACAATAAAGTAGCTGTCGTTCTTTAGAGTTTCTAGGAAATCATGTATATCCACGTGTAGCAACAATTTTAAACAGTCCAAGAGATATCAATTAACTTCTAGACATGCAAAACATAAGAATATATAACTTCTATCTTTTAAGCTTTCTAGGTACAGTGCATAGAACTCCACGTGTAGCTAAAGAAAGATTTGACCAAGGGAAAACATGTACACGTAAGACATGTCACAAAATATTAATTCTTTTTGTACCAGTGACATATCTAATCTTAATATTAGAAAAACCTTTTTCATTTAGATTTTAAAAACATTTTTCATTTAAGACATATAACAAAATATAATGCAATAATATGTCCTAGAGCCTTTAAATGAAAAATCAATTATTATGCAATTGATCTTATATTTGATTTCCTAGAAAAGAGAAATCTTCTTCATATTCCTGAATCTCCAATCAAATCTCTTTATCACCAAAATACCTGAAACATCATAAAACAATTTAGTATTTGAACATTTCATCATCAAAACATAAGGCTAGAATATGACAAAGTCAACACATATTGATTTACTATTATAACTTTTCACCAGCGGTCCATATTAATTTACTATTATATCTTCAACCAACGGTCTAAAAAATTAGCACATCTCCTCATGGAATAATAAGTCAAACTTATAACAAACACCTATATTTATATCAAAAATTGAATAAATAATTACCACAAATCATTTATCTTTAATAAACACATTTTTAATCTATTAACAATTATTCATCATTAATATTATAACTCACAATATTTAACAACTAGATCATTCTCAGGAAAAAGGGGGCTTTTCGATAAGGATTTTTCCATATTGGTGCGCAATTAGGTGACCAAACCTCTCCTCGACAGAATTTTCTAGACATCGTCAATATTGTAAATAATAATATGAATAACTTTGTTGTTTCAATTATTGATTAAATAATATAAAATATTATGCAGATGATACTGTGACAATAATTGAATCAAATAAAGTGAGATACTATGCAGTAATTACTGTAGCAATAATTGAGTATAACTGTAACAACCACAAAATAGGTCCATTCCATCCAACCCATTCTGAGTCGCCAAATACATGGTACAGAAAATAACTACAACTTTATTACAACAATTGTCGTATAAAATACAACAACACATATGCTGTGAGTTTGGATACAAATATATACTAAATGTGACTCATGTCCCAACCGTGGACAGCACCTCACAATGACACCTTACATAAAGGTATAGTCAAAAATTGTTTTAGAAATTAGAATATTTGGAAAATGCTCAAGGAAACCTTTGTACATGGGAGGTCATACTTCTAGGTTATGATAGATATCATATGGCCACAGAATTATCCTTAGTTGACCCAATAGACCCAAAAAAAAACGAGAAGATTACTATCATATTCTTCCTAATGGGGAGTCTTCTCTTGACATATCATTATCTCCACTGTCTCTAATTAAAAATTATACTTCAAACAAATACCAAAATTATATAGGTAGTGCTCGTAAAGATACTCAGCAAGTGGATGAGCACAACCCTGTCTTATGATGATACGAGGTTGTATGTCATTAGACATCTTGTATGATAGTGACAAAACACCCTTCCAACGTTGGGTTTGCTTCACCCTAGATGATTCACCAAATATAACTACTAAATGATGACCACCGTTCTATTCCCCTGTTACCCCTGCTCGACCCAGCTACACTCTTATTACCTGAAAGGAATTGTGAAACAGAAGGGTGAGCACAACTAGCCCAGTAAAGAATATCATGACTAAAGATAAATAAGTTATCAATAGCCATCAACAAAATTAAATCAGAGATTTAGAACATATGGTAGACGATAAAAATTTCAACCATAGTTGCAGCGGAACGAGCAATCCATTAGAAGAGTCAAATAGACTACAAAGTCTATTATCTTCTCCATGTTAAAAATCCACCAACAACGTTTTATCCCTGTAACATCAATCAACAATTCTGGTCCACAATCATATGAATAACTCATAATCATAATTGTAGTTCTAAATTTCTCTTCTCATCCAGGACGAAGATAATTTTCATCACATGTCTTTACCTGAAACATCAAAGATCATGGTTATACCAAATCACAGTTCCTGTTCATAATCATACTAATAAATTTATCTTTGCACTACGGGCCAACGATATTCGTCAACAATTCATCTTTGCACTACTGGCCAAAGATATTCAACAACAGGTCATCTTTGCACTACGGGCCAAAGATATTCATCAACAATTTATCTTTGCATTACAGGCCAAAGATATTCCTCAACAGTTCATATTTGTACTACAGGCCAAATATATTCATCAACAGTTCATATTATAACCATTTCAATTATAATTATATAATCATTTTAGAATTTATATAAACAATAATTATAACCATGTTAATCAATTCATCTTTACACTTAAGCTAAAGATATTCAATTATAAATTCAATGGTCATGATTATACCAGTTAACAATTCATCTTTGCACTACAGGCCAAAGATATTCCTTAGTCACGATCATACCAATAATTTATCCATCTTTACACTCAAGTGAAAGAGAAATTCAACATCAGGATTATAAAAATGTTATATATGATAGTAAAATCAATATAATCAAAACATCTAGATTTAATCTCAAGAGTAATATTCATAAATCAACTATAATTTGGTCAGAATAAGAAACTAATTTTATCATGAATAGTAACTCGTGAATAGTAACTCGTGAATAGTAACTCATGAATAGTAACTCGTGAATAGTAACTCGTGAATAGTGCTCCGTATTCGTACATGGTACCGTATACGTAAATAATGTCATGTAAATAGTGTCATATGCATGAATAGTGTTGTATATGTGAATAGTGCCGTATACGTGAATAGTAATCCCGACTCAAAAAGGTAGAAATTCCACAATAAAATCCATACCCATTATTTCAGCATAATGATATTGAAAGAATAACATCATTATGAAGAATATAGCATCCCTTACTATCCCTTACCTCAAAAGAGCAGTACTTCTGATCGGTATAAGGCTGAAGAAAACTTGCACTGATGAATAGAAACTCTCAAAGTATCTAAATACTCACAAAATATGCTTCATAATATAGAGAGAGAAAGAGAGAAAGCTTATGTTTCTGGTGTGATTTTCAATTCTAACTTAGCCCTCTATTTATAGGAAAATGTTAGCACGCCGAAGCAGACTTAACCTGCAACCTGATGGCTTTACCTACTACTATTCCCACCCACCACATTTGAATAAAAATCTCAGCACATTTCTTCACCAACCAAGAATGGGGTCTACCAATTTTATAATTTTTCACCAAAATGATAAACTCCGAAAATTTAATAATTTCTAAACCAGTCATCTCGTAAATTTCGTAACAAATCATTCGTTCATATTTAACGGTTCAAAATTTGTGGAAATATACTCAACTTATATATGTATAACATATCCAAAAATTACTACGATCCAACTGTAAGACCCCGAATTTTATGAAATAAAAGTATTCAATTTTTCTATTCAGTAAATGGTTAAATTGATAAATGTTAAAGTTAAGGGTGATATATAAAATATTCATTATTGTCGGGGAATATTCGTTTGGTCGTGGAATATTCTTTCTGTCGGGGAATATTCGTACGACGGCGCAGCTATTTGTGGGCCCCATAACGAATAACTGTCGGATGAAGAAAATGACAAATTTAAGTTTTTACAAATAACGGCGTAGTTGTTACCGTTAACACTGTTGGAATAGCCGGTGGTTAAAATACAGTAATACGCGTTATTGCACAGTAGCACACGGTATTGCATAGTATTTTTGAAATTATTGATTCTTACGTAAGAAGGCACTACTCAATAATTGTTACAGTAATTACTGTTCAATATTTTATTTTATTGATTCAATAATTGCTACGTTGAAATTTTATATTATTGTTGTTCAATAATTGTCACTGCACAGTATTTCCCATTATCAGATCAATAATTCATATTATTTGAATAATATTATTAGATAACATTATTGGCAATGACTAGAAAGTTCTGTCTAAGGAGAGGTTTGGTCACCTAATTGCACGCCAGTAAGGAGAAATTCTTATTGGAAAGCCCCCTCTTTCCTGGGAACGGCCTGGTTGTCATAAATGTGATTCTATAATATTATTTATGAATAATTAATTATTGATTCATATGATAAGGAAATATTTATTTTATGTGGATATAAACGAGGGATATATTTTTGTGGTTAAAAATAAAGGAGTTAATGTTGAGGTGTTTTATCTGTATTTTTATCGGAACGGAGGTATTGAAAATCAAATTAGGGTTTTTGAGATATTTTGCGAGGGTTATAATTTTTAATCCGACCGTTGGATCGTGGTAATTTTTGGATATGTGATGCATATATAAGTTGAGTATATGTCCACAAATTTTGAACCGTTAAAAATGAACGTATGATTTATTATGAATTTTACGAGATGACTGGTTCAGAAATTGTTGAATTTTTAGAGTTTATCATTTTGGTGGAAAATTCTAGAATTGGTGGGCCCCACTTGTGGTTGGTAAAGAAATGTGCTGAATTATATTTCAAATGTGGTGGGTGGGAATAGTAGCAGGTAAAGCCATCAGGTTGCAGGTCAAACCTACCAAAATTTTCCTATAAATAGAGGGCTAAGTTAGAATTGAAAATCACACCAGAAACATAAGCTTTCTCTCTTTCTCTCTCTATATTATGAAGTATATTTTGTGAGTTTTTAGATACTTGGTGAGTTGTTATTCATTAGTGCAAGTTTCCTTCAGCATCATATCCGATATCCAGTCAAAAGTACTGCTCTTTTGAGGTAAGGGATTGTAAGGGATAGTAAGGGATTGTAAGAGATAGTAAGGGATAGTAAGGGATAGTAAGGAATAGTAAGGGATTTTAAGGGTTGTTATGATTTTCAGTTTCGTAATTTTTCTGAACTTCAAAAATTCTGGAAAAATTTGAAATGATAATTTGATGAGTTTTCTTGATTGTGTCCAAAAATGGTGATTTTTGGATGTATAGATTGAGAGTTGTGAATTTTATGAGAAAAGACTATTTTAAAAGTAATCGCTTATAATTCCTTGTGGTTAACTCCAAAATTGATGAAATTTTTATTGGGAGTACATGTATATGATGGAAGTATACTCTGTTAATTTTAGAATTTTTAGATAAAAGTACAATTTTTTGATAAATGTCTAAATATTCGGCTGTTTTGGCCATATGAAAAATAGTAAATGACTTTTAAAAATTTTGAGAAAAATATATGTTCACTATGGGACTATATTATTCTAAATCCCAGAAAAGAAATATTTTTGGAACTGATTTGGTATTTTTCATGAAAATGGTCTAGTTATGAGTAAATGAATTAAATATGTTTTGTGAAGAAAGAAAATTGGAAAATAGGATTTTATGGCTTGAGAATCCTATATGAGGTATATGCAGATTTTTGATGAGGGTTTTGGTTATTGATGATGAAATTGTAAGAGTTGGCATTTTATGATGATTAAATGCATTAATTAGTAAAGTGTAAACAATTTAAATAAATTGTTTATAAGCTTAAGAAATGTTATTCTTTCAATATCATTATACCGAAGTATTGGTATGAATTTTATTGTGGAATTTCTACCTTTTTGAGTCGGTGTTTCTATTCACGAGTTACTATTCATGAGTTACTATTCACGAGTTACTATTCACGATAAAATTGGTTTCTTTTACTAACCAAATTATAGTTGATTTATGAATATTACTCTTGAGATTAAATCTATATGTTGATTATATTGATTTTATTATCATATATAACATTTTTATAACTCTGACGTTGAATTTCTCTTTCACTAGAGTGTAAAGATGGGTAGATTATTGGTATGATCATGACTAGGGTTCTCTTTGGCCTGTAGTGCAAAGTTGAATTGTGACTGGCATGATCATGACCATTGAATTTACAATTGAATATCTTTAGCTTAAGTGTAAAGATGAATTGATTAACATGGTTATAATTATGGTGTATATAAATTCTGAAATGATTATATATTTCTTTGAGATATGAATATATTTGGCCTGTAGTGCAAATATGAATTGTTGAGGAATATCTTTGGCCTGTAGTGCAAAGATGAATTGTAGAGGAATATCTTTGGCCTGTAGTGCAAAGATGAATTGTAGATGAATATCTTTGGCCTGTAGTGCAAAGATGGTCTGTTGATGAATATCTTTGGCCCGTAGTGCAAAGATAAACTGTTGTTGAATATCTTTGGTCGTAGTGCAAAGATGGATTTATTAGTATGATTATGAACAGGAACTGTGATTTGGTATAACCATGATCTTTGATGTTTCAGGTAAAGACATGTGATGAAAATATTCTTCGTCCTGGGTGTGAAGAAAAATTTAGAATCACAATTATGATTATGAGTTATTCATATGATTGTGGAAAGGAACTGTTGATTGATGTTACAGGGATAAAACATTGTTGATGGATTTTTAACATGGAGAAGATAATAGACTTTATAGTCTATTTGACTCTTCTAATGGATTGCTCGTTCCGCTGCAACTATGGTTGAAATTTTTATCATTTACCATATGTTCTAAATCTCTGATTTATTATTGATGAAGGCTATTGATAATTTAATTATCTTTAGTCATGATATTCTTTACTGAGCTAGTTGTGCTCACCCTTTTGCTTCACAATTCCTTTCAGGTAATAAGAGTGTAGCTGGGTCGAGCGGGGGTAACAAGGGAATAGAACGGTGGTCATCATTTAGTAGTTATATTTGGTGAAGAAAATAGGGTGAGGCGAACCCAACGTTGGAAGGGTGTTTTGTCACTGTCATACAAGATGTCTAATGACATACAACCTCGTGTCATCATAAGACAGGGATGTGCTCATCCACTTGCTGGGTATATATACGAGCACTACCTATATAATCTTGGTGTTTGTTTAAAGTATAATTCTCAATTGGAGACAGTAGAGATAATGATATGTCAAGAGAAGACTCACCATTGGGAAGAATATGATAGTAATCTTCTCGTTTTTCTATGGGGTCTATTGGGTCAACCAAGGATAATTCTGTGGCCATATGATATCTATCATAACCTAGACGCGTGGCCTCCCATGTACGAAGGTTTCCTTGAGCACTTCCCAAAGATTATAGTTTCTAAAACAGTTTTTGACTGTACCTTTATGTAAGGTACCTTTGTGAGGTGCTGATACATGATGGTGTCCAATGTCACATTTGGTATATATTTGTATCCAAACTCACAGCATATGTGTTGTTGTATTTTGCACGACATTTGTTGTAATAAAGTTGTAGTTGTTTTCTGTACCATGTATTTAGCGACTCAGAATAGGTTGGATGGAATGGACCTATTTTGGGGTCGTTACACCAACGGTCGGATTAAAAATTATAACCCCCGCAAAATAACTCAAAAACCCTAATTTAATTTTTAATACCTCTATTCCGACAAAAATACTGATAAAACACCTCAACATTAACTCCTTCATTTTTAACCACAAAAATATATTCCTCATTTATATTCACATAAAATAAATATTTCCTTATCACATGAATCAATAATTAATTATTCACAAATAATATTACAAAATCACATTTATGACAACCAGGCCGTTCCCAAGAAAGAGGGGGCTTTCCAATAAGAATTTTTTCTTACTGGCGCGCAATTAGATGACCAAACCTCTCCTTAGACAGAACTTTCTAGACGTTGCCAATAATGTTATCTAATAATATTATTCAAATAATATGAATTATTGATCTGATAATGGGAAATACTGTGCAGTGACAATTATTGAAATAACAATAATATAAAATATCAACGCAGCAATTATTGAATCAATAAAATAAAATATTGAACAGTAATTACTGTGACAATTATTCAGTAGTGCCTTCTTACGTAAGAATTAATAATTAAAAAAAAATATTGTGCAATACCGTGTGCTACTGTGCAACTACGCGTATTACTGTATTTTAACCACCAGGTATTCCAATAGTGTTAACGGTAACAACTACGCCGTTATTTATAAAAACTCAATTTTGTCGTTTTCTTCATCCAATCGTTTTCCGTTATGGGGCCTACAAATAGCTGCGCCGTCGTATGAATATTCCCCGACAGAAAGAATATTCTACAACCAAACGAATATTCTCCGACAAAATGAATATTTTATAATCACTTGCTTATTTTGAAAAATATTCATATATCACCCTTAACTTTAACTTTTTATCAATTTAACCATTTACTAAATAGAAAAATTGAATACTTTTATTTTATAAAATTTGGGGTCTTACAATAACTGAGTGACTTCTCACGTAAGCATCAATAATCAATATTGTGTGCTACTATGCAACCACGCGTATTACTATAATTTTACCACTGGGTATTTCAATAGTTTAACGGTAAAAATTTCCGCCGTTATTTTTTATAAAAAGTTATTTCTGTCGTTTTCTAACTCCGACAGTTATTCCGTTGTGGGGTCCACCAATGATGGTCTCGTCGTACAAATATTCTCCGACAAAAAGAATATTCCCCGACCAAACGAATATATCCCGACACAACGAATATTTTATAACAACTTGCTCACTTTGCAAAATTTTTAAATATCATCCTTAACTTTAAACTTTTATCAATTTAACTATTTACCAAAATAAAAAAATTAAATACTTTTATTTCGTAAAATTTGGGGTCTTACATGATATATAACAATAATTGAATCAATAATATGAGATACTATACAACAATTACTGTGTCAATTATTGAATGAAATACTGAGTGACTTCTTATGTAAGCATCAATAATCAAAGACACCGTGCAATATCGTGTGCTACTGTGCAACAACGCGTATTACTGTACTTTTATTATCAAATATTTTGACAGTTTAACGGTAAAAATTTTGTTGTTATTTTTATAAAAATATTATATTTGTCGTTTTCTATATCCGACAGTTATTCCGTTGTGGAGTCCATCAATGATTGCGCTGTCGTACGAATATTCCCCTACAAAAAAGAATATTTTCCGACCAAATGAATAATCTTCGACACAACGAATATTTTATGACAACTTACTTACTTTGTAAAATTTACACATAACCCATAACTATAACATTTATTAAATTATCACCTTATTATTTAGAATAATATTTATAAGAAAAATTAAATACTTTTATTTCAAAAAATTCGGGGTCTTACATCTTAAATTGTCATTCAAAATTCAATAATGATCATATAATTTAAAACGAATGTAGTATTATTTTCCATTTGTGTTTGTTAACTTATTAAACAAAAAATTTGATCATTTTTTATGACCATTATGATTTCATCAAACACAGGTTATGAAAAATAGAGGAAATTTGTAAATTTTGCTCGTCTGTGTAATAAAGTTGCATATATTCTTATTTAAACAAGTTCACCAACCCCGTGCGAAACACAACATGGATACATAAATAACAATGTATTATGATAATTAATTAAATGTAATATAAATATATACTTTAAATTTTGAGAAGATAATGGTAGTTATTAAATTATTAAATATTTATTTAATTAATAAATTATTGAATTATATATTATAGGCTCCTTGGATCAGTTATTAAGTTAAAATTTTTGAATAAAATGTAGATTTTTTGTAGTTATGATTACGAGAAAGTAATTACTTTCATTTATTTAAATTGGATGAGTTATGATTTTCTAATATTTTTTCAATCTATGGACAAAAGAAAGCAACAACCACCTATGATAATACTATATTATTTTTGAGTTGTTTTTATCTAATTAGAACCATCTTAATATCTATACGTACGTAGGGAGGGAAATAAAACACTTACATATCATCCATTAACTTTTGTTAACGCCGTTAATAGTGGAGTGAGAATAAACTATATTTTTAAAATTACAGATAATCGAAAGTTCTCTTTTAAACTTTTAAATTATATAGGACTATAATAACTTTGAATAGACCATAAGTAGTTATTTATAATTTACTAAAAAAATGAACAATCTATCCACCATAATCGGTGCTTATCAAAAATCTAAGCACAGTAAACTTTGGTGATTATATTTTGCAATAAACTTTTTCAACGTACTTCAAAATACAAGAGTAATTTTGTTTAATCAAAGTCATTTTGAAATATTTTTAATTCATCATTATTGTACGACTAAAATTAGAAAAAATCATGTAATTTAAATTTTAAAATATCTTAATTTTAAAAGTTCAAAATAACTCGTATATTATATTTTATTTTTTTTAAAATGGAGAAGTTAGGTTTTCTTAATTTTTTAACCCTAAAAGTTATAACAAACAAACTCATAAAAGAAGGGCTGAGGAATGAACTAAATTGGAACCAAAATTGTACCAAAAATCGCATAAACCACACCAATAGTTCTGGCGTATGTGGTAGTTTTAAGTGGGTTGAAAAATCAAATTTACGATTTCGATTTGGTTACTAGCCAAAAACGCACGCATAAAATCGAAACCCTACCAAATAATCATCATGTTTTCTCAAATTTGCTACGATTATATATAATTTTTCTACTATAGCATATTATCCTCATTTTATTTTAGAAGACAGATATTGCAGGGTTGAATGAAAAATCAACAGTATCAATTATGTTTACAAATCAAGAATGATTTGGTATTTTCTAAATCAAATGTGATAATTACATAGTACTCCCTCCTATCCTAAATAAATGACGTTTTAGGGAGTTTAATTTTATTCTATATAAGTGTCATTTTGAAATTTCTATGCAATATTGTACTATTTTTTTTCTAATTTACCCCTCTATTTAATATGCTTAGTAAATGCAATTCCATGAACCATTTTACCACATATAAAACTAAAGTTCCAATAACCAATTAATTGCCTTCATCTTTTACCATTACCTTTTTTATTCATTGTGGAGAGATAAATAATTAATTAGGGATATAAAAGATATTTTGGATTATTTCTTAATAAGTGTGTTTAACTCTAAAATGTCATTTAATCAGGATATATAGGAGGGAGTATTAATCAACCATATAATTATTCATGCATGTAATTATTTTGCTAAATTAGCTCCATGATTATGTTTACTGCGTAATATGTTTGCGTGGAATGATTTTATTAACTATTTTACGATTTTATTATTTCAATTAATTTTGGAATTAAAACTGTACCAAATGAAACCAAATAACACGGTTCAAAATCACACCGTACCAATCATAAACGATTTTATATGTAATTTTGGATTTATCAAACCACACTTAAACAGTTTCGTATGCGATTTAAGCTTCAAATCGCATCATGCTCGTCCCCACATAAAATAAATATGTAGGAAAAAAAAAACCATAAAAGAGAACAAAAAATAATAATCGTCGTAAGGATATCGGGATGCGCGTAACCGGTATCATGAGATTCTCGTCCGGGATTAGGAAACGAATTCGAGTGCGGCCAAACAGTTCATAGACAGTCGAATGTCAAACCCCAAATTTGGTAATGGTTTTGCTTTTCTATGTTGTCCGCCATATCTAGCCTAGGGCCAAATTTTATACACAGTGAGTCAGTCAGTCAATCAGGTAGGGAATTTTTTAGAGAGAGATGGCAAATCAGGGTGCGAAGAAGCGAAAGGAAGAGAACAGTCGTCACATGAAAAACCTATTTCGTATCATCATCGCCTGCAATGTACAATCTCCTCAACCTTTGCCTTTCAGTTTTACTATGTTTGCTTCTTAGAAATTGTAGGAAACAGGAATTTGTTTTAAATCATATTACATGTTTCTTGATTTTTTAGTTCCAGAACTGAAGCTCACCTTAATTTGTTGTTCTTTTTTTATTTCCTCTCCCTCATTGACTAGAAGTATTATAGCCTAGTTATGAATAGAAAGTTACAAATTGTATAGCTAGTTTCACCGATTAGGACTTCATAAAAATCCGAAGTTGTGTTAATCTTCAAGATTATTTAATACTAATTGGTTGGCCTCTCTAACAATTCTGAGCTTAATACTATTTAACACTAATCCTTATTGATATTAAGAATGAATAGTGTCATAAACATGTAGGCTAAGAGTGAGCTGGTACAAAACTGAATTAAAATTCACTAAATCTAAAAATGATAATGTTTCTGTTCGATTTGAGAAGTTATCTATGTGTGTTACGATTATCTTGTTAAAGTTTGATTTTTGACAGAAACCATCTTCTTGAAGTTTCTTTATTGATTAAAGGGAGACTAGGTTTTTGTAAGTTCAAGAATCACTAAGTTTGAGAATCTTCAACTGGTGATTTGGTTTATTGATCAAGGCTTTTGTGCGGGTCTTTGACCCTAGGTCGGCTTAACACTGATGAGACATGCGTCAAAGACATAGGCCTTAAAAACCTCTATCTTCATGTGTGTTACTATTTTCAAGAAATTGAAAACCATTTTCATCTGTTAGTTCACTGTCCATTGGCGGTTCCAGTATTTTTCCCTTGGTATGTTAGATGAATGTTGGATTAGTTCATTTTTGGTGAAAAATCTTCTAGGGTATTTGGTGGTGGAAAGGATAGGAGGACTTTGTGGAGATTTGCATGTTTCGCTCTTTTGTGGGGGAGTTTGGATTAAAAGGAATGTTAGAATTTTTTACGGCTGGGCAATGAATATTGATTTACTTTGGGATAGATAGAGTCTTTTTTTACTTTTCTTTGGGCTCATGCCTTGCAAGCTTTTCAAGTAGTTTCTTTGTCATACGAAGAAATTGGCAAATAGTGCTTCACTAATGCTCAAACATTTTTGACCTTTTAGGAGGATTTCTCTCTCTTTGTTATTGAAATCTACTTCTCTTATCTAACAAACGAATATATGAATCCCACTGATGGTATTATCTCTGTATGCTTTGCCAATAATCCCACCCTCCACAAAAATAAAAGAAAAAGAAAACCTATATGAGTTACATTTACTAGTTTTTTTTTGCGGTTCCTAACTTCGTGTATATATATGGTTCCTATCTAGATTATATATCTATTGGTCAGGGCAGGAATCTTCCATTCTACTTTCAAGTGGAAACATTGGGTTGGTCTAATTTTGACTTCTGCTGCATACACTATTCCCTATAAACAACTTGCCCTAATGGCAAAGCCTGCTTATGCTGATGATGGAGAGCTTTTAGATGGTGGGTTTGATATGAGTACTGGTGGAGTTTGTGGGTATGTATTTCTGCGCTCATGTTCTCTCCATCTTAATTACTCAAAATTTTCATGCTGGTTTTACTAGCCAAGATTTTGTTATTGAACCTGCACAATTGCCTTAAATATGTACACTATGTTGTTAGAATTATTAGAGGAGTAGAAGATTTGGTTTGAATCATGGAAGCAGGTAATGGGTCTGGATATTGTTTTTGGACATTCTGTTGTATGCATGTATATATCATGTGCATTATGTGTAATAGATCATCAGTGCTAGCTCTTTCGTATGGCTTTTGTACGAGAGCACATAACACAAAGACGTAATGTTGGAACTTACCGATTTTGTAATATTTGTTACATAAATCCCCAGTTGTCTTGAGGATGTTTTGAACTTTGATATTCTCAAACTTAAGTGTGTTTATTAGAGTTTGAACCAAAACATGAAGGTTAGGTTAAGAATTCACACTTCAAGAATCAAGAGTCTAATAAAAGATGTGCTTTTATAGGTTTATCGATGAAGGCTTGAAGCACTTGCTTAAGTTTGAATTTTTTCAAGGTTGAATGTAAAGGCAAATACCAAGAGGAATAAACTGAAGTGGAACTTTCCATTGCACGTGTGTTCTTTTTTCTTTTGGTTAAAGTTCCATTGTATGTGTTCTTATGTGTCTTGTAGTCCCCTAAACTTTTTGAGATGCATCTACTGGGCTTGAGACAATAAATGCTTTAATTTTTGCATTATAACAATGTAATCTTACCTTTTTGGTTATATTTTGCAGATATTTACATGACATAATCTACGTTACATGCTTCGTTCAACTCACATCTATCATCTCTGAAAAGTTTTGGTACATATATTTAGTGGTAAGATCCATCTCTTCTTTACATGTAGTATCATGGTTATAAAGGCCTGGGGTTATGCATATACAAGGCCTTGCAGTCAATTTGATGTTTCCTTACATGTATTGTTGGTTAAGGAGGGACGCTCATGGTTAGGTTGGTTAGTACTCACCATGCCTGCCATTAAGAATGTCGACTCCTCACGCGTAGTAGCTAGTAAAAATTCTGTGAAATTTTTTCAAGGGGGGAGGGTTGGCCAATTGATCATATACAAACCTTCCCCTTGAGTAGATTGCTTTCAGTTTAAACTTTTCATATTTTTCAAGGATCATGTAACCAAAAATAGGTCCGGCGTGAATTCACCAGAAACTGTGCAGTGAAGTTCTATTTTTTTTATTGAACGAGTGATGGTTGCTGGGAACTCTACTATGTGAAAGTTCTGTAGATTTGGCGGCATAATAGAAGTATGCTGAATGATTTTTAAAATTGTTTACCTGTAGATACCAGCATTTGCAGCATACCAACTCTTTGGTCTTGTAAAGGGATTTTTGCCGCAAGGTTCAGAGGTAGCTTTCCTCTTTAATTTTTTTTTTGTCTTGTGTGTGTATATATACATATATACACACTCGCTAGTTATTTATGGCACGTACAATTGGGTGTGCAAATAAATAAAATAAAATAAAAAATTTTAATAGGTGAGAAAAAAGTTAAGGGGGTGATGGATAATGGGAGTGGAGACCAAGAGTCCAAATGTAACCGCCCCTATTTGGCCTTCATTAATAATATAGATATGTTAAGAGTTGCTTTGTTCATTAGTTTGCAAATAATTCAACAGGGAGCTGAAGAGGATGAAAAGACTCGAAAGAAGAGAGAAAAGATGGAGAAGAAAGCCTCCAGAGGCAAATTTGTGAAGGCCAGAAACAGATGATACAATTTTTGAAGTGAATAGAGGAGAATTTAGCTTTAACCATTATCTCTTAAATAGAAACTGGACTACTTTCAAGAGCTAAATATTATGATTTTGTATTAATATTGGCTGTATGGCCTTTTAATGGCAAAATGTATTTTAGAGTTATTGATGGTCTGTGATTTGTCCTTCCTATACAAATTTCCTGAAATCATCTTCAGAACTTTGTAAATTCGGTTGACGTCTTATTTTGCCATACAGTACCAGAAGCGTGCTGGTTCTATACTTGAATATTCTTAGCAAGGTCTACTGGTACTAAATGGTGTATCTAAACATAATTTCCCACTTGCAAGATCGTTGTAAATGATTCTTTTGACCATTAGTAATTGAAAGCAACATAATCTTCTACTTAATTGGTGCATACGCTTTCACCTTATGTTGCTTTTAAATTCTGTCCACATACCAATCTTGGGATTTCAAACATTGAAGAAGTAGAAGTTGATGTTGCAGTAGCAGGAGACTGGAGATGACCACGGAAACATCATCATAAACTGCAATACTACTACTGATAATAAGAATTTTACTACATATAGGTTGATAGACATTGTGATGATATTCGTTGTACCATTAGATAAAGCCTTCAAGATGTTCCTCTTATCTTCACAATTATAATGCTCATATAGTGGATATGTCACAAATGTACAAAACGGTTCTACTATTGCCTAGTTTTTGGTTCGTTCTGGGTGGTACCTTCCACTATAAACTATTGGTATTCATATGAAGTCAAAACCAAGCCGTGCAAGTCTTCCGAATTAAAATGATCCATCTATATATTTGTCAAACAAAGGGGAGGTCAAGGTGGAAAAAGGTAGTCTACTCCTAAACACGCGATAATACAAATTACTATTATTTTTCATGGAGATGCTATTGCACCTCTATGATTCAAAAGCAACAATAGTGACGTTTCTAAGAAGTTGTCATGGTTTTGTTCTCAAAAGTCTGATGGCAGTGGCATTCTAACTGACTCGACGAAAAAGGTCAGCACAAAACTTTTGAGAAACATCACCATTGCTGCTTTTGAAACTCAGCACGAACAATAACAATTTGATTTACCAGGATGAATCTTTTTACTTTTTCCACTTGAACCTTCCCATTGTTCAACAAATATACATGGATTGTTTCGAGTCCAAAACAGCTGCAAGGGTTGGTGTTGTTTGATTTTGGGTTGCATTTGACTTCATACTCGTGGAGAATCAAGCGATGACAGAACCTTCTCTTTGTTAAGTTTAGTTGTAATATTATTCAACAAGCAAATCTTCTCCAACTCGGGCTATGGAATCCCTTCAACAAGTGCCAGAGATGGATTTGAGGATGTATTATCAAACTGATCATAAGTCGGTGGCTTCTATAAGATAACTGTTAAAAGACTGAATTCCCGCTCCAAATTCCACGAGCATTCATTCTGTTGGTTGATAGTTGAGATGTACTCTTGGAAGTACCCACTGTAGGTGATTAAAGATATAGTGGCTCTGAAAAGATAATATCCAATACATAATAGTTTAGCCACGCAAGGAATTTTTATATAACCAGATTTTTTTTTAGTTCAAAAGCTGAAAGCCAATAAAATCGACTTTCCAGAAGGCAAATGCTAAGAAGCTCTATCAAAAAATTAGGCTGATTAACAAAAAAGTGCTTCATATATTCATAGACTTTCAAAATAATATTTAATGCGATATTCAAAGAAACTTATCTTGGTGAAACGACCATGGAGTATAAGCTAAAAGCAAGACATTAACATAAAAGAAACAAATTACCAAAAACTGAGCAAAACGTCAAGTGACTCACCTACATGCCAAAGATTCAGATGAAGCTGCATCAACAACTTTGTCTACCTTGCGAGTCATCGCATAACTGCACCAAACACGTGATGTCCTTAAAATAAGACGTCAAACCAAGTTCAGTTTGTTATATATATGCATAGTTGTCACGGCGCCAAGGCGAGATGTGGCCGTAGTTGACCACTAGGACGACTAGGCAATAAGGCGTTTGTCATGACGTTCGTATGACGACAAGTCGTTAACAATGTGAAATTTATACATTTTTTTTATTTTACTTAAAAGTATATTGAACAATAAAATTTTATATACATTAAAACTTAAAACATTATAACTAATACTATGTGTAATACAATTAAAAACACAATTATATGAATACTTCACAAATTCAAAAATAAAACAATTGACATTGAAAACTAGTAGAACAAGTCAACAAACACTACGTATAAAATAAAGAATCAACCGGTCAACAACCATCACAAGTCTAATAAGTAATAAAATTACACCACTTAGCAAGTCCAGGAGTTATAATGAGTCATGGGTGCAAAATGACTTAATCATTAGATTGAGCCAGCTACCAAGGCGTTGGCAGCTCGGCGTCCAAGGCGTTGCCTTTTCCTTCTCTAGTGCTAAGACGCTTAGTCATCGCCTAGACGACGCCTATACATAATGAAATCCAAGTATGCAACAAGGTTCAGAATATCACAACCCGACCATATTTATAAGGGGATTAGGCCGGTTCCGTTAAGCAGGCCCAATCGGTTTCGACCCCACAGTTCCGGGCCCAATTTACACCTCTACTTCTAAGTTTACTCCTTCAAATGAAGTCTTCCTTTTCATGATATAACTTGTTTTTTCTTTCACACCCAACAATTTTACTTTATTTGCATTATTGAAAATCAAATATTAACCTTGAACTATTACTGGACATGCTTTAGCAAGTTCCAAGAACTAAAGGTGTAAACGAGTCAAATCTCAGCGAATATCTTCATGCTCAGATTCGGCTTGACTCGAAAAAATTGAGCTCGAATTCGATTCGGATTCGATAAGGGATTTATATTTTTGCGCCAGATTCGACTCGGATCATTACTCGGACCTACTCGGCTCGTAAGTACTCGACTCGTTTACAAAACGAGTTACTCATGAGCCTTCAAAACGAGTTTCGAATATGAATCATTTTATTTAAAACTGAACCACTACATACTAATTGGTTACATAACTAATATTTATATATAAAACTTTTTCACTTTTATTTATGTATTGAAATTATAAAGAATGTAATAAAAATTGACATTCAATTCATTGATTTATTAAAGTACAAGTTTACACAATTTCATACTACACTTCAAAAATTATAAAGATTGATACAAATATCACATATTTAGCTTACTAACATGGATCAGACCAATATTCGAATATGATCTATCGAGCAGGTATCGAGTATGGTTCGAAAAAAAATGAAACACTCGAACCCTAATCTGAGCGAACACTGGTATGCTCGAATTTGACTCGTGTATCATTAAACAGAAAACGAGTATGAATCACATTCGACTCGGATCAACTTCGAATTCGAGTTTTAGATTATATTTTCGAGCCGATCTCGAGTCGAGTACCGAACTACTTAGCTCGACTTACACCCCTACCAAGAATCGTCGAAAAATAAGGAATATTAACATTTAAGCTACAGACATGGCAAAAAAATGTCGGGCATTTTGAGAGTGTTGAAATGTATATTTCCAAAACACCCATATTAGGATTTTTAAAAATGTTTATGCAATCTAGATGAAATATATGTGCTCTAGAACTAAAATACAGAACCCGACTTATTTTTCCATTTAATTGTCAAAAGCATCCAAAGGAACCATAAAAGTAATCATATTAACCCAGGCCATCGTACATTCGTAGTACTAGACCAACCTCATGGGAAAACTATTTTTTTACAGGACAACTTAGCAAACTTTGCTAAGATATAAAAACTTATTCACCTTTTGATTCCAACAGGAAAAGCATTATGAAGTATATGATGATGAGCTGGATCCAGTGCATCGCTAACAGAATCAGGTATTATCGATCCGAGAAAGCTACTTGATCTTCTGCTTCTGATAAGGATTAAATTCCAATATGTGAGAGAATTAAAAGATTACAGATCTCACAAATCCATCAGATGAGATGAGGTATAGATGCAAGTTAAAAATGGATAAGAAGTGTGTATCAAAATGCAAATTTCTGACGACTTAACAATTTAGATTTTAATAAGAACTGGAGAGCAGCAAAAGGCCAGCTGAGAAACAAGAGAGCAAAAGGGAAGGTACAAACTGAAAAACTCAAGAAAATATACTATTATAGGATGTATGAGTGAGTGTGTGTGTGAGAGAGAGAGAGAGCATGAAAAGTAGTGACTAATCAATAGACTGAATAGCATGTTAATATATTTATTACGTTACCAGGGGAAGTGCCAAAATATTGAAATACATGACAACCATGAACTCATGACAGACCATAACAAATGGAAGTGTTTGCTACAGGGTAACGCTAAGGTCTCAATTTTTTTGTTCAAATTTTGTTTAAAATGAAGTGGCATTGAATAAGACAAATGGTATTTTATGACAGCTAATCAGAAAAGATGTACTCAACCAATGTAATGATGACGCATCATTTGAAACACAATTTGAACAAAAAAATTGAGACCCCTACCATTATATCCTTTCTGCAAAGTAGGGTAAACATATTTAGCTCTTACCTCTGATTTAGTGCAAACTCCAGGGAGAAAACATGGACAGAGCCTGAAGAGCTTGTGGCAACAAGAATATCTGGAAGTTCCATGGATGGTGCAAACGACAATGAAAAGATAGTTGATGGGTATGTCCCCCTTCGGAAGCTATAAGACTGCCAAAGACGGAATAAGTTCGGTTCCATACAGGAATTAAAGGAAAACAATCTATTAATTTGACAAGGAAGTTGTTGTGTTGAAGGATATATGAGGTTAAAACATGATATGTGGGGTACATGAAGGCCACATTATCATTTGATAATTCTTCATATAAAACCTTTAAGTTAAGATATAGATAAATTACTGTTACAAATCCCTCACATTAGTCCAAGGAAATCTGAACTTTTGATGGATAATTAAAAGGAAAGTTTATTTTATTCTGCCTTTGCACTTGTAACCTCGGTAATATGTAACACCCTGCCTAAACTAAGTTATAAGTACCAAAAATTCCATGCCAATAAGTTCAAGTCCTACTGAATCAAGTCTGATGCTTCACCTTAGTTGCCTCTGAAACAAGATGAACTCTGATAATCGTCCCCTGTTCAGATGCTGTTGCTATGTACATTCCATTTGAAGAAAGAACTATTGCAGCCAATGTTGAGCGATGAGCATCTATCTGTACATTGAAATAAATTTAAGTAAACAAATTGTTGTTCAACTGAACAAAGTACAATTCCATAACATATAACCCCTTCATAATTAAAGCAAGAGCTTAGTAACCACAAATTGGAAATCAGTATGATGTTATTAAGATACTTATAAAAAAAGAGCTTGAGATATAATCAGTCCTGTATAAAGGGACAAATAAAGGCACAATAATCCATGTTACGTTTAGCATCAGAAGCTCCCCTTTTTTCTCTCTCCTCTTCCTTCATTTTTAGCCCCGTATTCTTGTTTTAAAATTACCTTGTTAATTTTAATATCTGATGCAAGAGGATAATGTGGATGACACAAGCACAAATAAAATAATGCACATATGTACATATATATGTATATGTACTTAAATTACGCCAACTACGAAAAGTAAAATATTCTTATGTTTTGTAATATATGGTCCCTGCTTCCATAGCAACACATAGGCACAAACAGTTAACTTCCCAATCGATTAATCATTAATGAAACCAGGACTTAACCCCAAAAAATAATGACAACAAATAAGGTGATGTCAATAAGGCAGCTAGCCAGCTAACATTATGAAAGGGCAGTAAGTCCCCTAAATGTTAAAATCAGAATTCTTATGGACTTCATATGAAGTAATAAAATAATTATCAATAACTGCCAAATAGTTCTAACGTGAAGTTGTCATATAGGGAACGATAACATATACTCCCTAGATTGCACATGTGACATGACTCAATGAATTGTTCCTTCATGTTAGCATTTTGAGATGATGAGTGAACTACTGTTGTACAAAAAAGCTCTCTGTAAGCCAAGTATTGGTATTGATCAAGTTTTCTTTAAAGCAGCTGTGTTATTAAATGCCCAATCCATTCCAAAAGTTTACCCAAAAGAAAGTTATAGATTCAAATTTTTGAGAAGTAGAATTGTTAATTCGAATAACTACATTAAGGACTCTGCAAAATGCAAAAGATTTCTACCACAAACTTGTGGAAGAATACAAAAATTGATGTTTACAAAAAAACCCATCTAGAAACTTAAAATGTTAGACAGTGTTATAATATGTCTAGTTAAAAAAAAAGAATCTTGAGATTTCATTCTCTGAGCTAATCCCAGGGTCCCGAAAGCCCACTTAAACATGACAGATAAATTTCTCATCAAGAAAATATATTCATTTTGATTAAGTTATATAAGCAGGACAGTGCTTACTGATAGTAACAAAACTTGATTCAACAACAGATAAAAATAGAGCATAACCTCACAGTGTGAATGGAGGTCCATGACATTGTATACTAACACTGACCCTTTTGTTGTATCTGCTGGAAGAGCCAAGAAGCAACCATCCAAACTAGGCGAAAATGCACAAAGCCCTGCAAAAGAAAATTCTAAGAAAGTCAATGCACAATATTTAATAGTATGCTATAGCAGCAGACGTTTATATAACTTAGTCAGACATTAAGGTTTTATATGAAAACACAGGTTTTACAAAGAACTGGAAATTTGAGACGATTGGCAGGCCTTCGCTTACCAAAAGTAAAAAGTACAATGATGACAGATTGGACTTGTGAAAAACAAATAAAAATGACATAGATTGGCCTTTACACTTCCAAACGTTTCCAATTCCATTGAAGGGATGAATTGTCCCCAGTGAACTGATTATTAAGGACTGTTGCATCCTCTATTCCTCTTCCACTAGGGCCTTACCAATAACACTAGACCAGCCCCACCCAGTGCACCTGCTCTGCCACATCCTTTACCCTAAACCTTGGAAAATAAGTACCATTGAAGGCCAAATAATTTTCCTTGTAAACTAATACTAAAAACTACAAGTTCATCAACCCCATGCGAAGCAAGGGCGACATGGATAATGATTTATTATGTTAATAATTATAAAAAAAGTGTGATAAAAAATTAGATGACGATTAAATGGGAGCAATGGCAGAAAAATTAAATGATTGGATGTGGTTTAGAAACAAAAGGGATCTTTTTTTTTCTTATTCCTATTAAAGATGAGAATGTTTCTTATAGTTGTATTGAAAAAAGTAAAAAAGAAAAGTTTGTAATAAAATTGGTAGACTTTATAGAAATAAAACTTTTTAGTTACTTTTCCTATTGGATTTATTAAAGTTTTTGATTGATCGTGCTTTAAATTTGAGTTACATCCTCATGTTGTTAATTTATTAAAAAAATTATTCTACTATATAATATCTAGTTGAAAGTCATTTTATCAAATCAACTATATAATTAATAGGTTGTTTAATATAAATAGACCCATGTTGTTAATTTTACAAATAAAACTTAAAAGTTATTAAATCTACTATATAATATAATAAATAAAATTTGGATATTATTATAAATTTGGGTAGTATTTAATTGTTTTAAATTTGGATAGTATTTATACTAATCTAGATAGGAAAGAAAAAGAACTCAAAATTTGTATGTTATAGATTTTGGTAGTACTTATACTAATTAGAATAGGAAAGAAAAAGGTTGAACAAAAAAATTGTGAAACCAAGTTTATGCTTTTAATTATATTGTTGATTAGATAAAATGACTTTCGACAAGATAAATGCAAGACAAAAACAGCACCGAAAACTTAAATTTCCATCTTATCAAGACTGTTTTGTACTCTTAGGTATACTCCCTTTATAAATGTAATCTATTGACTTTTATGGTCAAAATGACCATTTTTAAATTTAATAATTAAGTACATATAATTAGAATTATAAAGAGCATACCTTGAGATTAGCACTAAATTAAATTAAATGTAGTTTATTATAAGGTTATAATCTCTCTACATACATCTAAAAGAATAATATTGATTTTAAAAAATGGTGAATTGAACGCCAAAAAGGAAATGAAGAACATTTATCCTGGAAAGGAGGGAGTAGTATATAAGAATATCATATATGATTATATAAAACTTATTAAAGCCATCCTGCAATAAGACAAGGAAGCTCAAAGTTATAAGAATTTGTAATTGCCATTGTTTCGTTATATATCAATAAATATGTTTGATTGTTTCCATTGAACTCATTAAGCTTAGGTAAATGCTTGATTAACAGACGTAAAGTTTGAAGCAGATTTAGCAATTGCATTGCATAATATACCAAGTATAGTTTTTATATTATATGATTGCATGTAAATCCATATATCTGTCATCTCCAGACTCTGGATAAAAAAATGCTTAGATTTACCTCATAACTTGACAGTATCGTCGATGTAAGAACCCCTCTTAACAATAGTCCATAATATATATAGAAGTGCCTTGACTAAGAATATGTAGACATTCGTATAGTAAATTAATGTAAAGAGAACTATTCTGAACTTACCTTTTAAATTTGGCACTGTATCAATAGTGTCCAAGATAGCTAGACTATTTATGTCATATATGTATGTCTTGTCTTGAAGAACAACAATCAACCTGCACTTATCAACACATGAAAAAGATGAAGTTCTCTTTTCTACTATGCTTAGCAAAATCTTTTTAAAAATTGAAAATAAAATTCACCATGCCACAATTGTATTTGTTATGATCTGAGCCATAACTAGGCTTAATTCAGTGTCCCTACGCACTGTCCCAATTCCCAAACATAGGAGAGACTACACTCTTAACAACAACTAACTTCCATAGAATGCTGGGAGCATTCAGCCTAAGATAGTGGAGAGGCTGAACACCTAGATATGCTACCCACACTCCCCCTGTCATTCTATATCTAATTGGTATCATGTATGCCTTTACAGACAAAATTACTCGAGCAGTTAACTAATAACTGAAGTTAGTAAAACAGTTGCTTCCCAAATCCGTATCTAGGAAAGTTAGACGATAATGCTTGCCTTTTCCTATTTACACGAACAGCAACAATTGAAGTTAAGAAATTTAATTCTCGGAGAGCATTTCCAGTCGTAGTATTAAACAAACATAGACGGCGTGGGGATAAAGATGGCTGCAAGAATCAGATGAAAAGTAATAAGTATTGGATGACATGAAAAATTATAAACAGTATGAACATAGAGTTAGCAGACCTGTTCACCAGCTCCAACAATGGCAAGTAGACTTGAGCTGAAAAGCATTTCGATAATAATGAAAGCTCCAACATCTATGAAAATAGACAAATTTCACCAATATAAAATTAAATAATGGAATTATTCACATCGTTATCAAACTGACAATGCATTCAATCCAAGTGATCTGCCACAAACATCTAAAAACGACAATTTTGTTGATAAGTAAAATGTTGACGAATCTAGTTTTAGTTTATTGTGTCTCTAAATTATTCTAGAAAATATCCAAATGCATTGGTACATTAATGTAATTAAGAGAGGAGGGTACACAATGATACCATTCTACGGTAATTTATTGATCAAATATACTAAACATAATACATATACATATACATGTTTTTATCATATAGTATGAGTGTATGTATGTATGTATTTATGTACCTCGTTCATAAAGAAGTCTTCCTGTATTTGCATCAAATAATCTGAACCCATCCCTAGTGCCAATTGCAAAGCAACTGAGACAATTATAACCTTTTTAACTTCTTATCTCATGAGAAAGAAATTACAACATAAAGAAATCATGAAAAAACTGTTCGGTATTACCCGAAAATCGGAACAAACTATATCTTCACAGAAAAAAAATACCTGTTATCTTGATTAAAGGAAGCACAGAGAATTGGGTTGGAAGAGGAATAATTTGCCATCGAGACGCCCAACTTTAACTGTTTTATTACATACAATTATACATAATTAACGTTGTTTAAGAGAGAGGAAGCTTTAGAAAGAAGTTGAGATCAGCTGAAAGTCTTCAGTTGAAGTGAAAACAAAGCTACGATGATGATGGTGGGCCCTTTGAATTATTATTTTTTTCATTTGATATTAATTTCTTTTCCTGGACTGGAATAAGATTTGGGGTTAGGGTTATATCTAAATATACGGCGTTTCTGAACGGGCCCGGTGTGCACTTGAAAGTTGGGCTGCTTTTGTAGCCCAGATGAGCCCACTTAATTGGTCCGATCCAATTCACCAACACATTTCTATATTTTACAATCCATTATCTTAAAAAGTATCAATAAATTTTACTCCACTCCATGGTCAAGTGAAACAGGGGGATGATATATAATATAATGTTTAAGTCGAGTATTTGATTGTCAGTTAGGTACATACATAAATATTAGTTATAACTTTTTTTAAAATATGTGTAATAAATATGATACTTTTATAATTTTTATTAATCTCATATATTAATAAATTTTACAATTATAATTTGACAGACATAAATATATTGCACTACACAACATGGCAGGGTAGTTGAAATAATAGCCATTGGGAGGGAGTTTTTACACTTGATTTAGCTAGCTAGGTTTGGTTTATCCCCTTTTGTAATGGGGGTGGTCCAGTGGTACTTGTCAGATGCTATTTAAGACCAAATAATTTGTAAGTTCCTCCTAATTTAGAAGAGTGGTATTTGGCATTTTCTTTAGCACTTCATTTTATATTTGGATAAATTTTTGCATGTAGTTGTAATATTAATTAATTAAAATTATATAAATTTAATTGAATTAAATTTTCGAATAAACTAAAAGTTATAGTTTAGTCAGTAATAAGAACTCCATGTTCAAATTTACATTTTTACAAAATAGGACAGGGCACGCCCTTTATAAGACTGGGGGAGAGGTTTTTTTTTATAAAAAAAAGTGAGCGAGTGAGGTGAAAAATGTAAATTTGAACATGGAGTTCTTAGTACTCTCCCCCACACCCCCACCCCCACCCCCACCCCCACTCTCACACCCACACCCACACCCACACCCACACCCACACATTAAAGGATAATGAACATTTATCATTTGAAGTTATAAACCATATTTAGCAAGTAGTACATGATAAGCATGGCCAGGGAAAAAAACACGAGTCAAACTTATTTACAATCAACCACAAAATAATAGGAAATTTTTTTCAGCCGAGGGACAGCCTACTTTCTATAATCTTTTTTTTTCTAAATAACTTCTAATTATTTTTTACTTCTCTACACTTTATGTTCTGCTTACTCTTTTTTTTTTGGTTCTTGATATATAACTATATTGTTATCTTGGACCAGAGAGCTCCATGGCATAAGCATCATGATCATAATCCATCATCATGCCAAAGCTGGTCGAAATGTCATCATCACGGTCCTCCTCCTCCTCCTCCTCCTCCTCATCATGTGTAGGGAATGTCCCAAGGCGTGAAGACAAGGCTGGGTTGGAATTAATAAGGTTATGCGAGGCTGCCCATTTTTCAGTAAGCCCATCGCCCTCTAGCATCCGGACCACTTCAGACATCTTGGGCCGGTGGGCCGGAAGGTATAGAGTGCAAAGTATAGCTACTTGCAGCATTTCTTCCACCTCGTTTCTGTTGTAGTTGCTCCCAAGCTCCCTGTCCACCAACACTTGAACTTTCTTCTCTTGATGTGTTTTCTTCACCTGCAACAAAATGACTGCTTTATGAATTATGATCTTGCCTGCCTGCCTGCATTTACATAAAAAGAAATTGTGCTCATCAACTAAAAGAGTAGTAGAAACTTTTACCCATTCAAGTACAGCTCCTTTCTGATTAACAGTTTTCCCCAGTTCAAGAGCTCGCATACCAGTTATGAGCTCTAACAAAAGAATACCAAAACCAAACACGTCTGTTTTCTCAGATGATTGACCAGTGGAGAGGTACTCGGGAGCAATGTGTCCGACTGTGCCACGAACAGCAGTGGTGACGTGGGAGTCGGCATGGTCAAGGAGCTTTACAAGGCCAAAGTCTCCAACCACAGCTTCACAGAAGTCGACTAAGAGAACATTGGCTGCCTTCACATCTCTGTGGATAATTTTTGGATCACATTGTTCATGCAGATATAGGAATCCCCTTGCAGCTCCAATTGCAATTCTCTTCCTAACATTCCAGTCTAGTGCTGGTTTTCCTGTTGTAATCAGCACATAAAATATTCTTAAAGACTTAAATTGCATGATGGATGATTGATCGAGATGCAACTGTAAATAAGAAGATAATCCTAACTATGTTTTCTTTCATTCTTCTCATGAACAGACCCTTTCACATAAAAGACTGAAAGCAGTAGCGACTTTTTCTTGCATTATACACACAAATTAAAACTCTTTCAATAATAGTAAATGTGGTTCAATCTGGTCCAAAACTTCCCAGGCTAGTTAGTGCACAGCCAGATACAATAAAAGAAACAGCTTATTCCTACGGGTGGGACTTGTTCAAATTCAAAAGTATAAAAAGTAATGCATCTAATATCCGCTTATTGCAAAACTAAGATTAGTACAACCACTTTTTGTAAAATGAAAAAACTCAATCATAAGATGCATTCAAACATAGTATCCTGTTTCCCAATATTTTGGCCATCTAAACTTCTGTATCTTTTATTAGTGCCATAGGAAGTGAAGTTGATCATGTTTTGAGAAATTTATGCCAACCACGACGATCCCAATTTAAATGAAAAACCGGTTGGGCTTATTTTAAGAAACAGTTGCAGTGAAGATTTTAAGAACAAGAAAGCTAGATTGCAAAATTCAACCACATATCTGAAATTTTCAAGCAAAGAGAAATTCAACACAAAAAAAAGAAGAATATCCAGTAAACTACAAACAAAGCATGGACCATTGTCCATCCTACAAAGGTGGGAAGTTGGAAACTAAAATTCATGGGTCCCATAATATACGGTGGTCCAAATCAAGTTCAAAAATGGACCAACTACTATAATCTGGTTCTGGTAGGCTATGCTGTACTCAAATATGAACATAATAGGAATCATATTTAACACATGCTAATAATTATCAGTAGTGACTATAGGAGAAACAGTACTTGCAAGCAGGGAAGATAGACACCAACCTCTAAGCCTTGAGGCCACACTGCCATTGGACATGTAAGGATACACCAGAAGCCTCTCGTTTGGAGTAGCACAGTATCCAATTAACCGCAGCAAATTCCGGTGAACAGCCAAGCTTATCAGTTTCAATTCTGTCCGAAATTGTGATTCTCCCGTGGTCCCGTTCACGTCTTTTAATCGCTTCACGGCCACCATTGTGCCATCCCCAAGCTTTCCCTTGTAGACATTGCCAAAACCCCCGGTACCAAGAATGTTCTTGGAACTGAAACTCTCAGTCGCAAAATTGAGCTCTTTAAATGCAAAATTTCTGAGGTTCCCAAGGCTTATCACAACCTCTCCTTGCATGTCTGAAATATTGAGACAATACAGTAAAATTCATTTCCAAAAATTGACAAATATGTGTGCATTTGTTCCATATATCTACAAAGACAAAAGAACTGAGATGTAATAGTTGAGTACTGACCATTGATGTTTAGGGTGCCTAGCTTTCTCTTTTCGAATCTGCGCCACAAGAGAAACCCAGTTGCGGATAGAACAAGAGTAACAAAGCTGACACTGACCCCAAGTGCAACGGCTAGTCTTTTGGAGTTGGGTTTTCCTGAATAATATTATGTAAGCATTTTGGAGATATTAAGTGAACAGGGAATAGAGATTTATATGGAGACTGAGATTTGTTACCAGGGGATGATTCCAGGGAAAATGAAAGAGGAAAATGAGTGACTGATCCAGAGCAACCTTCAGGGGAATTACTTCGACAAATCAAAGGGTTGCCCACAAAACTATATGGGCAAAAGAAAGATATGAAGAAAGCACAATTAGAAAAGAAATTAGATAATATATTGCATATACACCATTATATATATTTATAATAAATTCTTATAAATTTGTATGTGTAACAAAATTAAATTAATAAATGAATAAAGAGAGTTTGAAAGCAGAAGCCATACTTGAATGTTCTGCCTGAAAACTTAGGCACAGGTCCACTGAGATTGTTGAATGACAAGTCCCTAAATGTTCACACAGATACCAAGAAAGAGAACTCCATTATTCATAATTTGAACCAAAACATTCTTCCCTCAGAAAAATAAGAAGGCTGTTTACAACTATTCTGAAGAAACTAATACCACAAATAAAATCAACAACTAGAAATATTGAGAGAAAAAGAAATAATAATACTCACAAGAAAGAAAGTTGAGGGGCTCTAGCTATAGTCGAAGGAATAGCTCCAGACAAACTATTGTTGTTCAACCTCCTACACATTAGAAGACAAAATTAAATAAGAAGGTAAAAAACAATAAACAGAGAAACAGAGTAACAATCAGAAGTGAAAACTGAAATTCAATACTTGTTTATGAAAAGTAACATAAATGCTTACAGATATTGAAGACTATTCAACATAACCAAAGACTCGGGCACGTGACCAAATAACTTGTTATTGGACAGATCCAATGTTTGAAGTTTAGGAAGATTGCCAAGTCCCGGAGGGATTTGGCCCGTGATATTGTTGTTCTGCAATAGCCTGCATCCCACATTAGAAATTTAGGACGAGAAATAAACTGGGTTGTGAATTTTTCAAAAAACTAAACAAATACAAGTACGTAAATAAGATATATGCCTTGGTTTCTTACACTTGTCTAAGATTTGTGAGGTTAGCTAACCTCTCTGACAAAAATCCTGATAAACCTAGGCTCGGAGCTCCACTACAATACCCAGAAATTGACATTTTTTTAACATTAAAATAGTCAAATAAAACATAAATATATACATGTGTGTTTAGATACTTAAGGTTGAAGAAAAAAATAAAGAAATTACTAACAAGGCAGTGACAAGATTATCAGGGGAACAAGTGATCATAGCCCAACTACAAGGGTCTACAGAGTCCTGATCCCAGTTGTTTAGAGCTCCATATGGGTCAACCAATGCACTTCTTATAGTCATCAAAGCTTCAACTACAACATAACCAGCCAATTTTTTATAAAAAAAAAATTGTGTAAACAGAAAGGCATTAGAAGAAGAAAAGTTTGGTAGTTACCTTCAGGATTGCGAGCTTCATATGCAAAAGAAGAAGTAGAAAACAGGAAAGGGAATAATAATAAAATAAAGAAGCTGATGAGATTGAGAAACATGGTCACTGAATGAATGTAGAAGGTGACGAGTTTGTGATCCTCTTTTCTTCCATTGTACTCGTAGTATTTATTTGTAAGAACGAATGTTTCTTAATTCTCTCTCTCTCTAATCGGAAGCGGTTAGGTTTATTTTGGAATAAATTGGCCGACAAATAGATATTAATATTTTATTGATGATCAACTTGTCCAAAAATAAATTAAATTACGGGGCCTTAATTTTCTCTTCGGTCACCATCTTTCTCTGCCATGCCGAAGAGAGGACATAAAGAAAGTCTAGAGAGAGACTGAAAAAAAAGGGTACGAATCATCAGGCGGATAATACGAGTTTGTCAGTGAGAGTAAGGGGGTGGAAGCGCAAAATTTGAGAGGTACAGAAGAACAAGTGTGGATAGGATATTGTGCACACTTTCTCTCCCCCCTGGAGTCTGGACTAATATGCGCCTCCCTCTCTCTGTGTGCAAGCCTGACTTGACTGCCTGTGGTTGCTTGCAGCTGCACACTAAGGAGAATACAGACGGTGAGGATCCAGATATAAAGGCAAGAAAATACTCCAATGGTTTGGGGTATTGTTTTGACGTGAGAGGTAAATATACTCAACAATAAGTCTAGGCAGACAGTCTATACTCAAATTTGGGCGCTGTCTTTTTTTATCTTTGACAATTATTTTACATTTTTGTCCTTTTTGATAGTCTAATCTAATCCACAACTCACTTCTTAGATAAGACTAGACTTTGGAATAATAATATTATATTTAATGTATATATTCTTAAAATTTTATTAGATCCCTCCAATTTTATGAAAATTAGCATGAATATCATTACTTGTACAAGAAACATAAATAACATGTTAAAATTTTATTTGTTACGAGTTATTAATTTTTTTTGATTAATGTAATTTAGTCTATAATTTTATTTATTTTTAATTTAACATATACTTATATATTATTTATGTATAGTTGTAATTTTTAAATTGAATTTTTTTATTATGTGTTATATATAAAATTTTTAAATATGTGTTAAAGTGAAAATAATTTTTATAATTTGAATTAGTAACATAAAATTATATATTATATTTTTTAAAATATATATAAAAGTGGTTAGTCATCCGGATCACTATCCCATTGAACCACAATTATAAATAACCATATAATTATAATAATTAATATTAATAATCATACAAGTAGAAAATTATTAAATTCACAACAAAAAATATTATTTCCACAATAAAAGTGTCGTTATACATCTATAACGACACTTTTATTGTGAAAACAACAAAAAATATTGTGAATTTAACAATTCCCTATAAGTATTATAGTTGCGGTTAGTGTTTATAACTCACCACATCATACAGCACTCTCCCATACAATAATGCTATTATCACGTAAAAAAAAGATCACATAATATTCACATACACATACATACTGTGAATCCAACATGTAGAGCCCGCAGCATTATGTAAGCATTATATGAGATTTTTTTTATGTAATAATAAATTTATTTTTCTCCCATATTGGCTGTTGCACACAACATCTTATGATTACCACTAAGATTTAGGGGAAGTAGAGAAGTTCTACCTTCTTTCTTCGTTTTTATTTACTATAAATTATTTCTTTTACCGTCTTTCCAATGGGCCTGAGGTTAGTTAAGGTATGAATCATCTTGGGCCTAAATGGAATGCCGGACAGGAATTAATAATACAATACTTTCACCGTATTAAAATATAATATCACTATTATTTTTTAAAATTAATTTAAAATATTTTTAAACTCAAATCGTAATTCGTCCAAATGGGCATACAAACAATAACTACAGTGCCTAATTGAAACCCTTAAACCTAAAAAATAACAGATTTTTTATAATAATAATAATAATAATAATAATAATAATAATAGAAAAAACTTTTCCCAAACAACATGTTAAGAGAATGATTTAAAAGGCAAATAGAGGATGTCACATGCAATGTAAAGTGAAAAGGCATACAACAGCTTGATTCTGCCAAACTTTTATAGGGTCGTAAAAAACGACGAAACACCAAGCTATGGGCAATTCAATTATATGCTTAAAAATGTCCAAATTGGGTTCAAATAAAAGCATGTATTACCTATTATTAAATGTGTTACCTAAAATGCTTCAACATATTGCTGCTTATTTGTCAACCACTATTAAGGATTGTTTATTTAAAACTAGATTTATAATTTGAATCAGTAAATCATTTAATTCGTTTGATTTGAATAAAAATAATCTTAATGTCTGAATTCCAACTAGATTGACATAACAAGTTGTCCTTCCTTCAATCCAATTGATCCTGATGGGTGCACGGATTGAACGAGAAAGATTTGTTGGAAGAATTACAAATTTAATATGTATTTTTAATTTTCACCACGACGGTTCGTCAGTTTCGCATTACTCCACCGTGTCTTCCCTTTCGCTATGACGAAGAGGACCCGTCAGCAATTTCTCTGACAATTTGAGCGTCAACCGCCGTAGCAGAGGAGCTTTATTGAGTAAATTTATTGTTCAGCGTCGGATTTCTATTTGGTTCGATCGAGGAATTGTTGATTTTGTTTTGTTGTTTTTTGTTTTGATTTTGTTATGTTGTTCGATGGATTTGGAATTGTTGTTTTGTTGAGTAGAACTTTACTTTAATTCATGTGAGCAAATTTATTTTATCAGTTATTTTAGTATTTTTTGGATTTGTCAACTTCAATGAATATTCAATTTAGTAGGATTGAAATCTTCAAAAAAAGAAAAGAGAATATTCAATTTAATTATTAATTTTTTTACATAGTTTATAATTATATTAATCTTAAATTAAAAATATTTGTACTAGTTTTGAGTTTGAAAATATTTTAAATTGATTTTAAAAAGTTAATATGAATTTTATATTTAGCAACGAAGAGGGTATTTATATATTAATATTGTAGTTAACTTATTTTTCAGTAAGTTCATACTTATATACTTGTTTAGCATAGTTCATAGGGGTAAAATAGTAAAAAAAAATATTATTTAGATGTTTCGGACATATCAATTATCAAACAATTTTTTTTTTTATCAGTATTTAAGATTTTGTTTTATTTAACTCGAATTTTGAGGCGTTAGTTTCAAGTGTAATAGTAAATATATTTTGAAGTTAAGAAAAAACTAAGTATCATGTTTGTTGCTTTTTAAGTTTTAAATGAATTTATCCCGACTTTGAACTTAAACATGTTATAAAAACATAAAAAGTTTAACACTACATCTTATTTTTGAAAGTAAGATAGTATAAACTATATATCTTTTTGTAACTGTTTTTTTTTTTAATTATTTTGGGTCACATTTTATCCTAAATGGAATTTAATTATTTTTATGCCTAAAAAGCCGTTATTACCCACGTTATGTGATTTTGGGCCACATCTTAACCTAAAAGGAGTTTTAACTAAGTTAATTACTTTTTTGGCTAGACACATTTTGTGTGCCTAATGGCTAATATAATATAAAGGGGAGCCTGGCCTGGGAATTCAAATAACTGTTTAATTAATCTTTTTAAGCTTAACTCGTTTAATTATAAACGTGTTAATATAATAGTTATGGTTTGCTTTAAAAAAAAAAAAACGTGAACCAGGTCAACTCAACCAGATGCTACGGAGTCGGAGGGAGATGAGGCGTCAATCAATATTTTTTGGGCCAAGTCACTTACTTTTGGGCCTTTCGCTAATGGATTGAACTTTTGACCGTATATTGCTACCAAAACTCAAACTAGTACAGTCACCAATTGTCTTATAAATAAAGAATAAGTTGTAATACTGAACTACGTATTTTAACATCTCGCATGCAGTAACTTTTAAATATAGATAAAAATATAACATGCTGACATTCACGCATATTAAGAAGATTAATAAAATGATAAAATTATATATAATAATACCATTAAATATAGAGAGAGAATTAGAATAAGAAAAATATGAGATATTAAATGTTACGAGTATAATAGGAAAATATGTGTAAAAGTTTGGTTATTAGAGGAAAATGGACATTTAACATAAGACTACTCAAAATAATAATAAGGATTTTTATCATGAGACGGAGGGAATAAATATACTCCGTATATTGAAAAAATTGTACAGGTATATTTTGATACTTCATGCAAGTTCTACCACCTCCAAAATTTTAAAAAATACATCTATATATGACAAATTATTAACTAATTACAGTTTGCCACATATTTTTATAGGTTATTTTTTTAAGTTTTTTTTGTCACTATAATAATATTCATATTATTATTAATTTTTAAGAATTAAGTTGTGAAATTTTCAAAAGTTAAAATTAATATGCTTCATAGAAATTAATGAAATAATAAATTATATATTTAGTTGTATTTTTAGATAGTTTATAATATTTATATTATATTAATAGAAAATAAATAAATTTACGACAATTTTGAATTGACTTTAATACTAAGAGGAGTGCATTCAATTAAGATTTTTAAAGACTTTTAAAGTTTGGTTGTATTCAATCAAGACATTTAAAAAGTTTATAAAAATTTAGTGGTATTCAATTACAACTTTTTTAATGTCTTTAAAAGTTAGGTGGTATTGAATTAAGATTTTTACAAAGTCTTTAAAAGTATTTTGGTATTCAAAAAATTATAGATTTTAAATATTTTTATCAAATGGTAGAGTTTGACAGACTTTAGAAGAAAAATTATAACTATCAACCCATATCTAAAGTCTTACCTGATTATCTCTAAAGATTTTAAAAGACTTCCAAATAAACACAAAGGTGGATAAAACTAGTGTGACGCCCCCAAAATAGGTATACAACACTCATTCTGAGTCGCCAAATACATGGTACATAAAACAAACTACAACTTCAATAATACAATTTTCGTGCAAAATACGACAACACATACTGTGAGTTTAAATACAAATATTGTCTTCTAAACAATATCCACACTCAAATAAGTCCTCATTACAATTATTCAAATACTATTTTACAGAAATAGTGAGAACTGCTAAAACATCTTTCTAGAACCATCACTCCATACCCCGACTAGATCCTGCTATGTTCTCACCTCCTGAGAAGAAAAATGGAACAAAAAGAAAAAGGGTGAGCTCAACTAGCCCAGTAAAGAATATTATGACTAAGATAATATACAACAAATTATCATTAGTATTCAACAGGGAAAAATCTGATAGAATATAATCGACAACAAGTTTTAGATCAACAACTGCAACGGAAACAGCAAACCATTAGAAGAGTCAAGTAGAGAATGAATTCTACTATCTTCTAAGATTTAAAAGTCCATCATCAATATTTTATCCCTGTAACATCAATCAATATACATTTTTATCCAAATATTCATCTTTGCACTACAGGCCAAAGATATTCATTTGTATCACCTGCCAGTCATGTTCATCTCAACACCTGTTCATCTTTGCACTACATCCCAAAGATATTCATCAAGAAATCATACATCTTTGCATTACAGGCCAAAAATATTCAGTAATATCATCATTTAGGACTGAGGATGATGAAAAATATCTTAAAGAGAACGAATCCAGTGAGACAGAAGGACAAATAGTAGAAATTCGTATAACAGTTTATTCAAGATCAATAATACTTCATAATAATTAATTGTGAAACAGAATTTAAAAATAAAGATCAAAATATGGATACAATCAAAGATAGTAACCATAATAGACATCTTGGACAAAAAGAGAAAATTTTATTTTTCGGTTAATAGTGCCGTATTCGTGAATAGTACCGTATACGTGAATAGTAACGTATACGTGAATAGTAATCCCGACACAAAAAGTTTTAAATTTGATAAAAATTTCATATCCATATTTCAGAATAATGATATTGAAGAAAATATCATTTAAGAAGAAGATAATATCCCTTACCTCAAAATATCAGTACTTCTGGTCGGAATACCGGTATAAGGCTGAAAGAAACTTGCTCTGATGAATAGAAACTCTCAAAGTATCTAAATACTCACAAAATACACTCAATAATCTAGAAAGAGAAAGAGAAAAAACTTGTCTCTTTTGTGATTTTCAATTCTAACTTAGCCCTATATTTATAGAAAAATGTTAGCACGCCGAAGCAGACTTAACCTGCAACCTGATGGCTTTACCTGCTACTATTCCCACCCACCACATTTGAATAAAAATCTCAGCACATTTCTTCACCAACCAAGAGTGGGGCCCACCAATTCTAGAATTTTCCACCAAAATGATTAACTCCGAAAATTCAACAATTTCTGAACCAGTCATCTTGTAAAATTCATAATAAATCTTACGTTCATTTTTAACGGTTCAAAATTTGTGGACATATACTCAACTTATATATGTATAACATATCCAAAAATTACCACGATCCAACGGTCGGATTAAAAATTATAACCTCCGCAAAATATCTCAAAAACCCTGATGTTTAATACATCCATTCCGACAAAAATAATGATAAAAACCTCAACATAAACTCCTTCATTTTTAACCACAAAAATATATCCCTCATTTATATCCACATAAAATAAATATTTCCTTATCATATGAATCAATAATTAATTATTCACAAATAATATTACAAAATCACATTTATGACAACCAGACCGTTCTTAGGAAAGAGGGGGCTTTCCAATAAGGATTTCTCCTTACTGGCGCGTAATTAGATGACCAAACCTCTCTTTAGACAGAACTTTCTAGACATTGCCAATAATGTTATCTAATAATATTATTCAAATAATATGAATTATTGATCTGATAAAGGAAAATACTGTGCAACAACAATTATTGAAACAACAATAATATAAAATATCAACGCAGCAATTATTGAATCAATAAAATAAAATATTGAACAATAACTACTGTAACAATTATTGAGTAGTGCCTTCTTACGTATGAATCAATAATTGGTGCAATACCGTGTGCTACTGTATTTTAACCACCGGGTATTCCAACAGTATTAACGATAACAACTACGCCGTTGTTTATAAACAACTTATACTTGTCGTTTTCTTCATTCAATCGCTTTCCGTTATGGGTCCCACACAAGGGTGCGCCGTCGTACGAATATTCCCCGACAACAAGAATATTTCACGACCAAACGAATATTCCCCGATAAAATGAATAATTTATAACCACTTGCTTATTTTACAAAATTTGCACATTTCACCTATAACCAAAGTATTATATCAAATTAATCCCTTATTATTCACAATAATATTTAGAGAACATTTGATTTTATTCATTAATAAGTTGGGGTCTTACAACTAGTTATTAATTGGATTTTATATTTTATTGGGTTAAATAAGTTATTTATTTTATATGGGCTAATAAATGTAAGACCCCGAATTTTATGAAATAAAAGTATTCAATTTTCCTTATAATTACAATTCAGTAAATGGTTAAATTGATAAAAGTTTAAAGTTATGAGTGCAATATGATTTTTTTTTCAAAATAAGCAAGTGGTTATAAAATAATCATTGTTGTCGGGGAATATTCGTTTGGTCGTGGAATATTCTTTCTGTCGGGAAATATTCGTACGACGGCGCAGCTATTTGTGGGCCCCATAACGAATAACTGTCGGGTGAAAAAAATGACAAATTTGAGTTTTTACAAATAACGGCGTAGTTGTTACCGTTAACACTGCTGGAATACCCGGTGGTTAAAATACAGTAATACGCGTTATTGCACAGTAGCACACGGTATTGCATAGTATTTTTGAAATTATTGATTCTTACGTAAGAAGGCACTACTCAATAATTGTTACAGTAATTACTGTTCAATATTTTATTTTATTGATTCAATAATTACTACGTTGAAATTTTGTATTATTGTTGTTCAATAATTGTTGCTGCACAGTATTTCCCATTATCAGATCAATAATTCATATTATTTAAATAATATTATTAGATAGCATTATTGGCAATGCCTAGAAAGTTCTGTCTAAGGAGAGGTTTGGTCATCTAATTGCGCGCCAGTAAGGAGAAATCCTTATTGGAAAGCCCCCTCTTTCCTGGGAACGGCCTGGCTGTCATAAATGTGATTCTGTAATATTATTTGTGAATAATTAATTATTGATTCATATGATAAGGAAATATTTATTTTATGTGGATATAAACGAGGGATATATTTTTGTGGTTAAAAATGAAGGAGTTAATGTTGAGGTTTTTATCAGTATTTTTATCGGAATGGTGGTATTAAAAATCAGGGTTTTTGAGATATATTGCGGGGGTTATAATTTTTAATCCGACCGTTGGATCGTTGTGATTTTTGGATATGTTATACATATATAAGTTGAGTATATGCCCACAAATTTTGAACCGTTAAAAATGAACGTACGATTTATTATGAATTTTACGAGATGACTGGTTCAGAAATTGTTGAATTTTCGGAGTTTATCATTTTGGTGGAAAATTCTAGAATTGGTGGGCCCCACTTGTGGTTGGTGAAAAAATGTGCTGAATTATATTTCAAATGTGGTGGGTGGGAATAGTAGCAGGTAAAGCCATCAGGTTGCAGGTCAAACCTACCAAAATTTTCCTATAAATAGAGGGCTAAGTTAGAATTGAAAATCACACCAAAAACATAAGCTTTCTCTCTTTCTCTCTCTATATTATGAAGCATATTTTGTGAGTATTTAGATACTTTGAGAGTTGCTATTCAGTGCAAGTTTCCTTCGGCTTTGCATTCCAGTCAGAAGTACTGCTCTTTTGAGGTAAGGGATTGTAAGGGATTGTAAGGGATAGTAAGGAATTTTAAGGGTTGTTATATTTTTCAGTTTCGTAATTTTTCTGATCTTCAAAAATTCTGGAAAAATTTGAAATGATATTTTGATGAGTTTTCTTGATTGTGTCCAAAAATGGTGATTTTTGGATGTATAGATTGAGAGTTATGAATTTTATGAGAAAAGACTATTTTAAAAGTAACAGCTTATAATTCCTTGTGGTTAACTCCAAAATTGATAAAATTTTTATTGGGAGTACATGTATATGATAGAAGTATACTCTGTAAATTTCAGAATTTTTAGACAAAAGTACAATTTTTGATAAATGTCTAAATATTCGGCTATTTTGGCCATATGAAAAATAGTAAATGACTTTTAAAAATTCTGAGAAAAATATATGTTCACTATGGGACTATATTATGCTAAATCTCAGAAAAGAAATATTTTTGGAACTGATTTGGTATTTTTCATGAAAATGGTCTAGTTATGAGTAAATGAATTAAATATGTTTTGTGAAGAAAGAAAATTGAAAAATAGGATTTTATGGCTTGAGAATCCTATATGAGGTATATGCAGATTTTTGATGAGGGTTTTGGTTATTGATGATGAAATTGTAAGAGTTGGCATTTTATGATGATTAAATGCATTAATTAGTAAAGTGTAAACAATTAAAATAAATTGTTTATAAATTTAAGTAATGTTATTCTTTCAATATCATTATACCGAAATATTGGTATGGATTTTATTGTGGAATTTCTATCTTTTGTGTCGGGGTTACTATTCATGAGTTACTATTCACGATTTACTATTCATGAGTTACGAATATTACTCTTGAGATTAAAACTATATGTTGATCATATTATTTTTATCATCATATATAACATTTTTATAACCCTGATGTTGAAATTCTCTTTCACTGGAGTGTAAAGATGGGTAGATTATTGGTATGATCATGACTAGGGTTCTCTTTGGCCTGTAGTGCAAAGTTGAATTGTGACTGGTATGATCATGACCATTGAATTTACAATTGAATATCTTTAGCTTAAGTGTAAAGATGAATTGATTAACATGGTTATAATTATGGTGTATATAAATTCTGAAATGATTATATATTTCTTTGAGATATGAATATATTTGGCCTGTAGTGCAAATATGAATTGTTGAGGAATATCTTTGGCCTGTAGTGCAAAGATGAATTGTAGATGAATATCTTTGGCCAGTAATGCAAAGATGAACTGTGGATGAATATCTTTGGCCTGTAGTGCAAAGATGACTTGTTGATGAATATCTTTGGCCGCAGTGCAAAGATGAAGTTATTAGTATGATTATGAACAGGAAATGTGATTTGGTGTAACCATGATCTTTGATGTTTCAGGTAAAGATAGGTGATGAAAATTATCTTCGTCCTGGATGAGAAGAGGAATTTAGAACTACAGTTATGATTATGAGTTATTCATATGATTGTGGACCAGAATTGTTGATTGATGTTACAGGGATAAAACATTGTTGGTGGATTTTTAACATGGAGAAAATAATAGACTTTATAGTCTATTTGACTCTTCTAATGGATTGCTCGTTCCGCTGCAACTATGGTTGAAATTTTTATCATTTACCATATGTTCTAAATCTCTGATTTATTGTTGATGAAGGCTATTGATAATTGAATTATCTTTAGTCATGATATTCTTTACTGAGCTAGTTGTGCTCACCCTTTTGCTTCACAATTCCTTTCAGGTAATAAGAGTGTAGCTGGGTCGAGCGGGGGTAATAAGGGAATAGAACGGTGGTCATCATTTAGTAGTTATATTTGGTGAATCCAATAGGGTAAGGTGTACCCAACGTTGGAAGGGTGGTTTGCCACTATCATACAAGATGTCTAACGACATACAACCTCGTGTCATCATAAAACAGGGATGTGCTCATCCACTTGCTGAGTATATATACGAGCACTACCTATATAATCTAGGTGTTTGTTTAAAGTATAATTCTCAGTTAGATACAGTGGAGATAATGATAAGTCAAGAGAAGACTCACCATTGGGAAGAATATGATAGTAATCTTCTCGTTTTTCTTTGGGGTCTATTGGGTCAACCAAGGATAATTCTGTGGCCATATGATATCTATCATAACCTAGATGCATGGCCTCCCATGTGCGAAGGTTTTCTTGAGCACTTCCCAAAGATTCTAATTTCTAAAACAGTTTTTGACTATACCTTTATGTAAGGTGTTATTGTGAGGTGATGTCCACGGTTGGAACATGAGTCACATTTGGTATATATTTGTATCCAAACTCACAGCATATGTGTTGTTGTATTTTGCACGACAATTGTTGTAATAAAGTTGTAGTTATTTTCTGTACCATGTATTTGACGACTCAAAATAGGTTGGGTGGAATGGACCTATTTTGGGGTTGTCACAATAAATATTAATATGTGATGGATAAATAATTTGGTAAAATTTGGGCCATAAAAATAATTGAATTTATTATAATTTTATTATAAGAGAATTAACAAGATATATTAATAAGTAAACAAATAACTATACCTAATCTGAATTGGTGAGGAAAAAAAGCAGTCGTTCGAAAGCTATAGAAAGAGGAAAGATATTTGTTCAACAAAGGTGAAATAAAATCATAAAACTCTCATATTTATTGTAAAGATTATGTATTATATTATATGAAAATAGAAAATATATGATGTGTATGTGTATGTTTTTTATCCTGACATTTTAAATGAAAGAAATCACTATTAATTTTTGAGACATCCTTCATATTCGTCTTCAAGTGTCTTTGGTGTATTATAGTGAAATAATGTAGCATGTGGTTGTATTCGTGCATGACAAATTGACAGAATCGTTATCTTTCCCTTATAAAAAAGGGAAAAACGTGTGAGACCCCGAATTTTATGAATAAAGATTTAACTTTTTTCGAAATATTTTTTTGAATATTAAGGAGTAAATTTGATATAATGTTATAGTTGTGGGTAATATTTATAAATTTTGAAAAATAGGCAAATGGTTATAAAATATTCATATTGTCGAAGAATATTTGTTTAGTCGTAGAATATTCTTACTGTCGGGGTATATTCGTACGACGGTGCAACTTTTTGTGGGCCCCATAACGAAAAGCGATTAGATGAAGAAAACGACAAGTATAAGTTGTTTATAAATAACGGCGTAGTTGTGATGCCCCCAAAATTAGGTATACATCACCCATCTTGGGTCGTCAGATATATAGTATAAAATATAAATACAACTTACTAATACAACTGTCGTGTACAATACGACAAAACATAAACTGTGAGTTTGAATACAAATATTATCTTCTAGAGAGTATTCATACTCAAAAGGAGTCCTCATTACATTTATTAACACACTATTACATAGAATAGTGAGGACTACTAACTAATACTATCATAAGAACCATCACTCCGTTCCCCGACTTGCCCCAGCTACGTTCTCATTTCCTGAAGAGAACAGTGAAAGAAAGGGTGAGCTCAACTAGCCCAGTAATAAATATTATGACTAAGATAATGCAGAATAAATTATCATTAGCCTTCAACAATGTTAAACTGATAAAATATAATAGACATCAAGTTTAACTGCAGCGGAAAAAGCAATCCATTAAAAGAGTCAAGTAGAAAATAAACTCTACTATCTTTAATGATTTAAAAAAATTTTCAACACTGTGATCGCTGAGACTCAGCTTAATAAAATAATCCACATCATCGAATCACCCCTGCACTACGGCCAAGGATATTCGTGTATTCATTAATGGTCATGATCATGCCAACAACTGTCCATCAATGCACTACGGGCCAATGAGGACTTTCACCACATCATTTGTAACATTACGGTTATGATTATACCGAATAATCCCTGGTCATAATCATACCAAGTCCATCTATGCACTACGGGCCACAGATGACTTTCAACATTTTATAAACATGAGGATGATGACAATGATATAAGAATTCAATAAAACAAGTTCAAGAATGAATTTATCCAGGAATTAATAACGTCCAAATTGTCAACATGATACTGCTTTGTGGAGTAAAATTCAAGAATGATCAGGAGAATATTTTCATGAATAGATACTAGATGAAGCGCAAATGTCAAGGATATTTCACAAATTTCATGGAGTATAGAAGTCAAAACTTAACCAACTGAGTATAATAAAGAATGGAATAACAAAAGAAATCACCATGCATGCGATAGACCGCACAGACAGGTTATTCCAACAGAATAATAAATAATGGAACCAGGTCCGGCGTAAACGCACAGACAGGATACTCCGACAGAATAATAAATAATGGAACCAGGTCCGGTGTAAAATACACAGACAGGATGTTCCAACAGAATAATAACAAGACGGAACCAGGTCCGGTGTAAAACACACAGACAGGATGTTCCAACAGAATAATAATAAAAACGGAACCAGGTCCGGTGTAAAACACACAGACAGGATGTTCCAACAGAATAATAGAAGAATGTCACCAAGTATAGGGTAGACCGCGTATACAGGTTATTCCAACAGAATAATAAGAAATGGAATAACAACAGTTCTCTTCATGAATAAGAAAGAATAACACCCCTTACCGTTTTAAAGAAGAGCTGAAGTAAGGAAGTAGTTAAGTAGCAGAATACTCTTCTTCTCTCTCTCTATAGTTTCTCTCTATAGTTTCTCTCTCTAGAGTTCAGTGAATTCGTAAGAAATAATGAAGGAATGAGCTGCTATTTATAGAAAAATAGAATGTATAGTAACTAATCCATGAACGGTCCAGATTGATTACTTTAATCTGACGGTCCATATTTAAAGAAAAATCTTTTAAATAAAATATAATATATTCTATTTATAGAATAACTTTAATAAAGTATTCTGTTTTATATAAAAAGATGTTTCTGTTTTATTACGTTAATAATACGAATAAAACAAAACGTCATTATCGTTAAATAATTCATATTATTAACTGACAATAATTGAATCAAACTGAGTGACTTCTCACATAAGCATTAATAATCAATACCGTGTGCTACTATGCAACCACACGTATTACTGTACTTTTACTACCGAGTAGTTCAACAGTAACAATGGTAAAACTTCCGCCGTTATTTTTAATAAAATATTTTTGTCGTTTTCTCAATCCGACAATAATTCCGTTGTGGGGTCCACCAATGATTGTGTCGTTGTACGAATATTCCCTGTTAAAACGAATATTCCCCGACCAATCGAATATTATATAACAACTTGCGTACTTTGTAAAATTTATAAATATTACCCACGACTATAATATTATATCAAATTAACTCCATAATATTCAAAAATGATATTTATAGAAAATTTATCTTTATTTATAAAAGTTGGGGTCTTACAACCTCCCCTTCTTATGAAATTTCGCCCTCGAGATTAGGGTACGTACCTGGTATGTCGAAGAGATAAGGATACCTTGATTTCATTTCAGATTCTAACTCCCAAGTCATTTTCTCAACATCGTGGTTTCTCCACAAAACTTTGACTTGAGGTATAACCTTGGAGCGTAGAAAATGTTCCTTCTTATCCAAGATTTGAACAGGAACTTCTTCATACGTCAAATCCTCCGCTATTTCGTCCGGTTCTAACTCAATAATATGGTTCGGGTCTTCCACATATTTACGTAACATGGATATGTGAAAAACGTTATGAACACGAGACATACTTGGCGGTAAAGCGAGTCTATAAGCCACAGTTCCTACTCGATCGAGGATTAAAAATGGACCGATGAATCGAGGATTGAGCTTTCCTCTCTTTCCAAATCTCGTAACTCCTTTCCGTGGAACAACACGTAAGAACACATGATCTCTTACATGAAATTCCACGTCCTTTCGATGAAGATCAACATAACTCTTTTGTCGATCTTGTGAGGTTTTTATACGTTGTCGGATCGTTTGAATCTTTTCTATAGTCATACGTACCAACTCCGGTCCCAACAACGTTGCTTCACCTACCTCATCCCAGCATACTGGAGAACGATATTTTCTTCCATACAATGCTTCGAATGGAGCCATGCCAATACTTGCTTGATAACTGTTGTTGTAGGAAAACTCCACCAATGGTAAGAACTTGTCCCAACTTCCCTTGAAGTCAAAGACACAGAGTCTTAATAAATCTTCTAGAGTTTGAATAGTCCTCTCTGATTGTCCGTCCGTCTGAGGATGATATGCCGAACTAAATCGTAAATCCGTGCCCATAGCTTTTTGTAAACTAACCCAAAATCGTGAAGTGAATCTTGGGTCTCGATCAGAAACTATGGATACTGGCATACCATGCAGTCTTACAATCTCGTTTATGTACATACGAGCAAGACGTTCAAGTGTATAAGTTTCTCGTATCGGTAAGAAATGAGCAGACTTGGTCAATCTATCAACAATGACCCAAATCACATCAATACCTTGAGAAACCCTAGGAAGACCGGTAACGAAATCCATGGTAATGTGCTCCCACTTCCATTCTGGAATTTCAAGTGGTTGCAATGGACCTTTTGGTACTTGATGCTCCGCTTTGACTAGTTGACAAGTTAGACACCTTGAGATAAACAGCGCTATCTCTCTCTTCATATTGCTCCACCAAAATGTATGACGAAGATCATGATACATTTTGGTACTTCCAGGATGGATTGCAAACGGTGTGTTGTGCGCCTCCATCATGATTTCATACTTTAAATCAGGGTTGTTAGGAACACAAAGTCTGGAGTTGACTCGAAGTATTCCTTCTTCATCGATTCTTGCTTCCGGCATAGCACCTTCTTGCACTTTCTTCCTCATACGCATCAGCTCCAGGTCTGTAGCTTGAGCAGCTTTAACTTTATCGATTAAAGTTGGTTCTACTCGTATATTCGACATCATCACATGGGTCCCTGGAGTCTTTAACTCTATCTCCATCCTTTGCAAGTCACACAAAATGGGCCTTTGCGTTGTTAATATTGCACTTGTACCCGCATATGATCTTCTACTCAATGCGTCAGCTACCACGTTTGCTTTTCCAGGATGGTATTGAATGGTATGATCATAATCTTTCAACAGTTCAAGCCAACGTCGTTGTCGCATGTTGAGTTCCTTTTGAGTGAAGAAATATTTAAGGCTTTTATGATCCGTAAAGATCTCCACCTTCTCCCCATACAAGTAATGCCTCCAAATTTTAAGTGCAAAGACAACAGCTGCCAACTCTAGATCATGAGTAGGATAATTCCTCTCATATTCCTTGAGTTGTCTTGATGCATAGGCTATGACTTTTCCATGTTGCATGAGAACACATCCCAACCCTTTGCTCGAAGCATCACTGTAGATGACAAATCCCTCCGAGCTAGATGGTATTGTTAGAACAGGTGTTGAAATGAGCCTCCTCTTAAGTTCTTGAAAACTATGCTCACATTCTTCACTCCAACTGAACTTTGTATCTTTCCGAGTCAGCTGAGTTAATGGAGTAGCGATTCGAGAAAATCCTTCCACGAATCTCCGATAATAACCAGCTAAACCAAGAAAGCTACGTACTTCGGTCACTGATTTAGGTTGCTCCCAGCTTTGAATAGCTTCAATCTTTGCCGGGTCAACCGATATTCCACGACTTGATACTACGTGCCCAAGGAATGCTACCTCTTCCAGCCATAACTCGCATTTCTTCAACTTGGCATAAAGTTTGTATTCACGAAGCTTTTGGAGTACCACCTCAAGTGTTGCTCATGATCTTCACGGCTTTTGGAATAAACAAGGATGTCATCGATAAAGACGACCACAAAGTGATCCAAATATTCCTTGAATACCCTGTTCATCATATCCATGAAGGCAGCAGGAGCATTAGTCAATCCAAAAGACATAACTAAGAATTCATAATGCCCATACCGAGTTCTGAAGGCAGTCTTTGGAATATCCTCAGTTCTAACCTTCAGCTGATGATATCCAGAACGAAGATCGATCTTTGAAAAGAATTGTGCTCCTTGCAACTGGTCAAACAGGTCATCAATACGTGGCAATGGGTACCTATTTTTGATGGTGACAAGATTCAACTCCCGTAATCAATACAAAGTCGCATACTCCCATCTTTCTTCTTCACGAACAGAACAGGAGCACCCCAAGGAGAAGTACTAGGACGAATAAAACCAATGTCTAACAATTCCTGCAGTTGGGTCTTTAACTCCTGAAGTTCAATAGGAGTCATTCGATATGGGGCTTTGGAAATGGGTTTTGTACCGGGTTCAAGGTCGATACAAAATTTAATTTCACGCTCTGGGGGTAGGCCAGGAAGTTCTTCGGGAAATACGTCAGGAAATTTATTAACAACAGAAATATCATTCAAAGCTGACGTATTTTTGTTTAGATCTGTGACATGAGCTAAGAAAGCTTGACATCCGTTTTTCAATAAACGAATAGCTTTATGGCTTGAGATGACAGCGATTGATTTTAATGGTTTGGTTGCTTGAATTCGCATAATAGGTCGATTAGGAATATGAAAGCTAACAACCTTACGAAAACAATCAATTTTTGCATGATAAGTAGTTAACCAATCAATCCCTAGAATCACGTCAAATGCAAGTATTTTTAATGAAATAAGATCGACAGGTAATGTGTGGGTACCAACTTGAACCAAACAAGACTTATAAACCGTGGATGTAATGAAGGTTTCTCCCAATGGAGTTTCAACTGCTAAGTCAAAGTCTAATTTCTCCGGAATCAAATTTAATCGATGAGCGCAAGTAGGAGAAATAAAAGAATGGGTAGAACCGGTATCAAATAAAGTATAGACTTCGTTAGAGTTTATGATAAGCTTACCCGTGATGACCTCATTCGGGTTCCTAGCTCTCTGGGAGTTCACAACAAACGCTCTCCCTTGCACAACCGGTTTTGACTTTTCTGAGACGGCCTTTGGTGCCTCCATCCTAGCTGAATTTGTCTTCGGTAAACGACAAAATCGGGCTAAATGACCTACAATTATAACATACTTTGGATGGCATCGCGCAGTTTGGACTGATGTGTCCCTCCCCTCCGTATTTGAAACATATGATAGGTGGTCGTTCTCCTTCCTTAACGACAGGTGCTGGTGCTGACGTCTTTCCATCATTGTTGAATCTCCTCTTTTTGAAATGTCTTATTGTTTTGGCCCTGATTACCACCGAAGTGGTTACCATTTCTAGCCTGTTGATTCCCTTCACGCTTGTTGTCACCGCTTCGATGACTGCTCTCACTGGTATTATCATTTTGTCGACTGCTCTCTTTTAGTTGCGTTGACTCGTTATCGCGCTCCACTAACTGAGCCCTATTCACAACATCTGAATACAAACACAGTTTATGAGAAGCAAGATGTTGACGTATCTCCGGCTTCAAACCTCTTAAAAACATCCGCGTCATTCTTTCTTCATTATCCACCAGGTGGGACGCAAACCGGGATAACTCCGCAAATTTTGCCTCGTACTGCGACACGGTCATATTATTCTGCTCCAATTTGATGAACTCCACCTCCTTCATGTGATGAATACTCTCGGGAAAGTATTTGTCGTTAAACAGCTCTTGGAACTTCTCCCAAGACATCTTCAGTGCGGCAGGTTGAGTACGTTTTATCGATTCCCACCAGTAATCTGCCTCTCCTCGCAACATAAAGGCGGCAAAGGGAACCTTTTGCTCCTCGGAGCAACCCAAGACATCAAATATCTTGGTGATCTGCTTTATCCATGTTTCAGCTATAAGTGGTTTGGGTTCTCCCTTAAACTCCGGTGGTCCCAGCTCCTTAAACTGTTTAGCGGTGACCGCCTGAGAGTTTCCAGTATTTCCACCTACGTTGTGGATAGGAGCCGCTTTCACCTGTTGTTGCATGAATTGCATAAACCTCTGAACATTCCATCATTCATCATCTGGTCAGTGTTGTTGTTTGCATGAGGATTGTCACCTTCCTGATGAACATTATCCTGATTATTGATATGTGGTGAATCAATAGTCGCCTGTGCTCCATTGCTATTCTCAACATTCTCAGATGCCATTTTCAGATACTGCCACAAAATAAAAGTTAATTGATATGTCATATATTATCCTTATATTATGACCGACCAATTAAATACCATGCAAATAAACTTAGGTAGGTCATACTAGCGAAGGAATTCCCCGTCTCTCCCCTCCTAGTTCTATTCTCACATCTTAGCCAGGGATCATATCCCTAAGCTCTGATACCAACTGTGACGCCCCCAAAATTAGGTATACATCACCCATCTTGGGTCGTCAGATACATAGTACAAAATACAAATACAACTTACTAATACAACTGTCGTGTACAATACGACAAAACATAAACTGTGAGTTTGAATACAAATATTATCTTCTAGAGAGTATTCATACTCAAAAGGAGTCCTCATTACATTTATTAACACACTATTACATAGAATAGTGAGGACTACTAACTAATACTATCATTCGAACCATCACTCCGTTCCCCGACTTGCCCCAGCTACGTTCTCATTTCCTGAAGAGAACAGTGAAAGAAAGGGTGAGCTCAACTAGCCCAGTAAGAAATATTATGACTAAGATAATGCAGAATAAATTATCATTAGCCTTCAACAATGTTAAACTGATAAAATATAATAGACATCAAGTTTAACTGCAGCGGAACAAGCAATCCATTAAAAGAGTCAAGTAGAAAATAAACTCTACTATCTTTTATGATTTAAAAAGTTTTTCAACACTGTGATCGCTGAGACTCAGCTTAATAAAATAATCCACATCATCGAATCACCCCTGCACTACGGCCAAGGATATTCGTGTATTCATTAATGGTCATGATCATGCCAACAACTGTCCATCAATGCACTACGGGCCAATGAGGACTTTTACCACATCATTTGTAACATTACGGTCATGATTATACCGAATAATCCTGGTCATAATCATACCAAGTCCATCTATGCACTACAGGCCACAGATGACTTTCAACATTTTATAAACATGAGGATGATGACAATGATATAAGAATTCAATAAAACAAGTTCAAGAATTAATTTATCCAGGAATTAACAACGTCCAAATTGTCAACATGATACTGCTTTGTGGAGTAAAATTCAAGAATGATTAGAAGAATATTTTCATGAATAGATACTAGATGAAGCGCAAATATCAAGGATATTTCACAAATTTCATGGAGTATAGAAGTCAAAACTTAACCAACTGAGTATAATAAAGAATGGAATAACAAAAGAAATCACCATGCATGCGATAGACCGCACAGACAGGTTATTCCAACAGAATAATAAATAATGGAACCAGGTCCGGCGTAAACGCACAGACAGGATATTCCGACAGAATAATAAATAATGGAACCAGGTCCGGTGTAAAACACACAGACAGGATGTTCCAACAGAATAATAACAAGACGGAACCAGGTCCGGTGTAAAACACACAGACAGGATGTTCCAACAGAATAATAATAAAAACGGAACCAGGTCCGGTGTAAAACACACAGACAGGATGTTCCAACAGAATAATAGAAGAATGTCACCAAGTATAGGGTAGACCGCGTATACAGGTTATTCCAACAGAATAATAAGAAATGGAATAACAACAGTTCTCTTCATGAATAAGAAAGAATAACACCCCTTACCGTTTTAAAGAAGAGCTGAAATAAGGAAGTAGTTAAGTAGCAGAATACTCTTCTTCTCTCTCTCTATAGTTTCTCTCTATAGTTTCTCTCTCTAGAGTTCAGTGAATTCGTAAGAAATAATGAAGGAATGAGCTGCTATTTATAGAAAAATAGAATGCATAGTAACTAATCCATGAACGGTCCAGATTGATTACTTTAATCTGACGGTCCATATTTAAAGAAAAATCTTTTAAATAAAATATAATATATTCTATTTATAGAATAACTTTAATAAAGTATTCTGTTTTATATAAAAAGATGTTTCTGTTTTATTACGTTAATAATACGAATAAAACAAAACGTCATTATCGCTAAATAATTCATATTATTAACTGACAATAATTGAATCAAACTGAGTGACTTCTCACATAAGCATTAATAATCAATACCGTGTGCTACTATGCAACCACACGTATTACTGTACTTTTACTACCGAGTAGTTCAACAGTAACAATGGTAAAACTTCCGCCGTTATTTTTAATAAAATATTTTTGTCGTTTTCTCAATCCGACAATAATTCCGTTGTGGGGTCCACCAATGATTGTGTCGTTGTACGAATATTCCCTGTTAAAACGAATATTCCCCGACCAATCGAATATTATATAACAACTTGCGTACTTTGCAAAATTTATAAATATTACCCACAACTATAACATTATATCAAATTAACTCCATAATATTCAAAAATGATATTTATAGAAAATTTATCTTTATTTATAAAAGTTGGGGTCTTACAGTAGTTGTTACCGTTAACACTGTGAAATATCCGGTGATTAAAATAAAGTAATACGGGTTGTTGCACAGTAACACACGGTATTGCATATTATTTTATATTATTGTTATTTTAATAATTGTCATTGCACAGTATTTTTTATTATCAGATCAATAATTCATATTATTTTAATAATATTATTAGATAACATTATTTGTAATATCTAGAAAGTTCTATTTAAGGGGAGGTTTGGTCACCTAATTGCGCGCCGGTAAGAAGAAATCCTTATTGGAAAGCCCCATTTTTCTTGGTAACAGCCTAGTTGTCAGTATTGTGATTCTGTAATATTATTTGTGAATAATTAATTATTGATTTATATGATAAAAAAAATATTTATTTATGTGGATATAAATGGAGAAATTGTTAGAAAAGTGACAATTGTTAAAAATTGATATTTTATCTTTTCTGATAAAATAATTTATTATATTATAATAATATAATAGTGATGATATTTTTACAATGAATGTGGAATATATGAGTAAATGACGAGAAAGAATATTTTTGTTATAAAAAATATTTAACACATGTTTTGTGTGTTGGTGGACCCTATTTTTGATTGAAATTTGATTATAGCCTGCAAAATCGTCCGTATGTGGATTTCTTTCAATTTCTGTTTAGAATTTAGAAAAACTTAAACTTACAAAGTTTGTAAAGAATTGAATTTCCTATGGAAGGATATAAGATTCAAATTTTTCTGATAAAATGGCTATTTATTATGAATTATTGAAGTTCTAGAATAATTAATTTTTGAAGTTTTAATTATTTTTTTTATGAAAAACGTTTTTATTATGTTTGGGGGGCCCCACTGGTTGTTGAAATGGCTGAATTCAGTTATTCAAAGTGGGCGTAGGAAATTTATATAAATATATTAATATTTTATTAAATTTTTTACTTTGGTGTTCTAAGTAATTTCCTATAAATAGGGTGTTTAGTTATAATTGAAAAAGACACTAGAAACTAAAATTTTCTCTCTCTATATTGTCAAGCATATTCTTGTAAGTATTTTGATACTTTGAGTGTTGTTATACGGTGTAAGTTTCTTTCAGCGTTATATCCAATATTCAGTCAGAAGTACTATTCTTTTGAGGTAAGGGGTATTTTTTATTTCATATTCTGAAGATATATTATTTTTCGTATTCGTATGAATATTATTTCGTTCAATATTCGCATGAAATATTTGTAAGACCCCAACTTTTATAAATAAAGATGAATTTTCTATAAATATCATTTTTGAATATTATGGAGTTAATTTGATATAATGTTATAGTTGTGGGTAATATTTATAAATTTTGCAAAGTAAGCAAGTTGTTATAAAATATTCGTTTGGTCGGAGAATATTCTTTTTGTCGGGGAATATTCGTACGACGGCACAATCATTGGTGGACCCCACAACGGAATTATTGTCGGATGGAGAAAACGACAGAATTATTTTCTATAAAAATAACGGCGGAAATTTTACCATTGTTACTGTTGAACTACTCGGTAGTAAAAGTACAGTAATACGTGTGGTTGCATAGTAGCACACGGTATTAATTATTAATGCTTATGTGAGAAGTCACTCAGTTTGATTCTATTATTGTCAGTTAATAATATGAATTATTTAGCGATAATGACGTTTTGTTTTATTCGTATTATTAACGTAATAAAACAGAAACATCTTTTTATATAAAACAAAATACTTTATTAAAGTTATTCTATAAATAGAATATATTTTATTTTATTTAAAAGATTTTTCTTTAAATATGGACCGTCAGATTAAAGTAATCAATCTGGACCGTTCATGGATTAGTTACTATGCATTCTATTTTTCTATAAATAGCAGCTCATTCCTTCATTATTTCTTACGAATTCACTGAACTCTAGAGAGAGAAACTATAGAGAGAAACTATAGAGAGAGAGAAGAAGAGTATTCTGCTACTTAACTACTTCCTTACTTCAGCTCTTCTTTAAAACGGTAAGGGATATTATTCTTTTGTATTCAAGAAGAGAATTTCTGTTATTCCATTTCTTTATTATTCTGTTGGAATAACCTGTATATGCGGAATACCCTATACTTGGTGACATTCTTCTATTATTCTGTTGGAACATCCTGTCTGTGTGTTTTACACCGGACCTGGTTCCGTTTTTATTATTATTCTGTTGGAACATCCTGTCTGTGTGTTTTACACCGGACCTGGTTCCGTCTTTATTATTATTCTGTGGAATATCCTGTCTGTGTGTTTTACACCGGACCTGGTTCCATTATTTATACTGTTCTATTATTCTGTCGGAATATCCTGTCTGTGCGTTTACGCCGGACCTGGTTCCATTATTTATTATTCTGTCGGAATATCCTGTCTGTGCGTTTACGCCGGACCTGGTTCCATTATTTATTATTCTGTTGGAATAACCTGTTTGTGCGGTCTATCGCATGCATGGTGATTTCTTTTGTTATTCCATTCTTTATTGTACTCAGTTGGTTAAGTTTTGACTTCTATACTCCATGAAATTTGTGGAATATCCTTGATAATTGCGTTTCATCCAGTATCTATTCATGAAAATATTCTCCTGATCATTCTTGAATTTTACTCCACAAAGTAGTATCATGTTGACAATTTGGACGTTGTTAATTCTTGGATAAATTAATTCTTGAACTTGTTTTATTGAATTCTTATATCATTGTCATCATCCTCATGTTTATATTCTGTTGAAAGTCATCTGTGGCCTGTAGTGCATAGATGGACTTGGTATGATTATGACCAGGGATTATTCGGTATAATCATGACCGTAATGTTACAAATGATGTGGTAAAAGTCCTCATTGGCCCGTAGTGCATTGATGGACAGTTGTTGGCATGATCATGACCATTAATGAATATACGAATATCCTTGGCCGTAGTGCAGGGGTGATTCGATGATGTGGATTATTTTATTAAGCTGAGTCTCAGCGATCACAGTGTTGAAAAATCTTTTAAATCATAAAAGATAGTAGAGTTTATTTTCTACTTGACTCTTTTAATGGATTGCTTGTTCCGCTGCAGTTAAACTTGATGTCTATTATATTTTATCAGTTTAACATTGTTGAAGGCTAATGATAATTTATTCTGCATTATCTTAGTCATAATATTTCTTACTGGGCTAGTTGAGCTCACCCTTTCTTTCACTGTTCTCTTCAGGAAATGAGAACGTAGCTGGGACAAGTCGGGGTACGGAGTGATGGTCCGAATGATAGTATTAGTTAGTAGTCCTCACTATTCTATGTAATGGTGTGTTAATAAATGTAATGAGGACTCCTTTTGAGTATGAATACTCTCTAGAAGATAATATTTGTATTCAAACTCACAGTTTATGTTTTGTCGTATTGTACACGACAGTTGTATTAGTAAGTTGTATTTGTATTCTGTACTATGTATCTGACGACCCAAGATGGGTGATGTATACCTAATTTTGGGGGCGTCACAGTTGGTATCAGAGCTTAGGGATATGATCCCTGGCTAAGATGTGAGAATAGAACTAGGAGGGGAGAGACGGGGAATTCCTTCGCTAGTATGACATACCTAAGTTTATTTGCATGGTATTTAATTGGTCGGTCATAATATAAGGATAATATATGACATATCAATTAATTTTTATTTTGTGGCAGTATCTGAAAATGGCATCTGAGAATGTTGAGAATAGCAATGGAGCACAGACGACTGTTGATTCACCACATATCAATAATCAGGATAATGTGCATCAGGAAGGTGACAATCCTCATGCAAACAACAACACTGACCAAATGATGAATGATCAAATGTTCAGAGGCTTTATGCAATTCATGCAACAACAGGTGAAAGCGGCTCCTGTCCACAACGTAGGTGGAAATACTGGAAACTCTCAGGCGGTCACCGCTAAACAGTTTAAGGAGCTGGGACCACCGGAGTTTAAGGGAGAACCCAAACCACTTGTAGCTGAAACATGGATAAAGCAGATCACCAAGATATTTGATGTCTTGGGTTGCTCCGAGGAGCAAAAGGTTCCCTTTGCCGCCTTTATGTTGCGAGGAGAGGCAGATTACTGGTGGGAATCGATAAAGCGTACTCAACCTGCCGCACTGAAGATGTCTTGGGAGAAGTTCCAAGAGCTGTTTAACGACAAATACTTTCCCGAGAGTATTCGTCACATGAAGGAGGTGGAGTTCATCAAATTGGAGCAGAATAATATGACCGTGTCGCAGTACGAGGCAAAATTTGCGGAGTTATCCCGGTTTGCGTCCCACCTGGTGGATAATGAAGAAAGAATGACGCGGATGTTTTTAAGAGGTTTGAAGCCGGAGATACGTCAACATCTTGTTTCTCATAAACTGTGTTTGTATTCAGATGTTGTAAATAGGGCTCAGTTGGTGGAGCGCGATAACGAGACAACGCAACCAAAAGAGAGCAGCCGGCAAAATGATAATACCAGTGAGAGCAGTCATCGAAGCGGTGACAACAAGCGTGGAGGGAATCAACAGGCCAGAAATGGTAACCACTTCGGTGGTAATCAGGGCCAAAACAATAAGAATGGACATTTCAAGAAGAGGAGATTCAACAATGATGGAAAGACGTCAGCACCAGCACCTGTCGTTAAGGAAGGAGAACGACCACCTATCATATGTTTCAAATGCGGAGGGGAGGGGCACATCAGTCCAAACTGCGCGATGCCGTCCAAAGCATGTTATAATTGTGGAAGAGAAGGTCATTTAGCCCGATTTTGTCGTTTACCGAAGACAAATTCAGCTAGGATGGAGGCACCAAAGGCCGTCCCAGAAAAGTCAAAACCGGTTGTGCAAGGGAGAGCGTTTGTTGTGACCTCCCAGAAGCAAGGAACCCGAATGAGGTCATCACGGGTAAGCTTATCATAAACTCTAACGAAGTCTATACTTTATTTGATACCGGTTCAACCCATTCTTTTATTTCTCCTACTTGCGCTCATCGATTAAATTTGATTCCGGAGAAATTAGACTTTGACTTAGCAGTTGAAACTCCATTGGGAGAAACCTTCATTACATCCACGGTTTATAAGTCTTGTTTGGTTCAAGTTGGTACCCACACATTACCTGTCGATCTTATTTCATTAAAAATACTTGCATTTGACGTGATTCTAGGGATTGATTGGTTAACTACTCATCATGCAAAAATTGATTGTTTTCGTAAGGTTGTTAGCTTTCATATTCCTAATCGACCTATTATGCGAATTCAAGCAACCAAACCATTAAAATCAATCGCTGTCATCTCAAGCCATAAAGCTATTCGTTTATTGAAAAACGGATGTCAAGCTTTCTTAGCTCATGTCACAGATCTAAACAAAAATACGTCAGTTTTGAATGATATTTCTATTGTTAATAAATTCCCTGACGTATTCCCTGAAGAACTTCCTGGCCTACCCCCAGAGCGTGAAATTGAATTTTGTATCGACCTTGAACCCGGTACAAAACCCATTTCCAAAGCCCCATATCGAATGGCTCCTATTGAACTTCAGGAGTTAAAGACCCAACTGCAGGAATTGTTAGACATTGGTTTTATTCGTCCTAGTACTTCTCCTTGGGGTGCTCCTGTTCTGTTCGTGAAGAAGAAAGATGGAAGTATGCGACTTTGTATTGATTATCGGGAGTTGAATCATGTCACCATCAAAAATAGGTACCCATTGCCACGTATTGATGACCTGTTTGACCAGTTGCAAGGAGCACAATTCTTTTCAAAGATCGATCTTCGTTCTGGATATCATCAGCTGAAGGTTAGAACTGAGGATATTCCAAAGACGGCTTTAGAACTCGGTACGGGCATTATGAATTCTAGTCATGTCCTTTGGATTGACTAATGCTCCTGCTGCCTTCATGGATATGATGAACCGGGTATTCAAGGAATATTTGGATCACTTTGTGGTCGTCTTTATTGATGACATCCTTATTTATTCCAAAAGCCGTGAAGATCATGAGCAACACTTGAGGCTGGTACTCCAAAAGCTTCGTGAATACAAGCTTTATGCCAAGTTGAAGAAATGCGAGTTCTGGCTGGAGGAGGTAGCATTCCTTGGGCACGTAGTATCAAGTCGTGGAATATCGGTTGACCCGGCAAAGATTGAAGCTATTCAAAGCTGGGAGCAACCTAAATCAGTGACCGAGGTACGTAGCTTTCTTGGTTTAGCTGGTTATTATCGGAGATTCGTGGAAGGATTTTCTCGAATCGCTACTCCATTAACTCAGCTGACTCGGAAAGATACAAAGTTTGGTTGGAGCGAAGAATGTGAGCAGAGTTTTCAAGAACTCAAGAGGAGACTCATTTCAGCACCTGTTCTAACAATACCATCTGGCTCGGAGGGATTTGTCATCTACAGTGATGCTTCGAGCAAAGGGTTGGGATGCGTTCTCATGCAACATGGAAAAGTCATAGCCTATGCATCAAGACAACTCAAGGAATATGAGAGGAATTATCCTACTCATGATCTAGAGTTGGCAGCTGTTGTCTTTGCACTTAAAATTTGGAGGCATTACTTGTATGGGGAGAAAGTGGAGATCTTTACGGATCATAAAAGCCTCAAATATTTCTTCACTCAAAAGGAACTCAACATGCGACAACGACGTTGGCTTGAACTGTTGAAAGATTATGATCATACCATTCAATACCATCCTGGAAAAGCGAACGTGGTAGCTGACGCATTGAGTAGAAGATCATATGCGGGTACAAGTGCAATATTAACAACGCAAAGGCCCATTTTGTGTGACTTGCAAAGGATGGAGATAGAGTTAAAGACTCCAGGGACCCATGTGATGATGGCGAATATACGAGTAGAACCGACTTTAATCGATAAAGTTAAAGCTGCTCAAGCTACAGACCTGGAGCTGATGCGTATGAGGAAGAAAGTGCAAGAAGGTGCTATGCCGGAAGCAAGAATCGATGAAGAAGGAATACTTCGAGTCAACTCCAGACTTTGTGTTCCTAACAACCCTGATTTAAAGTATGAAATCATGATGGAGGCGCACAACACACCGTTTGCAATCCATCCTGGAAGTACCAAAATGTATCATGATCTTCGTCATACATTTTGGTGGAGCAATATGAAGAGAGAGATAGCGTTGTTTATCTCAAGGTGTCTAACTTGTCAACGAGTCAAAGCGGAGCATCAAGTACCAAAAGGTCCATTGCAACCACTTGAAATTCCAGAATGGAAGTGGGAGCACATTACCATGGATTTCGTTACCGGTCTTCCTAGGGTTTCTCAAGGTATTGATGCGATTTGGGTCATTGTTGATAGATTGACCAAGTCTGCTCATTTCTTACCGATACGAGAAACTTATACACTTGAACGTCTTGCTCGTATGTACATAAACGAGATTGTAAGACTGCATGGTATGCCAGTATCCATAGTTTCTGATCGAGACCCAAGATTCACTTCACGATTTTGGGTTAGTTTACAAAAAGCTATGGGCACGGAGTTACGATTTAGTTCAGCATATCATCCTCAGACGGACGGACAATCAGAGAGGACTATTCAAACTCTTGAAGATCTATTAAGACTCTGTGTCTTTGACTTCAAGGGAAGTTGGGACAAGTTCTTACCATTGGTGGAGTTTTCCTACAACAACAGTTATCAAGCAAGTATTGGCATGGCTCCATTCGAAGCATTGTATGGAAGAAAATGTCGTTCTCCAGTATGCTGGGATGAGGTGGGCGAAGCAACGTTGTTGGGACCGGAGTTGGTACGTATGACTACAGAAAAGATTCAAACGATCCGACAACGTATAAAAACCTCACAAGATCGACAAAAGAGTTATGCTGATCTTCATCGAAAGGACGTGGAATTTGATGTAGGAGATCATGTGTTCTTACGTGTTGCTCCATGGAAAGGAGTTACGAGATTTGGAAAGAGAGGAAAGCTAAATCCTCGATTCATCGGTCCATTTTTAATCCTCGATCGAGTAGGAACTGTGGCTTATAGACTCGCTTTACCGCCAAGTATGTCTCGTGTTCATAACGTTTTTCACATATCCATGTTACGCAAATATGTGGAAGACCCGAACCACATTATTGAGTTAGAACCGGACGAAATAGCGGAGGATTTGACGTATGAAGAAGTTCCTGTTCAAATCTTGGATAAGAAGGAACATATTCTACGCTCCAAGGTTATACCTCAAGTCAAAGTTTTGTGGAGAAACCACGATGTTGAGGAAATGACTTGGGAGTTAGAATCTGAAATGAAATCAAGGTATCCTTACCTCTTCGACATACCAGGTACGTACCCTAATTTCGAGGGCGAAATTTCATAAGAAGGGGAGGTTGTAAGACCCCAACTTTTATAAATAAAGATGAATTTTCTATAAATATCATTTTTGAATATTATGGAGTTAATTTGATATAATGTTATAGTTGTGGGTAATATTTATAAATTTTGCAAAGTAAGCAAGTTGTTATAAAATATTCGATTGGTCGGAGAATATTCTTTTTGTCAGGGAATATTCGTACAACGGCACAATCATTGGTGGACCCCACAACGGAATTATTGTCGGATTGAGAAAACGACAAAATTATTTTTATAAAAATAACGGCGGAAGTTTTACCATTGTTACTGTTGAACTACTCGGTAGTAAAAGTACAGTAATACGTGTGGTTGCATAGTAGCACACGGTATTGATTATTAATGCTTATGTGAGAAGTCACTCAGTTTGATTCAATTATTGTCAGTTAATAATATGAATTATTTAGCGATAATGACGTTTTGTTTTATTCGTATTATTAACGTAATAAAACAGAAACATCTTTTTATATAAAACAAAATACTTTATTAAAGTTATTCTATAAATAGAATATATTTTATTTTATTTAAAAGATTTTTCTTTAAATATGGACCGTCAGATTAAAGTAATCAATCTGGACCGTTCATGGATTAGTTACTATGCATTCTATTTTTCTATAAATAGCAGCTCATTCCTTCATTATTTCTTACGAATTCACTGAACTCTAGAGAGAGAAACTATAGAGAGAAACTATAGAGAGAGAGAAGAAGAGTATTCTGCTACTTAACTACTTCCTTATTTCAGCTCTTCTTTAAAACGGTAAGGGGTGTTATTCTTTTGTATTCATGAAGAGAACTTTGTTATTCCATTTCTTTATTATTCTGTTGGAATAACCTGTATACGCGGTCTACCCTATACTTGGTGACATTCTTCTATTATTCTGTTGGAACATCCTGTCTGTGTGTTTTACACCGGACCTGGTTCGTTTTTATTATTATTCTGTTGGAACATCCTGTCTGTGTGTTTTACACCGGACCTGGTTCGTTTTATTATTATTCTGTTGGAATATCTGTCTGTGTTTTTTACACCGGACCTGGTTCCGTTTTATTATTATTCTGTTGGAATATCCTGTCTGTGTGTTTTACGCGGACCTGGTTCCATTATTTATTATTCTGTCGGAATATCCTGTCTGTGCGTTTACGCCGGACCTGGTTCCATTATTTATTATTCTGTTGGAATAACCTGTCTGTGCGGTCTATCGCATGCATGGTGATTTTTTTTGTTATTCCATTCTTTATTGTACTCAGTTGGTTAAGTTTTGACTTCTATACTCCATGAAATTTGTGGAATATCCTTGATAATTGCGTTTCATCCAGTATCTTTTCATGAAAATATTCTTCTAAGCATTCTTGAATTTTACTCACAAAGCAGTATCATGTTGACAATTTGGACGTTGTTAATTCTTGGATAAATTAATTCTTGAACTTGTTTTATTGAATTCTTATATCATTGTCATCATCCTCATGTTTATAAAATGTTGAAAGTCATCTGTGGCCTGTAGTGCATAGATGGACTTGGTATGATTATGACCAGGGATTATTCGGTATAATCATGACCGTAATGTTACAAATGATGTGGTAAAAGTCCTCATTGGCCCGTAGTGCATTGATGGACAGTTGTTGGCATGATCATGACCATTAATGAATATACGAATATCCTTGGCCGTAGTGCAGGGGTGATTCGATGATGTGGATTATTTTATTAAGCTGAGTCTCAGCGATCACAGTGTTGGAAATCTTTTTAAATCATAAAAGATAGTAGAGTTTATTTTCTACTTGACTCTTTTAATGGATTGCTTGTTCCGCTACAGTTAAACTTGATGTCTATTATATTTTATCAGTTTAACATTGTTGAAGGCTAATGATAATTTATTCTGCATTATCTTAGTCATAATATTTCTTACTGGGCTAGTTGAGCTCACCCTTTCTTTCACTGTTCTCTTCAGGAAATGAGAACGTAGCTGGGACAAGTCGGGGTACGGAGTGATGGTCCGAATGATAGTATTAGTTAGTAGTCCTCACTATTCTATGTAATGGTGTGTTAATAAATGTAATGAGGACTCCTTTTGAGTATGAATACTCTCTAGAAGATAATATTTGTATTCAAACTCACAGTTTATGTTTTGTCGTATTGTACACGACAGTTGTATTATTAAGTTGTATTTGTATTCTGTACTATGTATCTGACGACCCAAGATGGGTGATGTATACCTAATTTTGGGGGCGTCACAATATTATTTTCATTTAATATTCGTAAGGAATATTATATTCGTTAATATTCGAACTGAATTTATTTTTATTTAATATTCGTAAGGGTTGTTATTTTTTCAATAAATGATATTTTCTTTTTCAATATCTTTTATTGCCGAATATTGATATAAATTTTATTGTGAAATTTTTATTTTTTTGATGTCGGGGAGTGGTGGGTAATATTCACCGTATACGGTACATTCACCCGAAAAAAATAAAATGTTCTCTTTTTTGATCCCAGATGTCTATTAAATGGTTAATATAATTGATTGTATCATATTTTGATCTTTCATTCTATACTTATTTTGTTAAAATTTTGACTTCTATACTCCATGAAATTAGTAGAATATCCTTGATATTTGCGCTTCATCCAGTATCTTTTTTATGAAAATATTATTCTGAGCCATTCTTGATTAAGTTTTTAATTTTTTCATGCCGGGGTACAATTCACGGAGGTTACTCTTCCTGAAGTTACTATTTATTGGACACTATTCGCTCGGTTACTATTCA
>CM029021.1:176208227-176432641 GCA_016801055.1 Panax notoginseng
TCGGAAGCTATAAGACTGCCAAAGACGGAATAAGTTCGGTTCCATACAGGAATTAAAGGAAAACAATCTATTAATTTGACAAGGAAGTTGTGTTGTGTTGAAGGATATATGAGGTTTAAAACATGATATGTGGGGTACATGAAGGCCCAATTATCATTTGATAATTCTTCATATAAAACCTTTAAGTTAAGATATAGATAAATTACTGTTACAAATCCCTCACATTAGTCCAAGGAATCTGAACTTTTGATGGGATAATTAAAAGGAAAGTTTATTTTATCTGCCTTTGCACTTGTAACCTCGGTAATATGTAACACCCTGCCTAAACTAAGTTATAAGTACCAAAAATTCCATGCCAATAAGTTCAAGTCCTACTGAATCAAGTCTGATGCTTCACCTTAGTTGCCTCTGAAACAAGATGAACTCTGATAATCGTCCCCTGTTCAGATGCTGTTGCTATGTACATTCCATTTGAAGAAAGAACTATTGCAGCCAATGTTGAGCGATGAGCATCTATCTGTACATTGAAATAAATTTAAGTAAACAAATTGTTGTTCAACTGAACAAAGTACAATTCCATAACATATAACCCCTTCATAATTAAAGCAAGAGCTTAGTAACCACAAATTGGAAATCAGTATGATGTTATTAAGATACTTATAAAAAAAGAGCTTGAGATATAATCAGTCCTGTATAAAGGGACAAATAAAGGCACAATAATCCATGTTACGTTTAGCATCAGAAGCTCCCCTTTTTTCTCTCTCCTCTTCCTTCATTTTTAGCCCCGTATTCTTGTTTTAAAATTACCTTGTTTATTTTAATATCTGATGCAAGAGGATAATGTGGATGACACAAGCACAAATAAAATAATGCACATATGTACATATATATGTATATGTACTTAATTACGCCAACTACGAAAAGTAAAATATTCTTATGTTTTGTAATATATGGTCCCTGCTTCCATAGCAACACATAGGCACAAACAGTTAACTTCCCAATCGATTAATCATTAATGAAACCAGGACTTACCCCAAAAAATAATGACAACAAATAAGGTGATGTCAATAAGGCAGCTAGCCAGCTAACATTATGAAAGGGCAGTAAGTCCCCTAAATGTTAAAATCAGAATTCTTATGGACTTCATATGAAGTAATAAAATAATTATCAATAACTGCCAAATAGTTCTAACGTGAAGTTGTCATATAGGGAACGATAACATATACTCCCTAGATTGCACATGTGACATGACTCAATGAATTGTTCCTTCATGTTAGCATTTTGAGATGATGAGTGAACTACTGTTGTACAAAAAAGCTCTCTGTAAGCCAAGTATTGGTATTGATCAAGTTTTCTTTAAAGCAGCTGTGTTATTAAATGCCCAATCCATTCAAAAGTTTACCCAAAAGAAAGTTATAGATTCAAATTTTTGAGAAGTAGAATTGTTAATTCGAATAACTACATTAAGGACTCTGCAAAAATGCAAAAGATTTCTACACAAACTTGTGGAAGAATACAAAAATTGATGTTTACAAAAAAACCCATCTAGAAACTTAAAATGTTAGACAGTGTTATAATATGTCTAGTTAAAAAAAAAGAATCTTGAGATTTCATTCTCTGAGCTAATCCCAGGGTCCCGAAAGCCCACTTAAACATGACAGATAAATTTCTCATCAAGAAAATATATTCATTTTGATTAAGTTATATAAGCAGGACAGTGCTTACTGATAGTAACAAAACTTGATTCAACAACAGATAAAAATAGAGCATAACCTCACAGTGTGAATGGAGGTCCATGACATTGTATACTAACACTGACCCTTTTGTTGTATCTGCTGGAAGAGCCAAGAAGCAACCATCCAAACTAGGCGAAAATGCACAAAGCCCTGCAAAAGAAAATTCTAAGAAAGTCAATGCACAATATTTAATAGTATGCTATAGCAGCAGACGTTTATATAACTTAGTCAGACATTAAGGTTTTATATGAAAACACAGGTTTTACAAAGAACTGGAAATTTGAGACGATTGGCAGGCCTTCGCTTACCAAAAGTAAAAAGTACAATGATGACAGATTGGACTTGTGAAAAACAAATAAAAATGACATAGATTGGCCTTTACACTTCCAAACGTTTCCAATTCCATTGAAGGGATGAATTGTCCCCAGTGAACTGATTATTAAGGACTGTTGCATCCTCTATTCCTCTTCCACTAGGGCCTTACCAATAACACTAGACCAGCCCCACCCAGTGCACCTGCTCTGCCACATCCTTTACCCTAAACCTTGGAAAATAAGTACCATTGAAGGCCAAATAATTTTCCTTGTAAACTAATACTAAAAACTACAAGTTCATCAACCCATGCGAAGCAAGGGCGACATGGATAATGATTTATTATGTTAATAATTATAAAAAAAGTGTGATAAAAAATTAGATGACGATTAAATGGGAGCAATGGCAGAAAAATTAAATGATTGGATGTGGTTTTAGAAACAAAAGGGATCTTTTTTTTTCTTATTCCTATTAAAGATGAGAATGTTTCTTATAGTTGTATTGAAAAAAGTAAAAAGAAAAGTTTGTAATAAAATTGGTAGACTTTATAGAAATAAACTTTTTAGTTACTTTTCCTATTGGATTTATTAAAGTTTTTGATTGATCGTGCTTAAATTTGAGTTACATCCTCATGTTGTTAATTTATTAAAAAAATTATTCTACTATATAATATCTAGTTGAAAGTCATTTTATCAAATCAACTATATATTTAATAGGTTGTTTAATATAAATAGACCCATGTTGTTAATTTTACAAATAAAACTTAAAAGTTATTAAATCTACTATATAATATAATAAATAAAATTTGGATATTATTATAAATTTGGGTAGTATTTAATTGTTTTAAATTTGGATAGTATTTATACTAATCTAGATAGGAAAGAAAAAGAACTCAAAATTTGTATGTTATAGATTTTGGTAGTACTTTTACTAATTAGAATAGGAAAGAAAAGGTTGAACAAAAAAATTGTGAAACCAAGTTTATGCTTTTAATTATATTGTTGATTAGATAAAATGACTTTCGACAAGATAAATGCAAGACAAAAACAGCACCGAAAACTTAAATTTCCATCTTATCAAGACTGTTTTTGTCTTAGGTATACTCCCTTTATAAATGTAATCTATTGACTTTTATGGTCAAAATGACCATTTTTAAATTTAATAATTAAGTACATATAATTAGAATTATAAAGAGCATACCTTGAGATTAGCACTAAATTAAATTAAATGTAGTTTATTATAAGGTTATAATCTCTCTACATACATCTAAAAGAATAATATTGATTTTAAAAAATGGTGAATTGAACGCCAAAAGGAAATGAAGAACATTTATCCGGAAAGGAGGGAGTAGTATATAAGAATATCATATATGATTATATAAAACTTATTAAAGCCATCCTGCAATAAGACAAGGAAGCTCAAAGTTATAAGAATTTGTAATTGCCATTGTTTCGTTATATATCAATAAATATGTTTGATTGTTCCATTGAACTCATTAAGCTTAGGTAAATGCTTGATTAACAGACGTAAAGTTTGAAGCAGATTTAGCAATTGCATTGCATAATATACCAAGTATAGTTTTTATATTATATGATTGCATGTAAATCCATATATCTGTCATCTCCAGACTCTGGATAAAAAAATGCTTAGATTTACCTCATAACTTGACAGTATCGTCGATGTAAGAACCCCTCTTAACAATAGTCCATATTATATATAGAAGTGCCTTGACTAAGAATATGTAGACATTCGTATAGTAATTAATGTAAAGAGAACTATTCTGAACTTACCTTTTAAATTTGGCACTGTATCAATAGTGTCCAAGATAGCTAGACTATTTATGTCATATATGTATGTCTTGTCTTGAAGAACAACAATCAACTGCACTTATCAACACATGAAAAAGATGAAGTTCTCTTTTCTACTATGCTTAGCAAAATCTTTTTAAAATTGAAAATAAAATTCACCATGCCACAATTGTATTTGTTATGATCTGAGCCATAACTAGGCTTAATTCAGTGTCCCTACGCACTGTCCCAATTCCCAAACATAGGAGAGACTACACTCTTAACAACAACTAACTTCCATAGAATGCTGGGAGCATTCAGCCTAAGATAGTGGAGAGGCTGAACACCTAGATATGCTACCCACACTCCCCCTGTCATTCTATATCTAATTGGTATCATGTATGCCTTTACAGACAAAATTACTCGAGCAGTTAACTAATAACTGAAGTTAGTAAAACAGTTGCTTCCCAAATCCGTATCTAGGAAAGTTAGACGATAATGCTTGCCTTTTCCTATTTACACGAACAGCAACAATTGAAGTTAAGAAATTTAATTCTCGGAGAGCATTTCCAGTCGTAGTATTAAACAAACATAGACGGCGTGGGGATAAAGATGGCTGCAAGAATCAGATGAAAAGTAATAAGTATTGGATGACATGAAAAATTATAAACAGTATGAACATAGAGTTAGCAGACCTGTTCACCAGCTCAACAATGGCAAGTAGACTTGAGCTGAAAAGCATTTCGATAATAATGAAAGCTCCAACATCTATGAAAATAGACAAATTTCACCAATATAAAATTAAATAATGGAATTATTCACATCGTTATCAAACTGACAATGCATTCAATCCAAGTGATCTGCCACAAACATCTAAAAACGACAATTTTGTTGATAAGTAAAATGTTGACGAATCTAGTTTTAGTTTATTGTGTCTCTAAATTATTCTAGAAAATATCCAAATGCATTGGTACATTAATGTAATTAAGAGAGGAGGGTACACAATGATACCATTCTACGGTAATTTATTGATCAAATATACTAAACATAATACATATACATATACATGTTTTTATCATATAGTATGAGTGTATGTATGTATGTATTTATGTACCTCGTTCATAAAGAAGTCTTCCTGTATTTGCATCAAATAATCTGAACCCATCCCTAGTGCCAATTGCAAAGCAACTGAGACAATTATAACCTTTTTAACTTCTTATCTCATGAGAAAGAAATTACAACATAAAGAAATCATGAAAAAACTGTTCGGTATTACCCGAAAATCGGAACAAACTATATCTTCACAGAAAAAAAATACCTGTTATCTTGATTAAAGGAAGCACAGAGAATTGGGTTGGAAGAGGAATAATTTGCCATCGAGACGCCCAACTTTAACTGTTTTATTACATACAATTATACATAATTAACGTTGTTTAAGAGAGAGGAAGCTTTAGAAAGAAGTTGAGATCAGCTGAAAGTCTTCAGTTGAAGTGAAAACAAAGCTACGATGATGATGGTGGGCCCTTTGAATTATTTTTTTTTCATTTGATATTAATTTCTTTTCCTGGACTGGAATAAGATTTGGGGTTAGGGTTATATCTAAATATACGGCGTTTCTGAACGGGCCCGGTGTGCACTTGAAAGTTGGGCTGCTTTTGTAGCCCAGATGAGCCCACTTAATTGGTCCGATCCAATTCACCAACACATTTCTATATTTTACAATCCATTATCTTAAAAAGTATCAATAAATTTTACTCCACTCCATGGTCAAGTGAAACAGGGGGATGATATATAATATAATGTTTAAGTCGAGTATTTGATTGTCAGTTAGGTACATACATAAATATTAGTTATAACTTTTTTTAAAATATGTGTAATAAATATGATACTTTTATAATTTTTATTAATCTCATATATTAATAAATTTTACAATTATAATTTGACAGACATAAATATATTGCACTACACAACATGGCAGGGTAGTTGAAATAATAGCCATTGGGAGGGAGTTTTTACACTTGATTTAGCTAGCTAGGTTTGGTTTATCCCCTTTTGTAATGGGGGTGGTCCAGTGGTACTTGTCAGATGCTATTTAAGACCAATAATTTGTAAGTTCCTCCTAATTTAGAAGAGTGGTATTTGGCATTTTCTTTAGCACTTCATTTTATATTTGGATAAATTTTTGCATGTAGTTGTATATTAATTAATTAAAATTATATAAATTTATTGAATTAAATTTTCGAATAAACTAAAAGTTATAGTTTAGTCAGTAATAAGAACTCCATGTTCAAATTTACATTTTTACAAAATAGGACAGGGCACGCCCTTTATAAGACTGGGGGAGAGGTTTTTTTTTATAAAAAAAAGTGAGCGAGTGAGGTGAAAAATGTAAATTTGAACATGGAGTTCTTAGTACTCTCCCCCACACCCCCACCCCCACCCCCACCCCCACTCTCACCCACACCCACACCCACACCCACACCCACACATTAAAGGATAATGAACATTTATCATTTGAAGTTATAAACCATATTTAGCAAGTAGTACATGATAAGCATGGCCAGGGAAAAAAACACGAGTCAAACTTATTTACAATCAACACACAAAATAATAGGAAATTTTTTTCAGCCGAGGGACAGCCTACTTTCTATAATCTTTTTTTTTCTAAATAACTTCTAATTATTTTTTACTTCTCTACACTTTATGTTCTGCTTACTCTTTTTTTTTTGGTTCTTGATATATAACTATATTGTTATCTTGGACCAGAGAGCTCCATGGCATAAGCATCATGATCATAATCCATCATCATGCCAAAGCTGGTCGAAATGTCATCATCACGGTCCTCCTCCTCCTCCTCCTCCTCCTCATCATGTGTAGGGAATGTCCCAAGGCGTGAAGACAAGGCTGGGTTGGAATTAATAAGGTTATGCGAGGCTGCCCATTTTTCAGTAAGCCCATCGCCCTCTAGCATCCGGACCACTTCAGACATCTTGGGCCGGTGGGCCGGAAGGTATAGAGTGCAAAGTATAGCTACTTGCAGCATTTCTTCCACCTCGTTTCTGTTGTAGTTGCTCCCAAGCTCCCTGTCCACCAACACTTGAATTTCTTCTTCTCTTGATGTGTTTTCTTCACCTGCAACAAAATGACTGCTTTATGAATTATGATCTTGCCTGCCTGCCTGCATTTACATAAAAAGAAATTGTGCTCATCAACTAAAAGAGTAGTAGAAACTTTTACCCATTCAAGTACAGCTCCTTTTCTGATAACAGTTTTCCCCAGTTCAAGAGCTCGCATACCAGTTATGAGCTCTAACAAAAGAATACCAAAACCAAACACGTCTGTTTTCTCAGATGATTGACCAGTGGAGAGGTACTCGGGAGCAATGTGTCCGACTGTGCCACGAACAGCAGTGGTGACGTGGGAGTCGGCATGGTCAAGGAGCTTTACAAGGCCAAAGTCTCCAACCACAGCTTCACAGAAGTCGACTAAGAGAACATTGGCTGCCTTCACATCTCTGTGGATAATTTTTGGATCACATTGTTCATGCAGATATAGGAATCCCCTTGCAGCTCCAATTGCAATTCTCTTCCTAACATTCCAGTCTAGTGCTGGTTTTCCTGTTGTAATCAGCACATAAAATATTCTTAAAGACTTAAATTGCATGATGGATGATTGATCGAGATGCAACTGTAAATAAGAAGATAATCCTAACTATGTTTTCTTTCATTCTTCTCATGAACAGACCCTTTCACATAAAAGACTGAAAGCAGTAGCGACTTTTTCTTGCATTATACACACAAATTAAAACTCTTTCAATAATAGTAAATGTGGTTCAATCTGGTCCAAAACTTCCCAGGCTAGTTAGTGCACAGCCAGATACAATAAAAGAAACAGCTTATTCCTACGGGTGGGACTTGTTCAAATTCAAAAGTATAAAAAGTAATGCATTATCCGCTTATTGCAAAACTAAGATTAGTACAACCACTTTTTGTAAAATGAAAAAACTCAATCATAAGATGCATTCAAACATAGTATCCTGTTTCCCAATATTTTGGCCATCTAAACTTCTGTATCTTTTATTAGTGCCATAGGAAGTGAAGTTGATCATGTTTTGAGAAATTTATGCCAACCACGACGATCCCAATTTAAATGAAAAACCGGTTGGGCTTATTTTAAGAAACAGTTGCAGTGAAGATTTTAAGAACAAGAAAGCTAGATTGCAAAATTCAACCACATATCTGAAATTTTCAAGCAAAGAGAAATTCAACACAAAAAAAAGAAGAATATCCAGTAACTACTACAAACAAAGCATGGACCATTGTCCATCTACAAAGGTGGGAAGTTGGAAACTAAAATTCATGGGTCCCATAATATACGGTGGTCCAAATCAAGTTCAAAAATGGACCAACTACTATAATCTGGTTCTGGTAGGCTATGCTGTACTCAAATATGAACATAATAGGAATCATATTTAACACATGCTAATAATTATCAGTAGTGACTATAGGAGAAACAGTACTTGCAAGCAGGGAAGATAGACACCAACCTCTAAGCCTTGAGGCCACACTGCCATTGGACATGTAAGGATACACCAGAAGCCTCTCGTTTGGAGTAGCACAGTATCCAATTAACCGCAGCAAATTCCGGTGAACAGCCAAGCTTATCAGTTTCAATTCTGTCCGAAATTGTGATTCTCCCGTGGTCCCGTTCACGTCTTTTAATCGCTTCACGGCCACCATTGTGCCATCCCCAAGCTTTCCCTTGTAGACATTGCCAAAACCCGGTACCAAGAATGTTCTTGGAACTGAAACTCTCAGTCGCAAAATTGAGCTCTTTAAATGCAAAATTTCTGAGGTTCCCAAGGCTTATCACAACCTCTCCTTGCATGTCTGAAATATTGAGACAATACAGTAAAAATTCATTTCCAAAAATTGACAAATATGTGTGCATTTGTTCCATATATCTACAAAGACAAAAGAACTGAGATGTAATAGTTGAGTACTGACCATTGATGTTTAGGGTGCCTAGCTTTCTCTTTTCGAATCTGCGCCACAAGAGAGAACCCAGTTGCGGATAGAACAAGAGTAACAAAGCTGACACTGACCCCAAGTGCAACGGCTAGTCTTTTGAGTTGGGTTTTCCTGAATAATATTATGTAAGCATTTTGGAGATATTAAGTGAACAGGGAATAGAGATTTATATGGAGACTGAGATTTGTTACCAGGGGATGATTCCAGGGAAAATGAAAGAGGAAAATGAGTGACTGATCCAGAGCAACCTTCAGGGGAATTACTTCGACAAATCAAAGGGTTGCCCACAAAACTATATGGGCAAAAGAAGATATGAAGAAAGCACAATTAGAAAAGAAATTAGATAATATATTGCATATACACCATTATATATATTTATAATAAATTCTTATAAATTTGTATGTGTAACAAAATTAAATTAATAAATGAATAAAGAGAGTTTGAAAGCAGAAGCCATACTTGAATGTTCTGCCTGAAAACTTAGGCACAGGTCCACTGAGATTGTTGAATGACAAGTCCCTAAATGTTCACACAGATACCAAGAAAGAGAACTCCATTATTCATAATTTGAACCAAAACATTCTTCCCTCAGAAAAATAAGAAGGCTGTTTACAACTATTCTGAAGAAACTAATACCACAAATAAAATCAACAACTAGAAATATTGAGAGAAAAAGAAATAATAATACTCACAAGAAAGAAAGTTGAGGGGCTCTAGCTATAGTCGAAGGAATAGCTCCAGACAAACTATTGTTGTTCAACCTCCTACACATTAGAAGACAAAATTAAATAAGAGGGTAAAAAACAATAAACAGAAACAGAGAGTAACAATCAGAAGTGAAAACTGAAATTCAATACTTGTTTATGAAAAGTAACATAAATGCTTACAGATATTGAAGACTATTCAACATAACCAAAGACTCGGGCACGTGACCAAATAACTTGTTATTGGACAGATCCAATGTTTGAAGTTTAGGAAGATTGCCAAGTCCCGGAGGGATTTGGCCCGTGATATTGTTGTTCTGCAATAGCCTGCATCCCACATTAGAAATTTAGGACGAGAAATAAACTGGGTTGTGAATTTTTCAAAAAACTAAACAAATACAAGTACGTAAATAAGATATATGCCTTGGTTTCTTACACTTGTCTAAGATTTGTGAGGTTAGCTAACCTCTCTGACAAAAATCCTGATAACCTAGGCTCGGAGCTCCACTACAATACCAGAAATTGACATTTTTTTAACATTAAAATAGTCAAATAAAACATAAATATATACATGTGTGTTTAGATACTTAAGGTTGAAGAAAAAAATAAAGAAATTACTAACAAGGCAGTGACAAGATTATCAGGGGAACAAGTGATCATAGCCCAACTACAAGGGTCTACAGAGTCCTGATCCCAGTTGTTTAGAGCTCCATATGGGTCAACCAATGCACTTCTTATAGTCATCAAAGCTTCAACTACAACATAACCAGCCAATTTTTTATTATAAAAAAAAATTGTGTAAACAGAAAGGCATTAGAAGAAGAAAAGTTTGGTAGTTACCTTCAGGATTGCGAGCTTCATATGCAAAAGAAGAAGTAGAAAACAGGAAAGGGAATAATAATAAAATAAAGAAGCTGATGAGATTGAGAAACATGGTCACTGAATGAATGTAGAAGGTGACGAGTTTGTGATCCTCTTTTCTTCCATTGTACTCGTAGTATTTATTTGTAAGAACGAATGTTTCTTAATTCTCTCTCTCTCTAATCGGAAGCGGTTAGGTTTATTTTGGAATAAATTGGCCGACAAATAGATATTAATATTTTATTGATGATCAACTTGTCCAAAAATAAATTAAATTACGGGGCCTTAATTTTCTCTTCGGTCACCATCTTTCTCTGCCATGCCGAAGAGAGGACATAAAGAAAGTCTAGAGAGAGACTGAAAAAAAAGGGTACGAATCATCAGGCGGATAATACGAGTTTGTCAGTGAGAGTAAGGGGGTGGAAGCGCAAAATTTGAGAGGTACAGAAGAACAAGTGTGGATAGGATATTGTGCACACTTTCTCTCCCCCTGGAGTCTGGACTAATATGCGCCTCCCTCTCTCTGTGTGCAAGCCTGACTTGACTGCCTGTGGTTGCTTGCAGCTGCACACTAAGGAGAATACAGACGGTGAGGATCCAGATATAAAGGCAAGAAAATACTCCAATGGTTTGGGGTATTGTTTTGACGTGAGAGGTAAATATACTCAACAATAAGTCTAGGCAGACAGTCTATACTCAAATTTGGGCGCTGTCTTTTTTTATCTTTGACAATTATTTTACATTTTTGTCCTTTTTGATAGTCTAATCTAATCCACAACTCACTTCTTAGATAAGACTAGACTTTGGAATAATAATATTATATTTAATGTATATATTCTTAAAATTTTATTAGATCCCTCCAATTTTATGAAAATTAGCATGAATATCATTACTTGTACAAGAAACATAAATAACATGTTAAAATTTTATTTGTTACGAGTTATTAATTTTTTTTGATTAATGTAATTTAGTCTATAATTTTATTTATTTTTAATTTAACATATACTTATATATTATTTATGTATAGTTGTAATTTTTAAATTGAATTTTTTATTATGTGTTATATATAAAATTTTTAAATATGTGTTAAAGTGAAAATAATTTTTATAATTTGAATTAGTAACATAAAATTATATATTATATTTTTTAAAATATATATAAAAGTGGTTAGTCATCCGGATCACTATCCCATTGAACCACAATTATAAATAACCATATAATTATAATAATTAATATTAATAATCATACAAGTAGAAAATTATTAAATTCACAACAAAAAATATTATTTCCACAATAAAAGTGTCGTTATACATCTATAACGACACTTTTATTGTGAAAACAAACAAAAAATATTGTGAATTTAACAATTCCCTATAAGTATTATAGTTGCGGTTAGTGTTTATATACTCACCCACATCATACAGCACTCTCCCATACAATAATGCTATTATCACGTAAAAAAAAGATCACATAATATTCACATACACATACATACTGTGAATCCAACATGTAGAGCCCGCAGCATTATGTAAGCATTATATGAGATTTTTTTTATGTAATAATAAATTTATTTTTCTCCCATATTGGCTGTTGCACACAACATCTTATGATTACCACTAAGATTTAGGGGAAGTAGAGAAGTTCTACCTTCTTTCTTCGTTTTTATTTACTATAAATTATTTCTTTTACCGTCTTTCCAATGGGCCTGAGGTTAGTTAAGGTATGAATCATCTTGGGCCTAAATGGAATGCCGGACAGGAATTAATAATACAATACTTTCACCGTATTAAATATATATATATCACTATTATTTTTTAAAATTAATTTAAAATTTTTTTAAACTCAAATCGTAATTCGTCCAAATGGGCATACAAACAATAACTACAGTGCCTAATTGAAACCTTAAACCTAAAAAATAACAGATTTTTATAATAATAATAATAATAATAATAATATAATAATAATAGAAAAAACTTTTCCCAAACAACATGTTAAGAGAATGATTTAAAAGGCAAATAGAGGATGTCACATGCAATGTAAAGTGAAAAGGCATACAACAGCTTGATTCTGCCAAACTTTTATAGGGTCGTAAAAAACGACGAAACACCAAGCTATGGGCAATTCAATTATATGCTTAAAAATGTCCAAATTGGGTTCAAATAAAAGCATGTATTACCTATTATTAAATGTGTTACCTAAAATGCTTCAACATATTGCTGCTTATTTGTCAACCACTATTAAGGATTGTTTATTTAAAACTAGATTTATAATTTGAATCAGTAAATCATTTAATTCGTTTGATTTGAATAAAAATAATCTTAATGTCTGAATTCCAACTAGATTGACATAACAAGTTGTCCTTCCTTCAATCCAATTGATCCTGATGGGTGCACGGATTGAACGAGAAAGATTTGTTGGAAGAATTACAAATTTAATATGTATTTTTAATTTTCACCACGACGGTTCGTCAGTTTCGCATTACTCCACCGTGTCTTCCCTTTCGCTATGACGAAGAGGACCCGTCAGCAATTTCTCTGACAATTTGAGCGTCAACCGCCGTAGCAGAGGAGCTTTATTGAGTAAATTTATTGTTCAGCGTCGGATTTCTATTTGGTTCGATCGAGGAATTGTTGATTTTGTTTTGTTGTTTTTTGTTTTGATTTTGTTATGTTGTTCGATGGATTTGGAATTGTTGTTTTGTTGAGTAGAACTTTACTTTAATTCATGTGAGCAAATTTATTTTATCAGTTATTTTAGTATTTTTTGGATTTGTCAACTTCAATGAATATTCAATTTAGTAGGATTGAAATCTTCAAAAAAAGAAAAGAGAATATTCAATTTAATTATTAATTTTTTTACATAGTTTATAATTATATTAATCTTAAATTAAAAATATTTGTACTAGTTTTGAGTTTGAAAATATTTTAAATTGATTTTAAAAGTTAATATGAATTTTATATTTAGCAACGAAGAGGGTATTTATATATTAATATTGTAGTTAACTTATTTTTCAGTAAGTTCATACTTATATACTTGTTTAGCATAGTTCATAGGGGTAAAATAGTAAAAAAAAATATTATTTAGATGTTTCGGACATATCAATTATCAAACATTTTTTTTTTTTATCAGTATTTAAGATTTTGTTTATTTAACTCGAATTTTGAGGCGTTAGTTTCAAGTGTAATAGTAAATATATTTTGAAGTTAAGAAAAAACTAAGTATCATGTTTGTTGCTTTTTAAGTTTTAAATGAATTTATCCCGACTTTGAACTTAAACATGTTATAAAAACATAAAAAGTTTAACACTACATCTTATTTTTGAAAGTAAGATAGTATAAACTATATATCTTTTTGTAACTGTTTTTTTTTTAATTATTTTGGGTCACATTTTATCCTAAATGGAATTTAATTATTTTTATGCCTAAAAAGCCGTTATTACCCACGTTATGTGATTTTGGGCCACATCTTAACCTAAAAGGAGTTTTAACTAAGTTAATTACTTTTTTGGCTAGACACATTTTGTGTGCCTAATGGCTAATATAATATAAAGGGGGGAGCCTGGCCTGGGAATTCAAATAACTGTTTAATTAATCTTTTTAAGCTTAACTCGTTTAATTATAAACGTGTTAATATAATAGTTATGGTTTGCTTTAAAAAAAAAAAAACGTGAACCAGGTCAACTCAACCAGATGCTACGGAGTCGGAGGGAGATGAGGCGTCAATCAATATTTTTTGGGCCAAGTCACTTACTTTTGGGCCTTTCGCTAATGGATTGAACTTTTGACCGTATATTGCTACCAAAACTCAAACTAGTACAGTCACCAATTGTCTTATAAATAAAGAATAAGTTGTAATACTGAACTACGTATTTTAACATCTCGCATGCAGTAACTTTTAAATATAGATAAAAAATATAACATGCTGACATTCACGCATATTAAGAAGATTAATAAAATGATAAAATTATATATAATAATACCATTAAATATAGAGAGAGAGAGAATTAGAATAAGAAAATATGAGATATTAAATGTTACGAGTATAATAGGAAAATATGTGTTAAAAGTTTGGTTATTAGAGGAAAATGGACATTTAACATAAGACTACTCAAAATAATAATAAGGATTTTTATCATGAGACGGAGGGAATAAATATACTCCGTATATTGAAAAAATTGTACAGGTATATTTTGATACTTCATGCAAGTTCTACCACCTCCAAAATTTTAAAAAATACATCTATATATGACAAATTATTAACTAATTACAGTTTGCCACATATTTTTATAGGTTATTTTTTTAAGTTTTTTTTGTCACTATAATAATATTCATATTATTATTAATTTTTAAGAATTAAGTTGTGAAATTTTCAAAAGTTAAAATTAATATGCTTCATAGAAATTAATGAAATAATAAATTATATATTTAGTTGTATTTTTAGATAGTTTATAATATTTATATTATATTAATAGAAAATAAATAAATTTACGACAATTTTGAATTGACTTTAATACTAAGAGGAGTGCATTCAATTAAGATTTTTAAAGACTTTTAAAGTTTGGTTGTATTCAATCAAGACATTTAAAAAGTTTATAAAAATTTAGTGGTATTCAATTACAACTTTTTTAATGTCTTTAAAAGTTAGGTGGTATTGAATTAAGATTTTTACAAGTCTTTAAAAGTATTTTGGTATTCAAAAAATTATAGATTTTAAATATTTTTATCAAATGGTAGAGTTTGACAGACTTTAGAAGAAAAATTATAACTATCAACCCATATCTAAAGTCTTACCTGATTATCTCTAAAGATTTTAAAAGACTTCCAAATAAACACAAAGGTGGATAAAACTAGTGTGACGCCCCCAAAATAGGTATACAACACTCATTCTGAGTCGCCAAATACATGGTACATAAAACAAACTACAACTTCAATAATACAATTTTCGTGCAAAATACGACAACACATACTGTGAGTTTAAATACAAATATTGTCTTCTAAACAATATCCACACTCAAATAAGTCCTCATTACAATTATTCAAATACTATTTTACAGAAATAGTGAGAACTGCTAAAACATCTTTCTAGAACCATCACTCCATACCCCGACTAGATCCTGCTATGTTCTCACCTCCTGAGAAGAAAAATGGAACAAAAAGAAAAAGGGTGAGCTCAACTAGCCCAGTAAAGAATATTATGACTAAGATAATATACAACAAATTATCATTAGTATTCAACAGGGAAAAATCTGATAGAATATAATCGACAACAAGTTTTAGATCAACAACTGCAACGGAAACAGCAAACCATTAGAAGAGTCAAGTAGAGAATGAATTCTACTATCTTCTAAGATTTAAAAGTCCATCATCAATATTTTATCCCTGTAACATCAATCAATATACATTTTTATCCAAATATTCATCTTTGCACTACAGGCCAAAGATATTCATTTGTATCACCTGCCAGTCATGTTCATCTCAACACCTGTTCATCTTTGCACTACATCCCAAAGATATTCATCAAGAAATCATACATCTTTGCATTACAGGCCAAAAATATTCAGTAATATCATCATTTAGGACTGAGGATGATGAAAAATATCTTAAAGAGAACGAATCCAGTGAGACAGAAGGACAAATAGTAGAAATTCGTATAACAGTTTATTCAAGATCAATAATACTTCATAATAATTAATTGTGAAACAGAATTTAAAAATAAAGATCAAAATATGGATACAATCAAAGATAGTAACCATAATAGATATCTTGGACAAAAAGAGAAAATTTTATTTTTCGGTTAATAGTGCCGTATTCGTGAATAGTACCGTATACGTGAATAGTAACGTATACGTGAATAGTAATCCCGACACAAAAAGTTTTAAATTTGATAAAAATTTCATATCCATATTTCAGAATAATGATATTGAAGAAAATATCATTTAAGAAGAAGATAATATCCCTTACCTCAAAATATCAGTACTTCTGGTCGGAATACCGGTATAAGGCTGAAAGAAACTTGCTCTGATGAATAGAAACTCTCAAAGTATCTAAATACTCACAAAATACACTCAATAATCTAGAAAGAGAAAGAGAAAAAACTTGTCTCTTTTGTGATTTTCAATTCTAACTTAGCCCTATATTTATAGAAAAATGTTAGCACGCCGAAGCAGACTTAACCTGCAACCTGATGGCTTTACCTGCTACTATTCCCACCCACCACATTTGAATAAAAATCTCAGCACATTTCTTCACCAACCAAGAGTGGGGCCCACCAATTCTAGAATTTTCCACCAAAATGATTAACTCCGAAAATTCAACAATTTCTGAACCAGTCATCTTGTAAAATTCATAATAAATCTTACGTTCATTTTAACGGTTCAAAATTTGTGGACATATACTCAACTTATATATGTATAACATATCCAAAAATTACCACGATCCAACGGTCGGATTAAAAATTATAACCTCCGCAAAATATCTCAAAAACCCTGATGTTTAATACATCCATTCCGACAAAAATAATGATAAAAACCTCAACATAAACTCCTTCATTTTTAACCACAAAAATATATCCCTCATTTATATCCACATAAAATAAATATTTCCTTATCATATGAATCAATAATTAATTATTCACAAATAATATTACAAAATCACATTTATGACAACCAGACCGTTCTTAGGAAAGAGGGGGCTTTCCAATAAGGATTTCTCCTTACTGGCGCGTAATTAGATGACCAAACCTCTCTTTAGACAGAACTTTCTAGACATTGCCAATAATGTTATCTAATAATATTATTCAAATAATATGAATTATTGATCTGATAAAGGAAAATACTGTGCAACAACAATTATTGAAACAACAATAATATAAAATATCAACGCAGCAATTATTGAATCAATAAAATAAAATATTGAACAATAACTACTGTAACAATTATTGAGTAGTGCCTTCTTACGTATGAATCAATAATTGGTGCAATACCGTGTGCTACTGTATTTTAACCACCGGGTATTCCAACAGTATTAACGATAACAACTACGCCGTTGTTTATAAACAACTTATACTTGTCGTTTTCTTCATTCAATCGCTTTCCGTTATGGGTCCCACACAAGGGTGCGCCGTCGTACGAATATTCCCCGACAACAAGAATATTTCACGACCAAACGAATATTCCCCGATAAAATGAATAATTTATAACCACTTGCTTATTTTACAAAATTTGCACATTTCACCTATAACCAAAGTATTATATCAAATTAATCCCTTATTATTCACAATAATATTTAGAGAACATTTGATTTTATTCATTAATAAGTTGGGGTCTTACAACTAGTTATTAATTGGATTTTATATTTTATTGGGTTAAATAAGTTATTTATTTTATATGGGCTAATAAATGTAAGACCCCGAATTTTATGAAATAAAAGTATTCAATTTTCCTTATAATTACAATTCAGTAAATGGTTAAATTGATAAAAGTTTAAAGTTATGAGTGCAATATGATTTTTTTTTCAAAATAAGCAAGTGGTTATAAAATAATCATTGTTGTCGGGAAATATTCGTTTGGTCGTGGAATATTCTTTCTGTCGGGAAATATTCGTACGACGGCGCAGCTATTTGTGGGCCCCATAACGAATAACTGTCGGGTGAAAAAAATGACAAATTTGAGTTTTTACAAATAACGGCGTAGTTGTTACCGTTAACACTGTTGGAATACCCGGTGGTTAAAATACAGTAATACGCGTTATTGCACAGTAGCACACGGTATTGCATAGTATTTTTGAAATTATTGATTCTTACGTAAGAAGGCACTACTCAATAATTGTTACAGTAATTACTGTTCAATATTTTATTTTATTGATTCAATAATTGCTACGTTGAAATTTTATATTATTGTTGTTCAATAATTGTTGCTGCACAGTATTTCCATTATCAGATCAATAATTCATATTATTTGAATAATATTATTAGATAGCATTATTGGCAATGTCTAGAAAGTTCTGTCTAAGGAGAGGTTTGGTCATCTAATTGCGCGCCAGTAAGGAGAAATCCTTATTGGAAAGCCCCCTCTTTCCTGGGAACGGCCTGGTTGTCATAAATGTGATTCTGTAATATTATTTGTGAATAATTAATTATTGATTCATATGATAAGGAAATATTTATTTTATGTGGATATAAATGAGGGATATATTTTTGTGGTTAAAAATGAAGGAGTTAATGTTGAGGTTTTTATCAGTATTTTTGTCGGAATGGAGGTATTAAAAATCAGGGTTTTTGAGATATTTTGCGGGGGTTATAATTTTTAATCCGACCGTTGGATCGTGGTAATTTTTGGATATGTTATACATATATAAGTTGAGTATATGCCCACAAATTTTGAACCGTTAAAAATGAACGTATGATTTATTATGAATTTTACGAGATGACTGGTTCAGAAATTGTTGAATTTTCGGAGTTTATCATTTTGGTGGAAAATTCTAGAATTGGTGGGCCCCACTTGTGGTTGGTGAAAAAATGTGCTGAATTATATTTCAAATGTGGTGGGTGGGAATAGTAGCAGGTAAAGCCATCAGGTTGCAGGTCAAACCTACCAAAATTTTCCTATAAATAGAGGGCTAAGTTAGAATTGAAAATCACACCAGAAACATAAGCTTTCTCTCTTTCTCTCTCTATATTATGAAGCATATTTTGTGAGTATTTAGATACTTTGAGAGTTGCTATTCAGTGCAAGTTTCCTTCGGCTTTGCATTCCAGTCAGAAGTACTGCTCTTTTGAGGTAAGGGATTGTAAGGGATTGTAAGGGATAGTAAGGATTTTAAGGGTTGTTATATTTTTCAGTTTCGTAATTTTTCTGATCTTCAAAAATTCTGGAAAAATTTGAAATGATATTTTGATGAGTTTTCTTGATTGTGTCCAAAAATGGTGATTTTTGGATGTATAGATTGAGAGTTATGAATTTTATGAGAAAAGACTATTTTAAAAGTAACAGCTTATAATTCCTTGTGGTTAACTCCAAAATTGATAAAATTTTTATTGGGAGTACATGTATATGATAGAAGTATACTCTGTAAATTTCAGAATTTTTAGACAAAAGTACAATTTTTGATAAATGTCTAAATATTCGGCTATTTTGGCCATATGAAAAATAGTAAATGACTTTTAAAAATTCTGAGAAAAATATATGTTCACTATGGGACTATATTATGCTAAATCTCAGAAAAGAAATATTTTTGGAACTGATTTGGTATTTTTCATGAAAATGGTCTAGTTATGAGTAAATGAATTAAATATGTTTTGTGAAGAAAGAAAATTGAAAAATAGGATTTTATGGCTTGAGAATCCTATATGAGGTATATGCAGATTTTTGATGAGGGTTTTGGTTATTGATGATGAAATTGTAAGAGTTGGCATTTTATGATGATTAAATGCATTAATTAGTAAAGTGTAAACAATTAAAATAAATTGTTTATAAATTTAAGTAATGTTATTCTTTCAATATCATTATACCGAAATATTGGTATGGATTTTATTGTGGAATTTCTATCTTTTGTGTCGGGGTTACTATTCATGAGTTACTATTCACGATTTACTATTCATGAGTTACGAATATTACTCTTGAGATTAAAACTATATGTTGATCATATTATTTTTATCATCATATATAACATTTTTATAACCCTGATGTTGAAATTCTCTTTCACTGGAGTGTAAAGATGGGTAGATTATTGGTATGATCATGACTAGGGTTCTCTTTGGCCTGTAGTGCAAAGTTGAATTGTGACTGGTATGATCATGACCATTGAATTTATAATTGAATATCTTTAGCTTAAGTGCAAAGGTGAATTGATTAACATGGTTATAATTATTGTGTATATAAATTCTGAAATGATTATATATTTCTTTGAGATATGAATATATTTGGCCTGTAGTGCAAATATGAATTGTTGAGGAATATCTTTGGCCTGTAGTGCAAAGATGAATTGTAGATGAATATCTTTGGCCAGTAGTGCAAAGATGAACTGTGGATGAATATCTTTGGCCTGTAGTGCAAAGATGACTTGTTGATGAATATATTTGGCCCGTAGTGCAAAGATGAAGTTATTTGTATGATTATGAACAGGAAATGTGATTTGGTGTAACCATGATCTTTGATGTTTCAGGTAAAGATAGGTGATGAAAATTATCTTCGTCCTGGATGAGAAGAGGAATTTAGAACTACAGTTATGATTATGAGTTATTCATATGATTGTGGACCAGAATTGTTGATTGATGTTACAGGGATAAAACATTGTTGGTGGATTTTTAACATGGAGAAAATAATAGACTTTATAGTCTATTTGACTCTTCTAATGGATTGCTCGTTCCGCTGCAACTATGGTTGAAATTTTTATCATTTACCATATGTTCTAAATCTCTGATTTATTGTTGATGAAGGCTATTGATAATTGAATTATCTTTAGTCATGATATTCTTTACTGAGCTAGTTGTGCTCACCCTTTTGCTTCACAATTCCTTTCAGGTAATAAGAGTGTAGCTGGGTCGAGCGGGGGTAATAAGGGAATAGAACGGTGGTCATCATTTAGTAGTTATATTTGGTGAATCCAATAGGGTAAGGTGTACCCAACGTTGGAAGGGTGGTTTGCCACTATCATACAAGATGTCTAACGACATACAACCTCGTGTCATCATAAGACAGGGATGTGCTCATCCACTTGCTGAGTATATATACGAGCACTACCTATATAATCTTGGTGTTTGTTTGAAGTATAATTCTCAATTAGAGACAGTGGAGATAATGATAAGTCAAGAGAAGACTCACCATTGGGAAGAATATGATAGTAATCTTCTCGTTTTTCTTTGGGGTCTATTGGGTCAACCAAGGATAATTCTGTGGCCATATGATATCTATCATAACCTAGATGCATGGCCTCCCATGTACGAAGGTTTTCTTGAGCACTTCCCAAAGATTCTAATTTCTAAAACAGTTTTTGACTATACCTTTATGTAAGGTGTTATTGTGAGGTGATGTCCACGGTTGGAACATGAGTCACATTTGGTATATATTTGTATCCAAACTCACAGCATATGTGTTGTTGTATTTTGCACGACAATTGTTGTAATAAAGTTGTAGTTATTTTCTGTACCATGTATTTGACGACTCAAAATAGGTTGGGTGGAATGGACCTATTTTGGGGTTGTCACAATAAATATTAATATGTGATGGATAAATAATTTGGTAAAATTTGGGCCATAAAAATAATTGAATTTATTATAATTTTATTATAAGAGAATTAACAAGATATATTAATAAGTAAACAAATAACTATACCTAATCTGAATTGGTGAGGAAAAAAAGCAGTCGTTCGAAAGCTATAGAAAGAGGAAAGATATTTGTTCAACAAAGGTGAAATAAAATCATAAAACTCTCATATTTATTGTAAAGATTATGTATTATATTATATGAAAATAGAAAATATATGATGTGTATGTGTATGTTTTTTATCCTGACATTTTAAATGAAAGAAATCACTATTAATTTTTGAGACATCCTTCATATTCGTCTTCAAGTGTCTTTGGTGTATTATAGTGAAATAATGTAGCATGTGGTTGTATTCGTGCATGACAAATTGACAGAATCGTTATCTTTCCTTATAAAAAAGGGAAAAAACGTGTGAGACCCCGAATTTTATGAATAAAGATTTAACTTTTTTCGAAATATTTTTTTGAATATTAAGGAGTAAATTTGATATAATGTTATAGTTGTGGGTAATATTTATAAATTTTGAAAAATAGGCAAATGGTTATAAAATATTCATATTGTCGAAGAATATTTGTTTAGTCGTAGAATATTCTTACTGTCGGGGTATATTCGTACGACGGTGCAACTTTTTGTGGGCCCCATAACGAAAAGCGATTAGATGAAGAAAACGACAAGTATAAGTTGTTTATAAATAACGGCGTAGTTGTGACGCCCCCAAAATTAGGTATACATCACCCATCTTGGGTCGTCAGATACATAGTACAAAATACAAATACAACTTACTAATACAACTGTCGTGTACAATACGACAAAACATAAACTGTGAGTTTGAATACAAATATTATCTTCTAGAGAGTATTCATACTCAAAAGGAGTCCTCATTACATTTATTAACACACTATTACATAGAATAGTGAGGACTACTAACTAATACTATCATTCGGACCATCACTCCGTTCCCCGACTTGCCCCAGCTACGTTCTCATTTCCTGAAGAGAACAGTGAAAGAAAGGGTGAGCTCAACTAGCCCAGTAAGAAATATTATGACTAAGATAATGCAGAATAAATTATCATTAGCCTTCAACAATGTTAAACTGATAAAATATAATAGACATCAAGTTTAACTGCAGCGGAAAAAGCAATCCATTAAAAGAGTCAAGTAGAAAATAAACTCTACTATCTTTTATGATTTAAAAAGTTTTTCAACACTGTGATCGCTGAGACTCAGCTTAATAAAATAATCCACATCATCGAATCACCCCTGCACTACGGCCAAGGATATTCGTGTATTCATTAATGGTCATGATCATGCCAACAACTGTCCATCAATGCACTACGGGCCAATGAGGACTTTTACCACATCATTTGTAACATTACGGTCATGATTATACCGAATAATCCCTGGTCATAATCATACCAAGTCCATCTATGCACTACAGGCCACAGATGACTTTCAACATTTTATAAACATGAGGATGATGACAATGATATAAGAATTCAATAAAACAAGTTCAAGAATTAATTTATCCAGGAATTAACAACGTCCAAATTGTCAACATGATACTGCTTTGTGGAGTAAAATTCAAGAATGCTTAGAAGAATATTTTCATGAAAAGATACTGGATGAAACGCAAATATCAAGGATATTCCACAAATTTCATGGAGTATAGAAGTCAAAACTTAACCAACTGAGTATAATAAAGAATGGAATAACAAAAGAAATCACCATGCATGCGATAGACCGCACAGACAGGTTATTCCAACAGAATAATAAATAATGGAACCAGGTCCGGCGTAAACGCACAGACAGGATATTCCGACAGAATAATAAATAATGGAACCAGGTCCGGTGTAAAACACACAGACAGGATGTTCCAACAGAATAATAACAAGACGGAACCAGGTCCGGTGTAAAACACACAGACAGGATGTTCCAACAGAATAATAATAAAAACGGAACCAGGTCCGGTGTAAAACACACAGACAGGATGTTCCAACAGAATAATAGAAGAATGTCACCAAGTATAGGGTAGACCGCGTATACAGGTTATTCCAACAGAATAATAAGAAATGGAATAACAACAGTTCTCTTCATGAATAAGAAAGAATAACACCCCTTACCGTTTTAAAGAAGAGCTGAAATAAGGAAGTAGTTAAGTAGCAGAATACTCTTCTTCTCTCTCTCTATAGTTTCTCTCTATAGTTTCTCTCTCTAGAGTTCAGTGAATTCGTAAGAAATAATGAAGGAATGAGCTGCTATTTATAGAAAAATAGAATGCATAGTAACTAATCCATGAACGGTCCAGATTGATTACTTTAATCTGACGGTCCATATTTAAAGAAAAATCTTTTAAATAAAATATAATATATTCTATTTATAGAATAACTTTAATAAAGTATTCTGTTTTATATAAAAAGATGTTTCTGTTTTATTACGTTAATAATACGAATAAAACAAAACGTCATTATCGCTAAATAATTCATATTATTAACTGACAATAATTGAATCAAACTGAGTGACTTCTCACATAAGCATTAATAATCAATACCGTGTGCTACTATGCAACCACACGTATTACTGTACTTTTACTACCGAGTAGTTCAACAGTAACAATGGTAAAACTTCCGCCGTTATTTTTAATAAAATATTTTTGTCGTTTTCTCAATCCGACAATAATTCCGTTGTGGGGTCCACCAATGATTGTGTCGTTGTACGAATATTCCCTGTTAAAACGAATATTCCCCGACCAATCGAATATTATATAACAACTTGCGTACTTTGCAAAATTTATAAATATTACCCACAACTATAACATTATATCAAATTAACTCCATAATATTCAAAAATGATATTTATAGAAAATTCATCTTTATTTATAAAAGTTGGGGTCTTACAACCTCCCCTTCTTATGAAATTTCGCCCTCGAAATTAGGGTACGTACCTGGTATGTCGAAGAGGTAAGGATACCTTGATTTCATTTCAGATTCTAACTCCCAAGTCATTTCCTCAACATCGTGGTTTCTCCACAAAACTTTGACTTGAGGTATAACCTTGGAGCGTAGAATATGTTCCTTCTTATCCAAGATTTGAACAGGAACTTCTTCATACGTCAAATCCTCCGCTATTTCGTCCGGTTCTAACTCAATAATGTGGTTCGGGTCTTCCACATATTTGCGTAACATGGATATGTGAAAAACGTTATGAACACGAGACATACTTGGCGGTAAAGCGAGTCTATAAGCCACAGTTCCTACTCGATCGAGGATTAAAAATGGACCGATGAATCGAGGATTGAGCTTTCCTCTCTTTCCAAATCTCGTAACTCCTTTCCATGGAGCAACACGTAAGAACACATGATCTCCTACATCAAATTCCACGTCCTTTCGATGAAGATCAGCATAACTCTTTTGTCGATCTTGTGAGGTTTTTATACGTTGTCGGATCGTTTGAATCTTTTCTGTAGTCATACGTACCAACTCCGGTCCCAACAACGTTGCTTCACCCACCTCATCCCAGCATACTGGAGAACGACATTTTCTTCCATACAATGCTTCGAATGGAGCCATGCCAATACTTGCTTGATAACTGTTGTTGTAGGAAAACTCCACCAATGGTAAGAACTTGTCCCAACTTCCCTTGAAGTCAAAGACACAGAGTCTTAATAAATCTTCTAGAGTTTGAATAGTCCTCTCTGATTGTCCGTCCGTCTGAGGATGATATGCCGAACTAAATCGTAAATCCGTGCCCATAGCTTTTTGTAAACTAACCCAAAATCGTGAAGTGAATCTTGGGTCTCGATCAGAAACTATGGATACTGGCATACCATGCAGTCTTACAATCTCGTTTATGTACATACGAGCAAGACGTTCAAGTGTATAAGTTTCTCGTATCGGTAAGAAATGAGCAGACTTGGTCAATCTATCAACAATGACCCAAATCGCATCAATACCTTGAGAAACCCTAGGAAGACCGGTAACGAAATCCATGGTAATGTGCTCCCACTTCCATTCTGGAATTTCAAGTGGTTGCAATGGACCTTTTGGTACTTGATGCTCCGCTTTGACTCGTTGACAAGTTAGACACCTTGAGATAAACAACGCTATCTCTCTCTTCATATTGCTCCACCAAAATGTATGACGAAGATCATGATACATTTTGGTACTTCCAGGATGGATTGCAAACGGTGTGTTGTGCGCCTCCATCATGATTTCATACTTTAAATCAGGGTTGTTAGGAACACAAAGTCTGGAGTTGACTCGAAGTATTCCTTCTTCATCGATTCTTGCTTCCGGCATAGCACCTTCTTGCACTTTCTTCCTCATACGCATCAGCTCCAGGTCTGTAGCTTGAGCAGCTTTAACTTTATCGATTAAAGTTGGTTCTACTCGTATATTCGCCATCATCACATGGGTCCCTGGAGTCTTTAACTCTATCTCCATCCTTTGCAAGTCACACAAAATGGGCCTTTGTGTTGTTAATATTGCACTTGTACTTGCATATGATCTTCTACTCAATGCGTCAGCTACCACGTTCGCTTTTCCAGGATGGTATTGAATGGTATGATCATAATCTTTCAACAGTTCAAGCCAACGTCGTTGTCGCATGTTGAGTTCCTTTTGAGTGAAGAAATATTTGAGGCTTTTATGATCCGTAAAGATCTCCACCTTCTCCCCATACAAGTAATGCCTCCAAATTTTAAGTGCAAAGACAACAGCTGCCAACTCTAGATCATGAGTAGGATAATTCCTCTCATATTCCTTGAGTTGTCTTGATGCATAGGCTATGACTTTTCCATGTTGCATGAGAACGCATCCCAACCCTTTGCTCGAAGCATCACTGTAGATGACAAATCCCTCCGAGCCAGATGGTATTGTTAGAACAGGTGCTGAAATGAGTCTCCTCTTGAGTTCTTGAAAACTCTGCTCACATTCTTCGCTCCAACCGAACTTTGTATCTTTCCGAGTCAGCTGAGTTAATGGAGTAGCGATTCGAGAAAATCCTTCCACGAATCTCCGATAATAACCAGCTAAACCAAGAAAGCTACGTACTTCGGTCACTGATTTAGGTTGCTCCCAGCTTTGAATAGCTTCAATCTTTGCCGGGTCAACCGATATTCCACGACTTGATACTACGTGCCCAAGGAATGCTACCTCTTCCAGCCAGAACTCGCATTTCTTCAACTTGGCATAAAGTTTGTATTCACGAAGCTTTTGGAGTACCAGCCTCAAGTGTTGCTCATGATCTTCACGGCTTTTGGAATAAACAAGGATGTCATCGATAAAGACGACCACAAAGTGATCCAAATATTCCTTGAATACCCTGTTCATCATATCCATGAAGGCAGCAGGAGCATTAGTCAATCCAAAAGACATAACTAAGAATTCATAATGCCCGTACCGAGTTCTGAAGGCAGTCTTTGGAATATCCTCAGTTCTAACCTTCAGCTGATGATATCCAGAACGAAGATCGATCTTTGAAAAGAATTGTGCTCCTTGCAACTGGTCAAACAGGTCATCAATACGTGGCAATGGGTACCTATTTTTGATGGTGACATGATTCAACTCCCGATAATCAATACAAAGTCGCATACTCCCATCTTTCTTCTTCACGAACAGAACAGGAGCACCCCAAGGAGAAGTACTAGGACGAATAAAACCAATGTCTAACAATTCCTGCAGTTGGGTCTTTAACTCCTGAAGTTCAATAGGAGCCATTCGATATGGGGCTTTGGAAATGGGTTTTGTACCGGGTTCAAGGTCGATACAAAATTCAATTTCACGCTCTGGGGGTAGGCCAGGAAGTTCTTCGGGAAATACGTCAGGAAATTTATTAACAACAGAAATATCATTCAAAGCTGACGTATTTTTGTTTAGATCTGTGACATGAGCTAAGAAAGCTTGACATCCGTTTTTCAATAAACGAATAGCTTTATGGCTTGAGATGACAGCGATTGATTTTAATGGTTTGGTTGCTTGAATTCGCATAATAGGTCGATTAGGAATATGAAAGCTAACAACCTTACGAAAACAATCAATTTTTGCATGATGAGTAGTTAACCAATCAATCCCTAGAATCACGTCAAATGCAAGTATTTTTAATGAAATAAGATCGACAGGTAATGTGTGGGTACCAACTTGAACCAAACAAGACTTATAAACCGTGGATGTAATGAAGGTTTCTCCCAATGGAGTTTCAACTGCTAAGTCAAAGTCTAATTTCTCCGGAATCAAATTTAATCGATGAGCGCAAGTAGGAGAAATAAAAGAATGGGTAGAACCGGTATCAAATAAAGTATAGACTTCGTTAGAGTTTATGATAAGCTTACCCGTGATGACCTCATTCGGGTTCCTTGCTCTCTGGGAGTTCACAACAAACGCTCTCCCTTGCACAACCGGTTTTGACTTTTCTGGGACGGCCTTTGGTGCCTCCATCCTAGCTGAATTTGTCTTCGGTAAACGACAAAATCGGGCTAAATGACCTACAATTATAACATGCTTTGGACGGCATCGCGCAGTTTGGACTGATGTGCCCCTCCCCTCCGCATTTGAAACATATGATAGGTGGTCGTTCTCCTTCCTTAACGACAGGTGCTGGTGCTGACGTCTTTCCATCATTGTTGAATCTCCTCTTCTTGAAATGTCTTATTGTTTTGGCCCTGATTACCACCGAAGTGGTTACCATTTCTGGCCTGTTGATTCCCTCCACGCTTGTTGTCACCGCTTCGATGACTGCTCTCACTGGTATTATCATTTTGCCGACTGCTCTCTTTTGGTTGCGTTGACTCGTTATCGCGCTCCACTAACTGAGCCCTATTCACAACATCTGAATACAAACACAGTTTATGAGAAACAAGATGTTGACGTATCTCCGGCTTCAAACCTCTTAAAAACATCCGCGTCATTCTTTCTTCATTATCCACCAGGTGGGACGCAAACCGGGATAACTCCGCAAATTTTGCCTCGTACTGCGACACGGTCATATTATTCTGCTCCAATTTGATGAACTCCACCTCCTTCATGTGACGAATACTCTCGGGAAAGTATTTGTCGTTAAACAGCTCTTGGAACTTCTCCCAAGACATCTTCAGTGCGGCAGGTTGAGTACGCTTTATCGATTCCCACCAGTAATCTGCCTCTCCTCGCAACATAAAGGCGGCAAAGGGAACCTTTTGCTCCTCGGAGCAACCCAAGACATCAAATATCTTGGTGATCTGCTTTATCCATGTTTCAGCTATAAGTGGTTTGGGTTCTCCCTTAAACTCCGGTGGTCCCAGCTCCTTAAACTGTTTAGCGGTGACCGCCTGAGAGTTTCCAGTATTTCCACCTACGTTGTGGACAGGAGCCGCTTTCACCTGTTGTTGCATGAATTGCATAAACCTCTGAACATTCCATCATTCATCATCTGGTCAGTGTTGTTGTTTGCATGAGGATTGTCACCTTCCTGATGCACATTATCCTGATTATTGATATGTGGTGAATCAATAGTCGCCTGTGCTCCATTGCTATTCTCAACATTCTCAGATGCCATTTTCAGATACTGCCACAAAATAAAAGTTAATTGATATGTCATATATTATCCTTATATTATGACCGACCAATTAAATACCATGCAAATAAACTTAGGTAGGTCATACTAGCGAAGGAATTCCCCGTCTCTCCCCTCCTAGTTCTATTCTCACATCTTAGCCAGGGATCATATCCCTAAGCTCTGATACCAACTGTGACGCCCCCAAAATTAGGTATACATCACCCATCTTGGGTCGTCAGATACATAGTACAAAATACAAATACAACTTACTAATACAACTGTCGTGTACAATACGACAAAACATAAACTGTGAGTTTGAATACAAATATTATCTTCTAGAGAGTATTCATACTCAAAAGGAGTCCTCATTACATTTATTAACACACTATTACATAGAATAGTGAGGACTACTAACTAATACTATCATTCGAACCATCACTCCGTTCCCCGACTTGCCCCAGCTACGTTCTCATTTCCTGAAGAGAACAGTGAAAGAAAGGGTGAGCTCAACTAGCCCAGTAAGAAATATTATGACTAAGATAATGCAGAATAAATTATCATTAGCCTTCAACAATGTTAAACTGATAAAATATAATAGACATCAAGTTTAACTGCAGCGGAACAAGCAATCCATTAAAAGAGTCAAGTAGAAAATAAACTCTACTATCTTTTATGATTTAAAAAGTTTTTCAACACTGTGATCGCTGAGACTCAGCTTAATAAAATAATCCACATCATCGAATCACCCCTGCACTACGGCCAAGGATATTCGTGTATTCATTAATGGTCATGATCATGCCAACAACTGTCCATCAATGCACTACGGGCCAATGAGGACTTTTACCACATCATTTGTAACATTACGGTCATGATTATACCGAATAATCCCTGGTCATAATCATACCAAGTCCATCTATGCACTACAGGCCACAGATGACTTTCAACATTTTATAAACATGAGGATGATGACAATGATATAAGAATTCAATAAAACAAGTTCAAGAATTAATTTATCCAGGAATTAACAACGTCCAAATTGTCAACATGATACTGCTTTGTGGAGTAAAATTCAAGAATGATCAGAAGAATATTTTCATGAAAAGATACTAGATGAAGCGCAAATATCAAGGATATTCCACAAATTTCATGGAGTATAGAAGTCAAAACTTAACCAACTGAGTATAATAAAGAATGGAATAACAAAAGAAATCACCATGCATGCGATAGACCGCACAGACAGGTTATTCCAACAGAATAATAAATAATGGAACCAGGTCCGGCGTAAACGCACAGACAGGATATTCCGACAGAATAATAAATAATGGAACCAGGTCCGGTGTAAAACACACAGACAGGATGTTCCAACAGAATAATAACAAGACGGAACCAGGTCCGGTGTAAAACACACAGACAGGATGTTCCAACAGAATAATAATAAAAACGGAACCAGGTCCGGTGTAAAACACACAGACAGGATGTTCCAACAGAATAATAGAAGAATGTCACCAAGTATAGGGTAGACCGCGTATACAGGTTATTCCAACAGAATAATAAGAAATGGAATAACAACAGTTCTCTTCATGAATAAGAAAGAATAACACCCCTTACCGTTTTAAAGAAGAGCTGAAATAAGGAAGTAGTTAAGTAGCAGAATACTCTTCTTCTCTCTCTCTATAGTTTCTCTCTATAGTTTCTCTCTCTAGAGTTCAGTGAATTCGTAAGAAATAATGAAGGAATGAGCTGCTATTTATAGAAAAATAGAATGCATAGTAACTAATCCATGAACGGTCCAGATTGATTACTTTAATCTGACGGTCCATATTTAAAGAAAAATCTTTTAAATAAAATATAATATATTCTATTTATAGAATAACTTTAATAAAGTATTCTGTTTTATATAAAAAGATGTTTCTGTTTTATTACGTTAATAATACGAATAAACCAAAACGTCATTATCGTTAAATAATTCATATTATTAACTGACAATAATTGAATCAAACTGAGTGACTTCTCACATAAGCATTAATAATCAATACCGTGTGCTACTATGCAACCACACGTATTACTGTACTTTTACTACCGAGTAGTTCAACAGTAACAATGGTAAAACTTCCGCCGTTATTTTTAATAAAATATTTTTGTCGTTTTCTCAATCCGACAATAATTCCGTTGTGGGGTCCACCAATGATTGTGTCGTTGTACGAATATTCCCTGTTAAAACGAATATTCCCCGACCAATCGAATATTATATAACAACTTGCGTACTTTGCAAAATTTATAAATATTACCCACAACTATAACATTATATCAAATTAACTCCATAATATTCAAAAATGATATTTATAGAAAATTTATCTTTATTTATAAAAGTTGGGGTCTTACAGTAGTTGTTACCGTTAACACTGTGAAATATCCGGTGATTAAAATAAAGTAATACGGGTTGTTGCACAGTAACACACGGTATTGCATATTATTTTATATTATTGTTATTTTAATAATTGTCATTGCACAGTATTTTTTATTATCAGATCAATAATTCATATTATTTTAATAATATTATTAGATAACATTATTTGTAATATCTAGAAAGTTCTATTTAAGGGGAGGTTTGGTCACCTAATTGCGCGCCGGTAAGAAGAAATCCTTATTGGAAAGCCCCATTTTTCTTGGTAACAGCCTAGTTGTCAGTATTGTGATTCTGTAATATTATTTGTGAATAATTAATTATTGATTTATATGATAAAAAAAATATTTATTTATGTGGATATAAATGGAGAAATTGTTAGAAAAGTGACAATTGTTAAAAATTGATATTTTATCTTTTCTGATAAAATAATTTATTATATTATAATAATATAATAGTGATGATATTTTTACAATGAATGTGGAATATATGAGTAAATGACGAGAAAGAATATTTTTGTTATAAAAAATATTTAACACATGTTTTGTGTGTTGGTGGACCCTATTTTTGATTGAAATTTGATTATAGCCTGCAAAATCGTCCGTATGTGGATTTCTTTCAATTTCTGTTTAGAATTTAGAAAAACTTAAACTTACAAAGTTTGTAAAGAATTGAATTTCCTATGGAAGGATATAAGATTCAAATTTTTCTGATAAAATGGCTATTTATTATGAATTATTGAAGTTCTAGAATAATTAATTTTTGAAGTTTTAATTATTTTTTTTATGAAAAACGTTTTTATTATGTTTGGGGGGCCCCACTGGTTGTTGAAATGGCTGAATTCAGTTATTCAAAGTGGGCGTAGGAAATTTATATAAATATATTAATATTTTATTAAATTTTTTACTTTGGTGTTCTAAGTAATTTCCTATAAATAGGGTGTTTAGTTATAATTGAAAAAGACACTAGAAACTAAAATTTTCTCTCTCTATATTGTCAAGCATATTCTTGTAAGTATTTTGATACTTTGAGTGTTGTTATACGGTGTAAGTTTCTTTCAGCGTTATATCCAATATTCAGTCAGAAGTACTATTCTTTTGAGGTAAGGGGTATTTTTTATTTCATATTCTGAAGATATATTATTTTTCGTATTCGTATGAATATTATTTCGTTCAATATTCGCATGAAATATTATTTTCATTTAATATTCGTAAGGAATATTATATTCGTTCAATATTCGAAATGAATATTATTTTTATTTAATATTCGTAAGGGATGTTATTTTTTCATAAATGATATTATCTTTTTCAATATCATTATGCCGAATTATTGATATAAATTTTATTGTGAAATTTTTATTTTTTTGTGTCGGGGTTACTATTCACGTATACGGTACTATTCACCGAAAAATAAAATGTTCTCTTTTTGATCCCAGATGTCTATTATGGTTACTATCATTGATTGTATCAATATTTTGATCTTCATTCTATACTTATTTTGTTAAAATTTTGACTTCTATACTCCATGAAATTAGTAGAATATCCTTGATATTTGCGCTTCATCCAGTATCTTTTTATGAAAATATTATTCTGAGCATTCTTGATAAGTTTTAATTTTTTCATGCCGGGGTACAATTCACGGGGTTACTCTTCCTGAAGTTACTATTTATTGGACACTATTCGCTCGGTTACTATTCACCCGGGGTACTATTCATGATAAAAATTGATTCGTTTTCGGTGTAAATTATTTTTGGTACAATATTATTCTTGAATTTTACTCCACAAAGCAGTATCATGTTGACAATTTGGACGTTATTGATTTCTGGATAAATTAAATTATAAATCTTTAAAAATTTATCATTGAACTTGTTTTATTGAATTCTTATATCATGCATTGTCGTCATCCTCATGTTTATATTCTGTTGAAAGTCATCTGTGACCTGTAGTGCATAGATGGACTTGGTATGATTATGACCAGGGATTATTCGGTATAATCATGACCGTAATGCTACAAATGATGTGGTAAAAGTCCTTATTGGCCCGTAATGCATTGATGGATAATTTTTAGTATAATTATGGCCATGGATTCTCTTCGGCCAAGGGTACAAAGATGAATTGTTTTATGATATGATCATGACCGTTGATGAAAACATGATTATCTTTGGCCCGTAGTGCATGGATAATTTGTGGTCGTTATACTAAAGAATATCCTTAGCCCGTAGTGCAGGGATGATTCGATGATGTGGATTATTTATTAAACTGAGTCTCAGCGATAAAAATGATGATAAACTTTTTTAAATCATAAAAGATAGTAGGTTTTATGCTCTACTTAACTCTTCTAATGGATTGCTTATTCCGCTGCAGTTGTTGATCTAAAACTTGTTGTCTATTATATTCTATCAGTTGTTATACTGTTGAAGGCTAATGATAATTTATTCTGCATTATCTTAGTCATAATATTTCTTACTGGGCTAGTTGAGCTCACCCTTTCTTTCACTGTTCTATTTATGAAATGAGAATATAGCTGGGACTAGTCGGATAATGGATTGACAGTCCAGATGGTTGCATTAGTAGTCCTCACTATTCTGTAAAATAGTGTGATAATAATTATAATGATGACTTATTTTAAGTTTAAATACTGTCTATAAGATAATATTTGTATTAAAACTCACAGCTCATGTTGTATATTTAAGTTTGTATTTAAGTTCTGTACCATATATTTGGCGACTCAAGATGGGTGATGTATACCTATTTTGGGGGCGTTACAAAATGCACTTCTTTAATATATGTTAGGTGCATAAAAAAGATCCACACAATCAAACAAAATTAGCAACAGTTAAGATTGAAAATTGGGTTGACAGAATCACACAATCAACATATATATATATATATATATATATATATATATATATATATATATATATATATATTAGTAAAGCAAACAATTATTAGTAAAAAACGTGCGCATATGTATAAAGCATATATAGCTTAATGAAAAGTGAGCTTAATTTTTGTATTGCGTCTGTAGTTTTTAAAATTTTATTGGTATCCGAGTATCCAAATGTATCATGAAATGAGTAGAATAATGTGAACGCTTTCAACATATATAAAATCTCATGCCACAATAATATAATGAGATTTATTCTAGTTCATAAAAAAAGAGAGAGAAGTTATACACATGGACTAATTAACAATTAATATAAGTTGCAAGATATATTAGAAGTATACAAAAGTCTATCACAATCTTGATAAAAAATTTATATAAAAGTCTGTTACTTATTTCATAGAGTCTATAAACATCGTTTTAAAAAAATTTTAAACTCTGTAAAAGTCATTGAAATTCCACCCCCATAAATTTTCTCCTTTTTTATAGAGAAATTTAGGAACGCCTTAATATGTGAAATGAAATTGTTTTTACAATTAATTTTTTTTATAAGGCATGATGTGAATAGGACTTTTATGAAAAAAAATATCAATCTCTATTAAAAATACGAACCCTTTTAGAAAAACGAGAAGAAAAAAAAATAAAAAAAATTTAACAAGCACAAGACTTGAGTACTCTGCACTCCAATCCAACACAACACAATTGACCTACCGAACTTGAAAATCTACGGTAAGCTTTGACAGTTAAAATGAAACCCATAACCTAACTGTGTCGCCTCTCTCCTCTCCCTCTCCCTCCCCCTCCTCCTCCTCTCCTCCTCCTCCTCCTAGGAGATGGGAGGCGCCGACACTGGTACTTCTACTTTCTCTTTAGCTTCAGATCTGTACTTTCACTCTCTCTCCATATATGTTCATAGATATATTTAAAATGTTTATTATTTGAAAAAGCACTAACCTTTAACCCTTTATGTTTTTACAGATTCAATCACCTTAGACAAATCCGCCCAGATCTTCGTTGCCGGCCATCGGGGCCTGGTTGGATCCGCCATTGTCCGGAAGCTCCAACACCTAGGCTTCACAAACATCCTCGTCCGCGTCCACTCCGAACTCGATCTCACTCGCCAATCAGACGTCGAATCATTCTTCGTCGCCTCCAAACCCCAATATGTAATCCTTGCCGCCGCCAAAGTCGGTGGAATCCACGCCAACAACACCTACCCCGCCGATTTCATCTCCATTAACCTCCAAATTCAAACCAATGTTATTGATTCAGCTTACCGGCATGGCGTCAAGAAACTCATATTTCTCGGATCCTCCTGCATCTACCCCAAATTCGCCCCTCAACCCATACCCGAGCACGCCTTGCTAACCGGTCCATTAGAGCCCACCAACGAATGGTACGCCATCGCCAAAATTGCTGGCATTAAAATGTGCCAAGCATATCGGATTCAGTACGATTGGGACGCTATCTCCGCGATGCCCACCAATTTATATGGTCCCAACGATAATTTTCACCCCGAGAATTCCCATGTTTTACCTGCATTGATGAGGCGGTTTCATGAGGCCAAAGTCAGGGGAGATAAGGAGGTGGTGGTGTGGGGGACGGGTAACCCATTGCGCGAATTCTTGCACGTTGATGATTTGGCGGATTCGGTGGTGTTTTTGTTGGATAAGTATAGCGGATTGGATCATGTGAATGTGGGCAGTGGGAAGGAAGTTACAATTAAGGAGCTTGCTGAGTTGGTGAGGGAAGTTGTTGGATTTGAAGGGGATCTTGTTTGGGATAGTTCAAAGCCCGATGGTACCCCAAGGAAGCTTATGGATAGCTCGAAGCTTGCAGGGTTGGGTTGGGTGCCAAAGATTTCTATTCGGGATGGGCTTGTGGATACATATCAATGGTACTTGGAGAATGTGAAGCAATGATGCAGGACCAAGGGCTTTTGATGGGATATGGAGTGCTTTATACAGGTAATGTTATTTTTGTTTATTGTTTCGTTGTAAACTAGGTTTATTTAACATTTACATCTTTATAGTAATTGTCTAGAATGCATCATTTGTGATGCTTTGTCATCTGAGCCTCCGAGGTTTATGTTCAAAGATTATGTCGGGATTGAATGAGATGTTATACAATTTATGATAAAGCTGGTTATTGATTATATTGTTGGCCCCAATTAAGAAACTTTTTTTTATTGATACTGAATGGTGTCTACTGGCTGGTTATACGAACTTTTCAAAGTGTCTGAGTGCGATTCTTTTATCTCAGTGGTTTGGAAGTGTTGTGTATGCTAGGTGGTGTTTTTGATCAACAAAGATTAGCCTCTTAAATGAAAAACAAATACAATACAATAGCTAATGGAAGTACCAAATCTGAAATGTAAGGGATACCGCAATAGAGAGTATTTTTTACCTTATATGAACTCTAGTACTTCATCCAAATTTAAATCAGGTGTTGTTTAATGGGTACAAGGTGGGTAAGTTGGCAATGGAAGGAACCACCTTTCCTGTTAAATCAGAATATGAATTGCAGGGAAGTCACATAGGTGTCAAATAAGGGTGATTATTAGCTACTCCTATTTGATAGAAAATGTTTTTGTTTGTTTGTATGCATGTATAGAGAGAGAGAAAGAGAGAGTGAAAGAGAGGTTTATTTTGATTTGTTGTAGGAAAGGCTAAATGAAATGTTTTGAATCTATCAACTTGTGCCGGAAGTATCATGCTCTGGACTACCATTTATTTTACATAAAGTTTACAATAGACATGTCTTGCTAAAGAACTTTCATTACCTATTATATTTTGAGACTTCTTTACTTAAATAAAGGTCTTCTCTCTCTTCAAGTCTTGTTCCCATATATAAATGTACTTTCCAGCATCCAATGCACGTTGAGATACACAATCTACCTGAACTTAGACTCCTATAACAGTTGACAACCCACTGAAAGTTTTCACTGCATTTTAGTCCGCATGACTGCTTTAGAATTTTGACTCTAGAGAAACTAGTTTGGAGATTGACCTAAATTCTTTCCGCTTGTTTCCATTTCAATTTTAGTTCTAATATTTAGACTTGATTCCGTGCTGATAAACAGAAAACACAGCTTTGATGGAATCTAGGGTACGGAATCAGATTTTGCAAAATTACACTCTCGATTTGGTACATGAGGAATAGGTAGCAATAATACTTATGTTTTACAGTTTTAGGAATCTGAGACGATAATAATCATACAATCTAATTGTGGTTTGACAATCATAGCAATAAGGAAAAAGACATTGACTGTAGACATGATATGGAGAAAGAATATAGATACAAAAACTAATTCCATGTTATAAATGAAACTATACCACATGATGCATGTTGAAAATTAAATTTACTGTAGTTTATAGTTAGCATACAAATCTATTTTATCCCAAACTACCTTTTTTTTTTTTGTGGGGGGGGGGGGGTGTATGTAGCATACTAGCTTTCCACACATTTAGTGTCCGGAATAACATGTAGGTATAACTGCCAAAAGGAATTAACAAATATAAATTTTATGCTAAATGTCTATGTCTATCTTATATTAGACATATGTATCCAGTTATTTGTGCAACAAAAAAAAAATGTATATAGCAGATATTAAACAATTACACATGATACATGCTTATATTTATTTTATTGTATTAACAGTATTAAAGACTGTATATTATTCGACATATTACATTGTAATATTGGTAAAAATATTATTTTGGGTGTTGTATAAGTTGTGTGCAGAACAGTATAAACTAAGTGTGTTAATGTAAATGTATAGTGCAAGGATTGCTAGATTTTTTTTTGAGATATCGTGTATTAGTAACTTGTCTTCAAAAAGTGTATCTGGTAGGTGAACTCAGTAGCAGATTTTAGTTGCAGAACAGGCTGTTTTATGTGTTCTAAACTTTCACCACGTTTTGCTAACATTGCTACAAAGTCATTCAAACTAGTCTTACCACCACCTGATCAGAAAACGTGGAGGAAAAAATAGCTTCCTTTGGCAGTAGTATATTAATTGGAATTCCTGAAAACTTATTCTTAGATTCATTTTATGTTTCAGAATGAACAATCCGTACAGCGCTTTAGGTCTCTGTATCTTAGTGTGGCAATTGGAAACTTTGGAATGTGTATAATAACTTGCTTGTGCTGTGTGGTCGTCCTTAGTGCTGCCACACCCCCACACCCCCCAATAACACACTGGTGTTGGGGGACGGGAGAGATGGAGAGCAAGGGAGAAAGCCTTACTCCCTACCTCCCTTAATTATTGGGTCACTGGACTCGCACAATAACAAAACAATCATCTTTTCTTTATGAACCCTAACACAGTTAGTTCCATAGTTAATAAAATTTTATTAACCGTAGGTGATTTTATATTTTACTTCCAATTTATCTATGCACTGCACATGTAATAATCGATGTAGCTGTTTGCAGAGAGAGATTGATGTTTCACTGCTAATACTGTATAGTAGTAGATTTGTACATGTATATTTGCAAGTACTTGTGGTTTTCATGAAAAAAAAAGTGGATAAATTGGGTTTCAAATTTCGAAGTCTTATTTTATGCGTGTCATCAATGTATAGAGTATTTAACATCATTTTGAGTTTTAAATGCAAGTATAAAGTGCTACTCCAGATATCATAAGTGAGTCGGAATCTCATGTTGAATCGAATAAATAATGTAAGAACGAAGGATTAATATATATAAATGGGTTCAAGATTTATAGCTTAAATTTTTGGGTCAAGTTGGGTTTTAAACATGTATGTTGTGTACGCGCACGCGACGCGAGATCTCCTTGGTTCTCCTCCAATAATTGGTATCAGAAAGATTGATCTTGAGCTGGTAAACCTCTTCAAAAGATACGCGATGACAATTCAAAAATTAAAATCCGGAACATCTGAATTCTTGATGAAGGGTTGGTGCTTCCCTTAATGTCCTCTCGATGGTGATGTTGAATTTTTGATGGATAAGCCAAGAATTAGTTCTGAAGGTGGTTAGCTGAGAATTAGTGATTTGCGGTGGTGGAAGACAAAATGTTCAATTCTTGATGGAAAGTTAGTCGATATAAAAAAGAAAAAGGACACAGAATAGCCAAGAATGAGTGTGCGGTAAATGAAGAGAAGTGTGTTCATATGAAGAGAAACACTTAACTGACTTGTATAAAAAAAAAGATAACAAGTTGGTTAAAATCTCACTTACATTAGCAGCAATTGTGTAACTAGTGTTGGGGGAGATATTTTAAGTTTGAACTAAGAGTCCTTCTACGGCGATATTGTAGCGACATTTTTTTTTTTGTTGTACCTCTCAAAAAATGTATAGTATTTATTTCAACTGAAGTTTTTGTAAAAAATAGTGTTTTAAATGTAATTTAGATACATACAAGAAACAGACTCTGTACAGTCTGTAAAATCCTATTTCTCGTATGTATCTAAATTACACTTAAAACACTATTTTTTATAAAAATTTCAGTTGAAATAAATACTATACATCTTTTGGCAGGTACTATAAAAAAAAATCAAAATAAATAAATAAATAAAAAATATCGTCCTAGACTTATTGTTGAACTAAACTCTGGTGTGGTTAGAACTTGGTTCCCTAAATAGGTGGTGTAGTCAAGGGATGACCAAGCTCTGTTATGGATGATGAAGAATAGTGTAGATCGCAGAGGTGTAATTAATGGGCTAAAGATGTTGGGACTGCTCACTGTTTTTCCTTGGTAAATGAAGAAACATATATAGACTACACAAGTGTATGTGTATGTATAAACAGGCGAAGAAATGCTTGGCGTGGGTGGCTAGCTTCCAGTGTGCCGGTCATCTACTAACGAACACAGACCCTGCAGTTAGTTCTCCAATTACATTTTCTTACACTGTCATTGCATTAATTACTCCATCACCTGACACCATATCTACTCTTCCAAATTCATTTATTACAAAATCTACCCCTATTCATATCTCAATAGGGAGGAGTATTTTGGTGGTAAAATTTTACTGTAATAATTTCTTGTTAGCTGTTGTTGATAAAACTGTAAACAAAAGAGGTCGATTAATTTGTTAAGGAGGACTAAATCAGCTTAAAATGTCTAGATTAAGAAGAAGAAAAAAATGACACATGTTTTACACTTTATACAGTTGTTGTCCCAAACATTGCTAAATTTTTAACAGATAAAAAACCAAAAATAATAGTAATAAAATTAGCAAATTTCCCTCATTTGCAACTCTATTAAAAACAGGTGCATTACCCACCAAAAAATACAAACAATATATATATATATCTTGAACTGGATTATGAACCGCCCCCACACAAATCACCCAAGAATTGTACTAATTCTTTGTTGAAACTAGAAAAACAACAGATATGCCATTTGAATCGGACAGTTTTAAATTTATAGAAGAAGATCATATGTTTTAATAGGCTAAATTATCTATCACTCACCTTCCTCCCAAAGTCTGAATATTTCATTACGAGGGGGAAAAAGACTAAAAAAGCGAGATTTAAAATGAATGAAACAGAAATTCACGTGGGTAGAGAGAAAAACAAAAGGCAATATGAAGAGAGAGAGAGAGAGAGAATAAATGAGTAATATATGTGATGATAGGACAGTTTCATGAAAGAAGCAACATTGTCACCGATCTATCACTACACCTTCCTCATATACTTGACCTGTCTATTCCCACCCACATATATGAATAAATATACACACCCCATTCATCTAGGGAACCCCAGCCTAGTGCGTACATGAACATCGAAATTTGCGCCCACATACAAGCATAACAGACCAGCAAAAGGAGATTTCAGTTTTTTAACTCATCAACAACTTGAAGGGTTAATTAAAAGGAGGGCTGGTATTTTCCCCCTCTTTTCTTCCTCAAGAATCAAGATACAAACAAGGTTTACTTGAAAGGGGGCTACCATTAAACTTCAAAAAATAAATTGCAGAAACAGAACACCATTAGTATTTAGCTTCAATAGAACAAAAGACCCAACTAACTAACAAATCTGTTAATTTTGGAAAACCTTGGCATATATATCCACCCCCCATATAAACATCATGGGGTGAAAACAAAAACATACTATACATTAACCCACTAAACAAAACAAAACAAAACAAAACAAAGAAAGAACAGATTGAGCCGTCCCGCCAATATCACACTACCATTACCGCCGCGTGCGTCGTGACAATCATCAGCCTATGAAACAGAGGATGAACAGAGTAAGCCGCAAAGAGTGGGCTTGAAAAGGCAAGCTTTTCCAGCCAACCCCACAAAAGCTAAAGAAAGCATCTTTGGCTGCCGCCCTTGCAGCCACCTCCACCGGCGGAGCCCCATCATCATAGAAGGACAAGAACTAAGAGAAAAAGGTTGGATTTTCACAAGTAGCATCTTCTTGTTAAGAAGACGAATAAGAAAGGACATTGGGGGTGCATAGGATCATGAAAACAGGGGGGGTTTTTATTTTTCAGTTTTCAAAAGAATTTGATGGTATTTCTTCTCCTATTTTGAAAGCCCAAAAATAGGAAGGAGAGCAGAGCTCAGGAAATGGGGAGAGGAGGGATTGGCTTTCTTGTGTATATGTCCACTGTGTCTACAGTGACTGTCTGTCTTTAACATAATGAGGCCAAGTAAATAAATGAGGTCATGAGAAAAATAACAAGGGATTGGTGATTCTACTGTTTGGATACTTAGATGATGGGGTTTCAGTATTTTTATTGCCCTAAACCCCAACAGACACACACTCCCTCTCACACACTTTGCTTGCCCCAAAACGCAGTTTTAGCTAGATTTGCGCAAGCAACATCTTTTACATTTTGTTATCTTGCTTGCCTACCCTCCTTAATTCTTAAAATTCCTTTCATACCCCTCCTACTTCACAAAACATGTTCACATGTTTATAGATCTGTAAAATCACTAATTTAAACTGTTTCAGCTTTTGTATTACTAAAATGTTTTTCTGTTGAGTTTTACATATTAAGTTTGTGAATTTTAAAATTATAATCTTCTTCTTATATATATATATATTTATTTAAAATTAATTAGTTATGGGGTATAGTATTAAATTATACTAGTAAATGAAAAGTAGACTCCTTAAGGGGAGTTTTTAATGTTAGGTACACTGCACTACAGAACAGGAGGGAGGGAGGGAGGGAGGGAGGGAGTAGTATGCAATTTTGTAGTGGGGACACCAGACTTTGGTTCCTGACATCAATTACGAGGCACATTTCGAGACTGCCCACAAAAACCAAAACCCTTATCATCAACAAGTGTGTTTATGGCCTAACATAAACATTCATTCGTTCCGTTTGGTTTGGTTTGGTTTGGTTCTAGGGGGGCGTGCGTACAGCAGCTGGACTACAACTATACTTGGTTTCTTTCTTCAAGAAATCTGTTTGACCTCACCTCGGTCAAGATTTTACAAATCGCCCTCGCTGGCCCAACGGTGGCCCCCCAGGTTAAATAATAATAATAATAATAATTTTGAATAATACTATTTAATAACAACAATATATTCATTCGCTTGGTATAATATATAAACATTTGAAATTTAAAAATAAAAATGAGACTTTTAACATTAACTAAATGTAAATGAGAATAGAAAGATCAACCTAGTCTCAATTTTTTTTCACATTTCGAGAAATAATGTAAATACTCTTATAAACATATCTAAAATCCAAATTTGTATTTCAAAAAATTGAATCTGAATTATTGTTGGACACATATATCGTCTAGCTTAACATTTCTTTTTATTACATGAGTATATAATTTACATATTAAGCTCTAATATATATATATATATAATGATGGATGATAATTAATATAGTTGTAAGGAAAGGGTACAAAAGTAGTCCGGATTTTTCGTTTACGATAGAAAAAAGTTGGGTGTATGAGTCAGTACGTACGTAGTATAATTCTTTTTTTTTTCTTTTCTTGCGAATGGATAAAGGATTTTAATTAAATTCGTGGATTCAATACGGGAAGGTGCATCATAGATAGATGGGCGTAAAACACGGGAAAGGTAGTCGGCCACTTGTACGGCGTGATCGATGTAAGGGATACATTATATATCAGCAATGCATGCATGCACTTAATTTCAATTTATATTTAAACTCCTCTCGCAACTCCGTCTCCGAACACTACTATCATATTCATAGGGAGGGAGGGAGGGAGGGAGAAGAATATCTGAGGCATAAATAAATAAAGTCAGAAAGCAGAAAAAAGAAGCTATGCATGCATTATCAGGCAGGCAGGCAGGCAACACATGAAGAAGCCAGGAAGGGTAATTAAGCCGATTAATCTTTTAATTTTACCCTACAAATTAAGCTTGAGATCTAGTTGACATGCACAAAAAAAGAATAGAAACTGTACACATGGCATGGATCATGCATATTTAAATGAAAAAAGTACGTACGTACACAGACATCATCAATCATTTTTGCTTCAGATCTCAAACATCAAACACGCACTACTTTTATGCATGGCAATATATAATAACATTGCCACTGGTTTCATGTTATTTTTTTATATAAAAAATTAAGTTATTAAAAATCATTCAATTCAATTTTAATAATTTCTTAAAATTCATCACTCTATCTCTAACAACGCCGCCGATACTAAAATAATTACTACCTATACTCATTCCTGCTTTTTTTAATTCATATATTTTCTCCAAAGTCCAAACACATGCATTCGCTCTTCTCACTCCTCCGGCCGGCCATGAAAAATCATCTAATGTACATGCAGTTCACCCTTCAATTGGGTTTGCGGTTGTGCTTAATTATCTAATTATAGAGATGAGGCTGGCTAGATGTGATTTATGGAATACAATTAAAAATTTTGAAACTGCATATATGTACTGTTTGTAACCCATTTTTATTTATTTTGGTTGATTTAGTTAGGGAATACCTATTTTAATCCAATTTGTGTTATAAACACCATGTGGAGATGAGGGCAGATAGTGTTTATTTTGTTGGGTCGCTTTAATTGGTTGGATAATCTTCTTAATTTGGTGGGTTTTTGTTCTATTTCCTTATCCGTGCATCCATGCATAATAGTTGCATTTGGATTTGCCTTATCGTCTACCCCAATCTTCGATCTAATTAGGTGGAGACTTTTATAGACATTGGGTTATCAATTTTATTGAAGAGGAAGAAGAGTACCTCAGAAACCATATGCCATTACATTTTGCTTAAAGAATAAAATTAACAAGTAAAATAATGTGAAGAGTGTTAAGATTTTTGGGTGTTAAAGGCCAAACTTTCGGTATGGACAAAGGATATTACATCAAGTTGTGCGTAAAGACACAAGTGTAGAGGCTGTACCGAAAAGAGCAGATTATGGGTACCCACTACCTACCTATATTTCTTTTTCTGGAAAACTGAAAGGTGCTCACAATGTACAGTCATCTCCTGCGTTCATGAAACTTTGTTTTTTTTGGTTAGTCAAATCTCAAATTCAAATCGAATTAAATTCATCTATACAATATCTTAAGGATGCGTTTGAAAGTTTTTATTTGAGGAGAAGGGAAGGAAAAAAAATAATAATTAAAATCACTCCAAATATCATGTTTGTGAGTTTTTTTAGGGAGGGAGAGAAAGAATTTGGAGGTAAAATTAATTTCATTTATGACTCAAAATTTTCTCCTCAAAAGTGGAAGGATTTGAAGTAAGGCTATAAACGAGCCAAACAGTTCGGCCTCGATTCGGACTTGACTCGAAAAAATACGAGTGAGACTTGGATTCATTAATAATATGATCCAAATCGAAGCATTACAAATAGTTCGAATAAAAATATGAGTAGAATATTAGAAAGGTTATACTCGACTCGTTTAAGATTCAAACTACTCAAATTTTTGATAGTGATTCGATACATACTCAATTGATAGAGATTCGATTAGATGCTCGATACACTCTCTTATAATATATACAAATTTAAATCAAATTAGAATAATTAATTATTATTATTTTGTTTTGTTTTTAATTTTAATTTTAATTGTGATTTTTTTTCTCATTTCTAAGTAAAATAACAAATTTAATTTATAATTATATGTATTATAAAACTAGTTATTAAATGGATACTCGAATTCGAGCTTGAATTTGAAGTTCGTGAGTAGTTTGAATATAATTCGATCCGAGTCGGATTGAATTCGAGTAATAAATATTCGAGTCGAGTCGAATTTGAGTAGAATTTTTCAAATATAATTCGAATTTGAGTATAAATTTATCATTTCGAATCCAATTCAAATGATAAATTTGTACTCCTTTACCATCCCTATTCGAACACCCATAATCTGAAGGGATAGAAAAGGATGACAAAATGAAATATTTTATATTACCAAAAATAATCGTATAAAATAAATGATATGACAATCTTGTTCTTAATTATTATAACTCCCGATTTTTAAAAATACAAATTTTCTTTTTTTCCCCAACAACCCCGCCGTCCCTCCACTGTAATTGGGAATAAGCCGGCTTAGATAATATTGCTTGATTCTTGCAAAACCATTTTCACTGATCCATTCAACCATTGCACTGGAATTAAGCATCATTCCATCTTTTGAAAAACAAATTCCAACCAAACGAGTAGTGTATGCAGCAGATAATACAATGGTTAATAAATTGTCTTGTGTCATAGAGTACTGCAACAGAACAACATATAAACATTTAGATGAATTACGTAATTAAGACTATATATATATATATATATATATATATATATATATATATATATATATATATATATATATATATATATATAGGATTCCATCCAGAGTAACCGGTTGCTGTAGAGGAACTCTTTTTTTGGCTGTTGTTGTAGCGGCTGGAGCAAAAAAAAAATTACAACAAACCAAAAAAGGAATTGATCTACAGCAACCGGTTGTTGTGGATGGAACCCCATATATATATATATATATATATATATATATATATATATGTGTGTGTGTGTGAACATAAAAAAAGAATGAACAAAATAATTCACGTGCAACGCAATGTTCAATAGCGCCCCTTTGTATCACGTGCTTGTCTTTTTTGTTTTTCCTTTCTTCTACTGGTGTAGCGTAGAGGATCAAAGTGAGTCGCTTTTTTTTTTGGGAGGTTTTACTTTTCTATTCTCTCCTTGGCCTCCGATAATTTTTTCTTATAGATGGGTAAAATAGAATACGTCACTCATTTTAAATAAAGATAAATATTAATTGTGTTTCTTTTATTAAATTATTTTATTATCTCAAATTTAATTTTAAAATAAACAAAAAAAATAAAATTAATTGTTGAATCCTAAATGTTATGTTTACATATAAACATTGCCTAAAAGATACTAATAAAAGTGGTTTATCCCTTGGAAGCAGAGAAAGTGTATATCGGTTCAGACATATATTAGTAATAAGATACTCCATTAAAAAGTAAATAGAAAAAGAAAAGGAAAGGAAAGGGATAAAAGAAAGGGTTGTTAAGGATGGATGGATGGACGGACGGATGGGGAATGGGAATGACGCCCAGGCTTTTTGGTTATTATGAATAACACTTTTATGGTTACTTCTTTTTTTCTATTAAATAATACTATTATTATTACGTAAAGAAGATTTACATTATACTTAGATATACACGTATGCAATGGCGGAATCAGAACGGTTGTTAAAATTTTTAACCGGACACACTAATTTTTTATTTTAATTTTAAAATGCCTTTTCATGATCAGATTTGCCCAAACTCTTTAATTAGCTATATAAAGCATATATGTATATAGTTTGGGTATTGGCTTTGCTTAATTCCTAATTTTTAGCAAAAACAGCTCTAAGAGAACTTTTAGCGAACATGTTATGTGCGCCACTTTAACAATCAGATTTCTTAGCCATTTGCGTTCCAACCCGAATTCGCCATCCTTATTACTCCGCACTCTAACAACTATACTCCATGTCACTAATTCAGTCAAAATCTAACTGATTTATACCATAAAAGCATACATAATCTATCTATAGCTACCTGTCGTTATAGTTATTCTCGGCTACAACGAAGGGTGAATCGTCGTCATAACCTAAAAAGCCTGTCACTATATTCCGACTGTGTAATAAACAACTGTATATATATATATATATATATATAGGTCACTACTATTTGTCAAAATTAGTTTCTGACAATTGTCAGAAGTACTTCTGGGTTGAAATTTTCCGGCAATAAATAACAGAAGAGGGGATGAGATCAACCACAAGTCCATCACATATATATAGTAAGTGATTAAGAGTTAAAACATATCATGTATTTTCAAAATATATTACGGAATAGGCAAATTCCGTGCACTTGCTATTTGTTACATATATCAGTTACGAAAAATTGGGACATTTTTTTGAATAGAGTTCGAATTATAATTGTAACATATATTATTACATGCAACTGAATCAAATTATAATTAAGATGATCACCACATGCTATTTCTTTTTAACAATAACAAAAAAAATCTATACATAAAGTCATAATATGTCATTTTTAATTTTGAAAAAAGAAAAGAAGAAACTATATTTAATTTCGTCGAGAATAATTTTAGCACTAACGAGAACTTTGGCGTCAAGAGATGGTAACTATTTTCGACGAAATTCTAACAGAATTAATATATTTTGAATATTCTGTCGAGAATATATAAATTCTGACAGAATTAATTCTCTCAAAATTAGCTTCTTTTCTTGTAGTGATAAAATAGTAGTTATAATATAAACTCGATATAAATAGCCCCAGTCAGAATATACAATAAGATGTTTCAAACTTCAAAGTTTTAGGGCTCATTGCATTGCATGTATATTGTTAAAAGGAAAATCTATAGCATATGAGAAGTGAATTTCATAAAGGGTAATAATCCATATATATATAGTAAGTATTTGTTATGTATTCTTATAAGGCATACACTATTTAAACCATTAAAAATAAGAAGGAACAGTCAGGATTAGAAATTAAAAATCAACGTTAGTTACTACATACCATCTGCATGCTACTAATAGTAGGACTTATTGTTTATTAATTAAGGTTTAGAGTTTATTAACCAGAATTTAAGATTTATTAACTAGAGATTAATAAGGTTAATAAACCCTAAACCCTATTAAAAAATGAGTTAATAAATCCTAAATTGTAGTTAATAAATATTAAACTCTAGAATAAAGTCAAACTCTTATTTTGATTAAGGTTCATTACTATTAGTAACTAATGATATATATTTTTTATTTGTAAAAATCTATAACAAATACATACATATTATGGATCATTCTCCTTAAAATATAAAAACATTCTCTAGAACAAATTAAGGAATTTAAGTGGCCATGCTGCCCATGCATATATAGGACTCGACCAAACTCATATGGGAATTGAATTATCCCACTCAATTACCAATTAATGAGTCCTTTTACACAGACATTGGAATTGGATATTTTTAATATTTTTTTTTGATTTTTTTATGATTCTTAAATAATGTATAATATTTATTTTAATTAATTTTTTTTATAAAATATAATATTTTAAATATAATTTAAATACATATACAATAAATTATTCTTATAGGTAAGAAATTGAGCCACGTGTGATGCAACCTACATTCCTAGCTTGTAGAGTTGTAGTATATAAAGTCAAAATTCTGTGGAATATATATTACTGTAACAATCGATGATAAGTGGTGAGGGAAGTTGCCTAAGAATCAATTTTTGTATATGTATATATATATATATATATATATATATATATATATATATATATATATATATATATAGGATTTTAATTCATAGTAAACGTTTGTCATAGATACTGTTCAGCAATCAAGTTGATTACCGTTGATCTGAACAATGAAAGACTGGGATTGGTCAAATTTTGTACCTGCTGCTACAGCTTATAGCGGCAGTCCACATCCCCCAATCCGTGCTAGCAATTTACGTTACTGCCCCTAACAATTTATCTTTTATTATAAAATAAATTTATCTTTTATAATAAAATAAATTTATCTTTTATTATAAAATAAATTTATAGTGTTGTGCATTTATTTTAAAAGATAAATTTATTTTATTATAACAGATAAATTTATTTTATTATAACAGATAAATTTATTTTATTATAATAAAAGATAAATTTATGTTTTTATAATAAAAGATAAATTTATTTTATTATAAAAGATAAATTTATCTTTAATTCAAACTTATCTTATTTTTACATTATGTATTTATAAAAATAAATTTATCTTTTATTCAGACTTATCTTATCATTATCTTTTATTTTTATCTTATGTATCATTATCTTTTATTTTTACATTATGTATACACAAATATAAACCTATCTTTACATAGCCATATGTAGCGGCAGGCAGGCATGTATTATAAGTTAGGGACAGTAATGTAATAGGCTAACGGACAAAAAAGAGCCGCTACAAGCTGTAACAGCAGGGAGAAAATTTGACCAATCTCAGCCTTCTATTGTTCAGATCAACGGTAATCAACTTGGTTGCTGAACAGTGTCCATGACAAACGTTTGCCATGGATAAATACCCATATATATATATATATATATATATATATATATATATATATATATATATATATATATATATATATACACTCCATGTTTGGGTGGCGTTTATGGCTGAATCCGAATCAAAATCGGAATCCTATACCTTGAATATTTTTATACTCTACCAATATTCGTATACTTTTGCGGCCATCATGCAGATGGACTCGGTTAATTTGTCATAATTGAAATTTCCAAAACAAGATACCGTCACTGCCTCAATCTAACAGAAAAGTCCATTTAAACCCTTTTAAAATTAATTTATCAAATTTAAACATTCAAAATTAAAATAAATATATATATTATACAATAGTAATTATTGAAAACTATTAAAGTATTATTAGTCACAAAAAAAATATTTTTAGAAATTACGGCGAATTGACTACAACAAATAAAAACGACCCTCTTCTTCTAGACATAAGGTAAAGGTAGTAATAGAAAAAGGTATAAATCACCACCAACACGACCATATCCATATGTTTGGGGGACGTAGCAGCGCCGTATGTTTTGGGATGAGAATAATGGGATTAAATGCTTATTTTTATCACGTATTTTAATTTGGTTAATTCACAGTCAATTAATTAATTATTTTATAATCGACTAATTATACTTTAGTTTTTTTTATAAAAATTTAAATTTTTGTTAGCGGGGTTAATTATTTTAATGACATATTGACGTGGAAGTGCCAAATATGACTAAATCCTAGTTGGAAACTACTTTTAACAATTTTTTACACATTAGCATACCCATCAAAAACAAACATACTCGTGATGACCCGATCCGCCCCAACAATTTTCATCCATAATAAATAAGAAATCAGACATCAAAAGGGGCAAATTATATAGTTCTTCGTAGTTAATACTATAGTTGACTATTTTGAAGTAATTGAAACTAAGAATCCAATACATATGTGTATATAGAAAAGACGAGCGCCTCAAATGGGATACTAGAGAGCTCTTGTAGAAGGAAATTGGTGACAAAATCTGCAGATTTTGAGCACGACTCCTCCTCATTCCATCCCATCGTTTGCGACTGTGGAATCGTTGCACCCATGTGAGAAGCATGGAAAGATGGAACCCCAAATCCAGACAGAAAATTTGTTGGTTGTAGCAGGTACAAAGTATGTGAATTTATAATTTTTTTTAAAATTATTTGGCACTAAAAGGAAACAACCTAATTCCTATGGAATATTCCGTTGAGGATATACTAATCCGAACGGAATATTCAGTCAGTAATTCGGTTGGATATTGGCACATCGGAATTAAATCTGTCGAGATTTTAGTCGGGGATAACTAACGACGACCGATCGAACAACTCCAATCGAATAATATTCAGTCGGAGTTAGTCTATTCTCGACGGAATACAGTCCGTCGACCTTATTCAGTCGAAGTTAATCTGCCACGTGGCATAGCCGGTTAACTGACGTGTGCAAAGGATTAATTCCAACGGATTTCTGTCGAGAATATCTTATTCCGTCAAGAATAAGGTTTTTCTTTTATGTTTGTTCTGTTTTGGCAACATCCAAGGGTATAACCCACATTTTTGTATATGTAAACCTGTTTATTTTCTCAACAGCACATGCAACATAATAATAACCTTCCAACAACATATACATACAATAATAACTAAGTGTTGTACACATACAAGTCCAATATGAATTACCAAGGTCAACAATAATGAAAATAGTCTAATGTTCCATAAGATATACAAAAATGACATGTAATTACAATATGTCAAATATATTATAAACAAATAAAATTTACATCCCATTAAGAACTAAAGTAAACATGAATAAAATATGTATAAACCATCTACAAAACTAAGTCATCGAGTAGTACTACCCCCAATGTGAAGAGAATAATCAAGTGGGCGTTGATACTGCTGTTCTGGCGTATGAAAATCGTCGTCGATGTCGTCCCTCTGCTCGTGATCAGAATGCGCACCCTGTTGATACAATTTAAAATATAACTCATTAGTCCATATGATACAATTAAAGATGCAAATAAATGAAAATTAAATAACATACAGAATACGAGAATTTAAAATGAATAGTATACCTAAGTAGTTGAGGGCTGACTCAGCATCGGCCAAAAAACGTCCATGAGTAAAGTAACCACCATCCAAACAATCTCGTCGCGTATCGTGGCGAACTACTTCAGTCGGATACCCGTATTCTCGGCGATGACACCAACTGCAATGTCCTGAGCAAGCTGATGGAGGCGAGAACGGCTGGGCAGGTCCTGACGACGAAATATCAGATCCGTACTAAACCTCTCCGACACTGCCGCCATAACCCGCTGAAATATAGGATCATCTAAGCCAACGCCCGTATGTGATGGTCCCATAGGAGCTCCAGACGCAGATGTTGGCTAGTCCCTGCAAAAATAAATATAATATCAATATTAATCAAAATTAATCACTTTATTCATGAACGAGAAATCTATACTAAAATATTATACCTCCAGGTAATGTATAGGTTGGTATCCTCGACAACCCCAGCACTCGATACCCGACCGGTAGTGTTACTAGGAGAATCCTAGGACGCGACCCAAAAAGCTATCTCCTTATCCTGAGATAAAATAATCTCAAGCGGAGGGTTAGTGAAATTTAACGTCTCGGGATCGCCCCTCACATTCTTCAACTCAGCTACACCCGTGTCCTGGAGCTTCTCAAAACGCTCCTATAATTTAATATATATACATGTGAGTTAACTCGATATCATCATATTAATTACGTAATATGATCATAAATTATAATCATTATAGTAAATGTATTACCCGTATAACTAATGATGCGGGAGACGTTGTAAGACCCCGAATTTTATGAAATAAAAGTATTCAATTTTTCTTATAATTACTATTCAGTAAGTGGTTAAATTGATAAAAGTTTAAAGTTATGGGTGAAATGTGAAATTTTTTCAAAATAAGCAAGTGGTTATAAAATAATCATTATTGTCGGGGAATATTCGTTTGGTCGTGGAATATTCTTTCTGTCGGGGAATATTCGTACGACGGCGCAGCTACTTGTCGGCCCCATAACGAAAAACGGTCGGATGAAGATAACGACAAAAATTGAGTTTTTATAAATAACGGCGTAGTTGTTACCGTTAACACTGTTGGAATACCCAGTGGTTAAAATACAGTAATACGCGTTGTTGCACAGTAGCACACGATTTTGCACAGTATTTTTGAATTATTAATTCTTATGTGAGAAGGCACTACTTAATAATTGTTACAGTAATTACTGTTTAATATTTTATTTTATTGATTCAATAATTGCTGCGTTGATATTTTATATTATTGTTGTTTCAATAATTGTCACTGTACAGTATTTTCCATTATCAGATCAATAATTCATATTATTTGAATAATATTATTAGATAGCATTATTGGTAATGTCTAGAAAGTTCTGTCTAAGGAGAGATTTGGTCACCTAATTGCGTGCCAGTAAGGAGAAATCCTTATTGAAAAGCCTCCTCTTTCCTAGGAACGGCCTGGTTGCTAGTACTGTGATTCTGTAATATTATTTGTGAATAATTAATTATTGATTTATATGATGAGGAAAATATTAATTTTATGTAGATATAGATGGAGAAAATTTTTAAAGTGACAATTATTGAAAAATGATATTTTACCTTTTCTGATAAAATAATTTATTATTATATTTAATAATATAATAATGGTGATAGTTTTATAATGAATGTGTGACATATGAGTATATGAAGAGGAAGAATATTTTTGTTGTATTAAATTATTAACACATGTTTTGTGTGTCGGTGGACCCCATTTCTTGACTGAAATTTGATTATAGCCTGTAAAATCGTCCGTTTATGGATTTCGGTCAATTTCTGTTTAGAATTTGGAAAAACTTTCTTCTGCAAAGTTGTAGAGAATTGAATTTTTTATAAAAAAACGCGAGAATCGAATTTTCTGATAAAAGGGCTATTTTTTATGAATTATTAAAGTTTCAAAAAATAAAATAAATTTTATTAATTTATGGGTGGGACCCACTTGTGTTTTAACACATGTGGGCTGCTAGCTTTGTTCAAAGATTGTTGGTGACTGATCAAACATGTAGGCATGCGTAGAAAAGAAGAAATAAAATAATATATTTTATTATTTTAGTCTCCTTTGGCGTTCTAGCATTTTTCTATAAATAGGTGCTTAAGTTAGAATTGAAAATCACACCAGAAACAAGTTTTCTTTCTCTCTATATTGTCAAGCATATTCTAGTGAGTATTTAGATACTTTGAGAATTGCTATTCAGTAGAAGTTTTCTTCGGTTTTTCATCCGATATTCCAGTCAGAAATACTGCTGTTTTGAGGTAAGGGATTTTAAGGGTTATTATGTTTTTCAGTTCGTAATTCTTCTGACCTTCAAAAAATTTTGGAAAAATTTGAAATGATATTTTGATGAATTTTATTGATTGTGTCCAAAAATAGTAATTTTTGGATGTATAGATTAAGAGTTATGAATTTTATGAGAAAAAACTATTTTAAAAGTAACCGTTTATAACTCCTTGTGGTTAACTCCAAAATTGATAAAATTTTTATTAGAAGTATATCTATATAATATCAGTGTACTTTGTGAATTTCAAAATTTTTGGATAAAATTATAATTTATGATAAATGTCTAAATATTCAGTTGTTTTGGCCATATGAAAAATAGTAAATGAGTTTTAAAAATTCTGGAAAAAATATATGTTTAATATGGGACTATATTATATTAAATTCCAGAAAAGAAAAATTGTTTACATTGATTTGGTATTTTTCATAAAAAGGGATTAGTTATGAGTAAATTAATTAAATATGTTATGTGAAGTAAGAAAATTAAAAAATAGGATTTTGTGGCTTGAGAATCTTATATGAGGTATATGTAGATTTTTTATGAGGGTTTTAGTTATTGGTGATGAAATCTTATGAGTTTGACATTTTAGGATGATTAAATGCATTATTTAGTAAAGTATAAAGAATTAAAATAAATTGTTTATAATGGGTAGATTATTGGTATGATCATGACTATGGGTTCTCTTTGGCCAGTAGTGCAAAGTTGAATTATTGACTGATATGATCATGACCATTGAATTTATAATTAAATATGTTTAGCTTAAGTGCAAAGGTGAAATGATCAATATGATTATAATTATTGATTATATAAATTCTGAAAAGATTATATATTCTTTGAGATATTAATATATTTGACCTGTAGTGCAAATATGAACTGTTGATGAATATATTTGGCATGTAGTGCAAATATGAACTGTTGAGTAATATCTTTGGACTATAGTGCAAAGATGAATCGTAGATGAATATCTTTGGCCTGTAGTGCAAAAATGGTCTGTTGATGAATATCTTTGGCCCGTAGTGCAAAGATGACATTGTAAGACCCCAAATTTTATGAAATAAAATTATTCAATTTTTCTATTTAGTAAATGGTTAAATTGATAAAAAGTTAAAGTTAAGGGTGATATATGAATATTTTTTAAAATAAGTAATTGGTTATAAAATATTCATTTTATCGGGGAATATTCGTTTGGTCGTGGAATATTCTTTCTGTCGGGGAATATTCGTACGACGGCGCAGCTATTTGTGGGCCCCATAACGAAAAGCGATTGGATGAAGAAAACGACAAAATTGAGTTTTTATAATTAACGGCGTAGTTGTTACCGTTAACACTGTTGGAATACCCGGTGGTTAAAATACAGTAATACGCGTTATTCCACAGTATTTTTGAAATTATTGATTCTTACGTAAGAAGGCACTACTGAATAATTGTCACAGTAATTACTGTTCAATATTTTATTTCATTGATTCAATAATTGTTGCGTTGATATTTTATATTATTGTTGTTTCAATAATTGTTGCTGCACAGTATTTCCCATTATCAGATCAATAATTAATATTATTTGAATAATATTATTAGATAAAATTATTGGCAATGTCTAGAAATTTCTGTCTAAGGAGAGGTTTGATCATCTAATTGTGCGCTAGTAAGGAGAAATCCTTATTGGAAAGCCCCCTCTTTCTTGGGAACGGCCTAGTTGTCATAAATGTGATTCTGTAATATTAATTGTGAATAATTAATTATTGATTCATATGATAAGGAAATATTTATTTTATGTGAATATAAATGTTGGATATATTTTGTGGTTAAAAATGAAGGAGTTAGTGTTGAGGTGTTTTATCAGTATTTTTGTCGGAATGGAGGTATTAAAAATCAATCAGAGTTTTTGATGTATTTTGCGAGGGTTAAAATTTTTAATCCGACCGTTGGATCGTGGTAATATTTGAATATGTTATACATATATAAGTTGAGTATATATCCACAAATTTTGAACCGTTAAAAATGAACGTATGATTTGTTATGAATTTTACGAGATGACTGGTTCAGAAATTGTTGAATTTTCAGAGTTAATCATTTTGGTTGAAAATTTTAGAATTGGTGGGCCCCACTCTTGGTTGGTGAAGAAATATATTGAGATTTTTATTCAAATGTGGTGGGTGGAAATAGTAGTAGGTAAAGCCATCAGGTTGCAGGTTAAGTATGCTTCGGCGTGCTAACATTTTCCTATAAATAGAGAGCTAAGTTAGAATTGAAAATCACACCAGAATTCATAAGTTTTCTCTCTAGATTATCGAGTGTATTTTATGAGTATTTAGATACTTGGTGAGTTGCTATTTATCAGTGCAAGTTTCCTTCAATGTCATATCCGATATCCAGTCAGAAGTGTTTCTCTTTTGAGGTAAAGGATAGTAAGAGATTTTAAGGGTTATTATATTTTTCAGTTCGTAATTTTTCTGACCTTTAGAAAATTCTGAAAAAATTTGAAATGATATTGTGATGAGTTTTATTGATTGTGTCTAAAAATGGTGATTTTTAGATGTATAGATTAAGAGTTATGAATTTTACGTGAAACGACTATTTTAAAAGTAACCGCTTATAACTCCTTGTGGTTAACTCCAAAATTGATGAAATTTTATTGGAAGTATATCTATATAATATCAGTATACTCTGTGAATTTTGGAATTTTTAGATAAAAGTACAATTTATGATAAATGTCTAAATATTCAGTGGTTTTGGCCATATGAAAAATAGTAAATGAATTTTAAAAATTCTGAGAAAAATATATGTTCAATATGGGACTATATTCTGATAAATCCCAGAAAAAAAATATTTTAGGAACTGATTTGATATTTTTAAGGAAAATAAACCAGTTATGAATAATTGAATTAAATATGTTATGTGGAGGAAGAAAATTAGAAAATATGATTTTATGGCTTGAGAATCATATATGTGGTATAGGCAGATTTTTGATGAGGGTTTTGGTTATTGGTGTATTTTTAACATGGAGAAGATAATAGACTTTATAGTCTATTTGACTCTTCTAATGGATTGCTCGTTCCGCTGCAACTATGGTTAAAATTTTTATCATCTACCATATGTTCTAAATCTCTGATTTATTACTGATGAAGACTATTGATAATTTATTTATCTTTAGTCATAATATTCTTTACTAGGCTAGTTGTGCTCACCTTTTTGTTTCACAATTCATTTCAGGTAATAAGAGTGTAGCTGGGTCGAGCGGGGGTAACAAGGGAATAGAACTGTGGTCATCATTTAGTAGTTATATTTGGTGAAGAAAATAGGGTGAGGCAAACCCAACGTTGGAAGAGTGTTTTGTCACTATCATACAAGATGTCTAATGACATATAACCTCGTGTCATCATAAGACATGGTAGTGCTCATCCACTTGCTGAGTATCTTTACGAGCACTACCTATATAATCTTGGTGTTTGTTTGAAGTATAATTTTCAATTAGAGACAGTGGAGATAATGATATGTCAAGAGAAGACTCACCATTAGGAAGAATATGATAGTAAATTTCTCATTTTTCTTTGGGATCTATTGGGTCAACCAAGGATAATTCTGTGGCCATATGATATCTATCATAACCTAGATGCATGGCCTCCCATGTACGAAGGTTTCCTTGAGCACTTCTCAAAGATTCTAATTTCTAAAACAGTTTTTGACTATACCTTTATGTAAGGTATCATTGTGAGGTGTTGTCCACGATTGAGACATGAGTCACATTTGGTATATATTTATATCCAAACTCACAGCATATGTGTTGTTGTATTTTGCACGACAATTATTGTAATAAAGTTGTAGTTATTTTCTGTACCATGTATTTGGCGACTCGTAATAGGTTGGATGGAACGAACCTATTTTGGGGTTGTCACAGACGTCGTCGACGACGAAGTCGAATCCTTCGGCGTATGAACTGTATCCCAAAACTCCATCATAATAGGAGGTCAGCCCAAGCTGTTCCGCATGACCTAAATTAATTATACATTAATTAATATCACCTTACTTTACTATATATGCAGTTTAATATTAAGCTAATCTAAATATAAATACATACTAACTTAACCTCCTGAAATGACTGCGAGCCAGAATGATTTACAATTCGTAGTTAGCCTCGATTCTTCTTCATCTGCTTAGACTTAGTTTTGAAGGCAACATCATCCCAGTACGTACACATGGCAGTCCATGTTGCATCTGATATTGTCGGCAGCTGATGATCTCATATAGTAGTCCCGGGCGATTCTTCAATTGCTTGGGCTGCCCTCTGCCGCATCTCATACAGCCAACCTGTATAGTTCTTCAAAATGTGTGCAGTAATAACAGCATCGCCGGTCGCGTCAGTGATGCCGATCTTATATCTATAATACATCTATCAAACGGACATATCGTACGTATTAATAATTATTTGAACAATATGTAAATAACTAGAACCAAATTTTTGATTTAATATATGTAATTCGATTTACGTGAAACTCGCGAAACACTGTCACCATAAAGTCGGTATCGTACCGCGCGTGCTAGCTAAATCGTATGCAGCCAGTCAGGAGATGCTTCAGGCACATGACGTGTACGGTCATCTTAGCGACATAATCCATCATACAAGAATACAAAATTATTTAGTTTTATTTTTGTAAGACCCCAGCTTATTAATGAATAAAATCAAATTTTCTCTAAATATTATTGTGAATAATAAGGGGTTAATTTGATATAATACTTTGGTTATGGGTGAAATGTGCAAATTTTACAAAATAAGCAAGTGGTTATAAAATATTCATTTTGTCGGGGAATATTTGTTTGGTCGTGGAATATTCTTGCTGTCGGAGAATATTCGTACGACGGCACAGCCTTGTGTGGGCCCCATAACGGAACGCGATTGGATGAAGAAAATGACAAGTATAAGTTGTTTATAAATAACGGCGTAGTTGTTACCGTTAATACTGTTGGAATACCCGGTGGTTAAAATACAGTAGCACACGGTATTGCACCAATTATTGATTCTTATGTAAGAAGGCACTACTCAATAATTGTTACAGTAGTTATTATTCAATATTTTATTTTATTGATTCAGTAATTGCTGCGTTGATATTTTATATTATTGTTGTTTCAATAATTGTTGCTGGACAGTATTTTCCTTTATCAAATCAATAATTCATATTATTTGAATAATATTATTAGATAACATTGAACCGTTAAAAATGAACCGTTAAAAATGAACGTATGATTTCTTATGAATTTTACGAGATGACTGGTTCAGAAATTGTTGAATTTTCGGAGTTAATCATTTTGGTGGAAAATTCTAGAATTGGTAGGCTCCACTCTTGGTTGGTGAAAAAATGTGCTGAGATTTTTATTCAAATGTGGTGGGTGGGAATAGTAGCAGGTAAAGCCATCAGGTTGCATGTTAAGTCTGCTTCGGCGTGCTAACATTTTCCTATAAATAGAGGGCTAAGTTAGAATTGAAAATCACACCAGAAACAAGTTTTCTCTCTTTCTCTCTCTAGATTATTGAGTGTATTTTGTGAGTATTTAGATACTTTAAGAGTTTCTATTCATCAGAGCAAGTTTCTTTCAGTCTTATACCGGTATTCTAACCAGAAGTACTGATATTTTGAGGTAAGGGATATTATTTTATTCTTAAATGATATTATTTTCTTTAATATCATTATGCTGAAATATTGATATGAGTTTTTTTATCAAATTTGGAACTTTTTGTGTCGGGGTTAGTATTCATGTATACGACACTATTCACGTATACGATATATTTTCACGAATACAGCACTATTCACCGAAAAATAAAATTTTTTTCTTTTAGTCCAAGTGGTCTATTATGGTTACTATCTTTGATTGTATCCATATTTTGATCTTTATTTTTGAATTCTGCTTCACAATTGATTATTATGAAGTATTATTGATCTTGGATAAACTGTTATACGAATCCCTACTATTTGTCCTTCTGTCTCACTGGATTCGTTCTCTTTAAGATATTTTTCATAATCCTCAGTCCTAAATGATGATATTACTGAATATCTTTGGCCTGTAGTGCAAAGATGTATGCTTACTGGATGAATATCTTTGGCCTGTAGTGCAAAGATGAACAGGTGTTGAGATGAACATGATTGACTGGTGATACAAATGAATATCTTTGGCCTGTAGTGCAAAGATGAATATTTGGATAAAAATGTATATTGATTGATGTTACAGGGATAAAATATTGACGATGGACTTTTAAATCTTAGAAGATAGTAGAATTCATTCTCTACTTGACTCTTATAATGGTTTGTTGTTTTCGCTGCAGTTGTTGATCTAAAATTTGTTGTCGATTATATTCTATCAGATTTTTTCCTGTTGAATACTAATGATAATTTTTTGTATATTATCTTAGTCATAATATTCTTTACTGGGCTTGTTGTGCTCACCCTTTTCTTTTTTGTTCCATTTTTCTTCTTAGGAGGTGAGAACATAGCAGGATCTAGTCGGGGTATGGAGTGATGGTTCTAGAAAGATGTTTTAGCAGTACTCACTATTTTTATAAAATAGTATTTGAGTAATTGTAATGAGGACTTATTTGAGTGTGGATATTGTCTAGAAGACAATATTTGTATTTAAACTCACAGTATGTGTTGTCGTATTTTGCACGACAATTGTATTATTAAAGTTGTAGTTTGTTTTTGTACCATGTATTTGACGACTCAGAATGGGTGTTGTATACCTATTTTAGGGGCGTCACAATTTTCTTTTCATTTATTTAGTTTATATTATATTATTTATTTTATTTTGATCTTATTTTCATTAATTTAAAAAAGTAAGTAAATGCTACTTAGTTTATTTTGTAATATATTATATTATCTAATTTTTTAAATTTATTTTATTAAATTTAATTTAATTTATTCAATTTAATTATTTTATTCTAATTTATTATTAATTTTTTATTTTTATTATGTTATATTATATTATATTACTTAATTAAATATAATTTATTTTAATTTATTTATTTATTAGATACGAATTAAGTTATTCTATTTAGTTTTATTCAATTTATTTATATTATACTAATTTATTATTAATTTTTATTTTGTTTCAGGGCCCACTGATTTTGTAATTGAATAATTCTGACAGAAATTTTGTCAGAAATTTCGTCAGAAATAATAAATATAACAAGAATTTTTTTAGTTCATGAACAAGATACTATTACAACTAATATTTCTAATTTCATCAAAATTTTTACAATTTCAGAATGATATAATAAACAAACACATATCAACAATTCATGGCATGCATATAATTCCAATTTTAGCAACATACAATCTCGATTTCAACAACACTTTTATTTCAATTTCAACATCATTATATCAAAAATAAACCCAATTTCAGACCATTATAATGACAGCAAATCTCAATTTCAAATTCCAACATAATCATATTCCATATTCCAATCTCAATTTCAAACCCAAATCAAAACTAAACCCAAAACACAGAATATATATATATATATATATATATATATATATATATATATATATATATATATATATATATATATATATACACACACACGAAAAGTTTCAAGAGCATAATTCTTAAATAGCATAATGACTTAAGTAGCATAATTTTATCAAAACGACGCCGTTTTATAGGGACGCGGTGGTATTTTTATAAATACGCGGTGGCATGGTATTTACAAAAATGTCACCGCATCCCTATAAAACGGCGTCGTTTTGATAAAATTATGCTACTTAAGGCATTATGCTATTTTAGAATTATGCTCTTGAAGCTTCCCGTATATATATATATATATATATATATATATATATATATATATATATATATATATATATATATATATATGAACCCTAGCTAAATTAACAAATTAAATTGAACATACCTTGCAAACTAGGAATAAATGAACCCTAGTTTTTAAGGAGGAGGTGGTGGTGAATAAGTGAGAACCCGGATAGAGGCGGCGACAGAAGCCGGTAGAGGGAGGTGGCGACGGAAGTGGTGGCGTCGACGGAACAAAGGGGCAGCGACGGCAATGGTGGTCGGAAGCGGCAGTGGTTAGATGAGTGAGAGAGAGAGAACTGCTGAGGCGACTGAAGATATGATACACATTTTAGGTTTTGAAACATATTCTCGACGGAATGTCCGTCGAAAATAGGTCTTTCAAAAATACCTTAGTCCCGACAGTTGTGTTCCATCGATAATAGCCTCCGTTTCGTTGACCTTAGTCCTGACGCTGGCGGGAACCTTGGCACCAAATGTTGTCCCCTTGTTCTCGACTAAATTCTGTCGATATTAACATAATTCTGACATAATTATAATCGACGTAATAATCCGTCGTAATTAACGTATTCTCGACAAAATATATTCCGTCGACTTTAGTTTCGTCGAATTTAGCTAGTTTTCTTATAGTGTGGAATGAAATAAAAAAAATTACTCACAAATCTTCTTATATTATTTATTTGTGTAGATAAAAAGTGTTAGTTCCCGGAGACACGAAAGTTATCTAGAAGGATGGGTTGAATAGATATTTTAAAATTTTCTTTTCGAAGAGTAACTTAATAGATTTGTTAATTAAGCACAACGGAATATATGTTTTAGTTATCCCCCTTAATTAAGATAAAATTAAGGTTATAAATCAAACAATAGTTAGGTATATATAACAATTAAAGAGACTGAAAGTAAATGGTTCGGAGCAGTGAAGACTCTTAGTCCACTCTTCTACTCCACGAGTAGGAAATCCACTAAGGATATTGATACAATCTTCGAATCACTTAGATTCCTTCGAGACTAGCAGTTCTTGGAACTTTAGTTCACTAAGAATTCTTCAAGCCCAACAGACTTGGAATGTTAGTACACTAATTACTCTTCAAACCTAGCAGGTTTGGTAGCTCTACAATGAATGTAGTTGAGGTTGTTGTTGTTGTACTACTAAGTTACCTTAATCCCAAGTTCTGATGAACTTTGTAGCGAAGCAAGATTTAGCTGAATCGTGGAGTGAAGATTTGTCAGATGTTCTTGTGGTTTTTTTAAGTTCTTGTTTCTTGCTAAACTGACATTTTCAATCTGTTAGCCTTATATAGGAGCCTTTGAAATCTTCCAGTTGAGAGGTTTTCATTTGAGCATTTAATACTTCGGGCATTCTTTTTGACTTACCTAACACAGCAGTCTGCTTTCTCACATAACACCTCTGAAACATCATTATCAGCAGACTAGTTGGTAGACATGTTTCTTCTTACTTTTTGATTCTTCGATTCAACCAAGCATGTTGGTGAGGGCATTGAGTTTCTCAATCATATCAACGTTCAAATATAAGTTGATATCTTCAACTATTTTGATGCTTACTGATGGGCACTACGATCGCGGTGTTGATGATAAGTGATTATAGACGATTTATACTTGACTGTCTCTGATGAGAATCATAGAGTAATTAGTGTACTAAATAGATATAGGAGTGTCACATGTGGGGTCCACCAAAGATTGTTTGGGAGGAAATTTTTCTCTCTAAATCAACATAATAAAAGTCATGTGGGGATAATCTTGACACATAATTTTTTTTACAAGTCAGCTGCTTATATAAAGTCAAATGACTTAATAATTCTTCTAATAATTTGTAAGAAAAATAAATTTTAATTAGTTGAATGTAAAAAAAAAAGTATAATTATATGTTGATTGTAAGTTAACTTATAGTAGAGTCATGAAAAAATTTAACCTGAGGCACAAAATTAAAAAAGAGAGAGATCATGGAAAATTGGTATGGTAAAAGTCATTATCACAAAATTAAGAAAGAGAGATCATGGAAAATTGGTATGGTAAAAGGTGTTCGCCAATTGATCCACAAAGTCGCGCATTATATTTTCACTCGATATATTATCTTTTAAGGTATATATAGTCAGTGGCGGAACCAGAACGTGTTTATAAGAGGGTCAAAATACATCAACAAAAAAAAATTATTTATTGACGCTCCAACAGTAATATCTGAAAACTAAATTACTAAAAGATTAAAGATGTAAACATTAAATTATTAAAATTCATCAAAATTCTTTCTCTTAGGATTCTCAAAAGCCAAACAAAGGTAAAAGAAAAGAAAAATTAATTTGAAATAATTAGAGAAATTAAAACAAACCTAAATTAAAGAAAAAATTATATAATATAATTACAACAATCAGGAATTAATAAATTAAATCTATAACAATCGAAAAATTTAAAGAGATCATCTTGATTCTTAACATGAAATAATATAATTTGAAAGACATAACCTAAATTAAAATTTAGAAATTACCAAAGTCCGAATGAAGGACCAAGCAGGATTGGAGCAACTGAGCAAGGAAACAGGCAGAGGCGGAACTAAGGGCAGGCAAGCAGACAGCAGCAGCGGCCGCCGGCAGGCGGAGAGGTGTAGGCCGCGCGGCTGAGGAGGCAGATGAGTAGTCGGCGAAAGAGGCGAAGAGCAGTTAGTGATGAGAAAGAGGTCATAAATCCTAATGCCTAATTCCTATATGATGGCCATGATAAGATGATAATTTTTGTTAATGAAACGATGTCGTTTCATGTTACTATTAAAAAAAACCTGTGTTGCAGACGAAGAACGGAAGAAGAAGACTGATCAGCCGCCGCTGAATGAGTTGCCGGAAGGCCCGGAGCAGTGTGGCCCCGGCCCCGGCCCCAGCCCCAGCCCCAGCCCCAGCCCCAGCCCCAGCCCCAGCCCTTTAGTTTCGTCTGGACTGCCTCTGCTACCAGGGTCAGATGCCAGCCCCAGCCCCTTAGTTTCGCCTGGACTGCCTCTGCTACCAGGGTCAGATGCCCCCCCGCTCCAAGGGGTGCTCAAAATTTTTAATTTTTTCGGTCTTTTACCGGTATCGGCGGTATCGGTTTTTTCGGTCAATTTTTTTTATACCAATTTTTTCGGTACCGATTTTTCGGTATTTTAACACTTTTCGGTAGCGGTAGCGGTAATGACTTTTTAAAATTCGATAAAAACCGAAACACCGAAAATACCGAAATTTAATAATTAATATTTAATGTTTTGTAATTTTATATAATAAATTTTTTTTTTATATATTAATAATTTCTATATAATAGTAGTTTTATTAATTTTATATATATATATATATATATATATATATATATATATAATAATGTTTTGTAGTTTTATTTTATATATTAATTATTATTAATAGTTAATGATTTTTTAGTTTTTAATAAAATTATTAATATATATATAAAAAATTATTTAATTAATATTAATAATTATATATATTACCATGCGGTATAACCGAAAATCGAACCGAAAAAACCGATACCGATTTTGTACTGAACCGATACCGAAACTAGTAATTCGGTACCGGTTTCGGTTCTTATTTTTTCGATAATTTCGGATCGGTACCGTTTCGGTATATTCGGTATCGGTTCGGTTTTTTACCGATGAGCACCCCTACCCGCTCCCCCGCCCCCTTAGTTCCGCCTCTGTATATAGTGTAGGTACCACGTAGGCGAGTATATATATATAGGGTTCCATCTACAGCAACCGGTTGCTGTGGAGCAACCCATTTTTTGGCATGTTGAAATTTCGACTGGAGCAAAAAAAAATAAAATTCAACAGGCCAAAAAAGGGGTCCGCAACAACCGGTTGCTGTGGATAAAACCACTATATATATATATATATATATATATATATATATATATATATATATATATATATATATATATATATATATGTGTGTGTGCTATAAATTATAAAATATTAAAATTTAGTTGTATGGTTTTTGGTCTAGCAGTAATTATTGCTTTATGATTTTGATGAGGTCAATTTGATTCTTAAGTGTGTGAGTGTGGTGTGTGTGTGGAAATTAAAAAAAATAAAAATAAAAATCGAGCATCCTTAATCGAAACAGCGATGTCCATATATACGGGGCAACTTGTGAACCTTATGGACGAGCTATACCACAAATAACGTACTCATGATCCTTTGCTACATATATATATACGAGTATTATCCTATTCTGAAGCATCTTCTCCTGCAACTTCACCATATATATATATGAAGCTAATTGGTTTTCTCCCTTTAATTTGTAGGAGAAAATTAATTGAAATGAATTTAGTCCATTCCAGTCATGATCATGAATGTGGAGACTAATGCAATTTGTTGGTAGTTAGATTCTTACACGTACATGCATAAGAATTCTATGCATATGGCTGGATAAACATTTTAAAGATTAATTAAATAAAGAGGATCGGATAAATATTCTGTACGTACCATATGCCTAGTTAATTAGTCGGTATGCATCTATAAAACGGTCATTTCCATTTCAAATACAATTCATACATATATACTACAAACTGATTTTCTCTTCTGTCGGTAGTAATTAAGTTGAGTAATTAAAGATATATCGATGGGGATTGAAGGAGAGAAGAGGTATGCTTTGCTACTAGCGGCAAGGGATTCGGAGTATGTGAAGAAGGTGTATGGTGGATACTTCAACGTGTTTGTTGCAGCCTTTGGAGAAGAAGGGGAGAGATGGGACTTGTTTAGGGTTGTTGACGGTGAATTCCCTCGGCTAAATGACCTCCACAACTATGATGGCTTTGTGGTGAGTGGTAGCCCTTACGATGCCTATGGAAATGACTTTTGGATTCTTCAGCTTTGCCTGCTCTTGCAAACCTTAGATGCTTTGCAAAAGAAAGTTCTTGGTATTTGCTTTGGTCACCAGGTAATTATATAATTTTAATTCCTTTTTCGCATTAAAAAATTGTTGTTAATTGGGAGAGATATCTAATGATGTCTCTGTCAATACTTAGTTATTGTTTTCACGTGAGAGCCAATTCAAATCCCGATCCTAGCTTTCTAAATCAGCACATTGAGGCTTATCTTTATTATAGTAACATGTATGTAGAAGAAGAACGACCTCAACCACTCTATTGAATAATAGAATTTAATGAAAAAGTACTAGCCTAGCCTCATTGCAATAGTTTTAATAATTGATAGTGTATCATATATATTCATTCTATCATGCATTATATATAAATCTAAAATAATTAACTAGAGTATCATCCCATGCATGTTATTCAATAGGTTATATGCAGAGCACTTGGAGGAAAAGTTGGAAAAGCTCACACTGGTTGGGATATTGGGCTCAGAAATGTGAGAATTGTGAAGGACTTGTCCCCATGTAGCTTCCTCCCTGGCTTTGATGAATTCCCACCTGCCCTTTCTGTCATTGAATGCCACCAAGATGAGGTCTCTCTCTCTCTTTCTCATCTTTGAGCATGTATATATTAATTAATCAATATATACTTATCTACGCCTGCCTAGACAGTATATTCTATTCCAAGTTTTGGGAGTAGGATCTGAGCAACAAATCTTAACTAAATTTGAATTTTGTGGAATTGTAGATGTATTTCAGTTCCAATTCGAAACTTGATATTGAGCTTGCAAATGTAGGTTTAGGTTTTTCAGATATATATATATATATATATATATATATATATATATATATATAATATCAGTGCATTTGGAATATTTAACTAACAGGTATGGGAGGTGCCAATGGGAGCCGAAGTGATTGCATATTCAGAGAAAACAGGAGTGGAGATGTTTAGAATTGGAGATCACATCCTAGGCATACAGGGTCATCCCGAATACACCAATGACATTCTTGATCATCTCATCGACCGTCTTCTCACTAACGGCTACATAGAGGTAATTAATTATTATCAAACTATATTATATATATATATATATATATATATATATAGCTACTATAAGTTCTTTTTTCATTGTCAAATATTATATTTCTTCACAATATATATTTGTAATTAAATTACAGGAAGGTTTTGCGGAGGATGCAAAGTTGAAATTGCAGATGGCTGAACCAGATAGGAAGTGTTGGGAAAGAATATGCAAAAGCTTCCTTAAGGGGAAGGAGAATCCATAACAACGTCCTTATTATTCTTCAATAAGTTGGCTTGATCAGAATCATAACTTTTACTCTATTCCATCACGTTTCAATATTATCTACTTTTTCTTAAAATTTTGATAAGTAAAATAAAATAAAGTATAATTAGTTCTAGTTTAATTACAAGTTATATTCTGTTTCATAAAATTAAATGAAATCAAATCATCAATTTTGAATTTTAAATTGACTTCAGTTCATATATATATACTCCCTTCGTGCTCGATCAAAAGAATGAGTCAAATATAAATTTTACACATATTAATTAAAAAAAATAAAAATAGAGGAAAGAAAGTAAATAAAATTTTAAATTTATCTTTAGCATGGTCCCACAAGATGAGTAATTTTATTTTTTTATATTAATAGACTCTACTAAATGACACAATTATCCTTCTACAATTTTATATATTTCATCTAATCTTTTTAAAGACAAAAATAATTATATCTTTACTCATGTTTCGATGACAAAGGAGGATATATTCTGATAATGACAAAAGCAGAAAGTGCATTAATGTGTCTACAACACATGTATGAACTTTGATAGTTTGCTAGTAGAACTTAAAAAGCGGAGTAATTAATTAGGTATGAAGAATTCAGCAGATTTACTTTAAATAAACTTTTACCAACTAAAGGAATAAATAAATCAATTTAAATAAGAGAAATGGATTCATTCTAGCAGAATATTTGGTACTAATAAATAAATAATTCATACTCATACCCAGTAGGGTTGGTAATTTGATATCCAGTACGGGTCCTCTTCATTGAACAATGCAAAGAGTCAATTCCTTAACCATCTGTATAAATATCAATTAAAAGAAACTAAGAATTAATGTATTGAAATAAATAAATAAATAAATAAATATATATACACGTACAGTACACGTACGTTGGTTTGATTTGAAGGAAGTCTTAATTCAATCATGAGCCATGGCGTCTTGGCATATTTGTCTCCGCAGTAAACGAGAGGTGGTGCGATTCCAATTACCATATCACTTGATATCTTTCCCCTTTTGGACGCCCTCCAAAACCCTTTTTTCCCTTGGCTACAAGCCGGTTAATGAGCTTGTGCCAGTTCTCCTCGGACTTATTAGACACGTTGGTGAAAAAATACATGCGTCCATTATCATCTTTTATCTGCAAATTAATTTTAAAGATAACTTTTATTTGCACCATATATATACTAGTTGTGTCCTGTGACTCCGGTACTACATGGACGGTGTGATTTATCCTAAACTTTGAACAGTCCAAATGATTTATTAATGTGAGCGAATCATTAGGTGGAAATAGTGTGAGCGAATCATTAGGCGGAAATTCGTACATATCTTGATCCTTGATGATACCCGGTGGAATTGTACCCCCAAGAATCTTGACATGTAGAAAGTTTACAATGCAGTTGGATGAAAGTGAAAACCTTTTGGGACTATTTTCTTCCAATCCCATTTATCATCTTCACCCCCTGCTGCTGCTTCCGCCGCCGCCGCCTCCATTCTTTCTCTATCTATCACTCACACCTTTATTATTAAGTATACAGAGACCTTTATTAATTGTATATTAATTAAGCAAGATATAGAGCGACTTTATTTTTAAGCAGGTAGAGAGAGCTTTATTATTAAGCAGATACATAGAGAGAGTTTTATTAGGCAAAGGAAAGGAATTTATGTATGTATGCATGCGTGTATCCATCTAGACATATTAGGATATTTTATCTTGTACTAATCCTTTACGGTTTACATCTAAGTTTACCCATTCATATATATATATATATATATATATATATATATATATATATATATATATATATATATATATATATATAATGTCTTAAATGATGTGTCACTCTAACATTGATTATGTAAGATGACTCATGTGATTCACTAATTTTTTACTTGCCAAGCAAGTTTATAAATTTCCAATATAAATTCACTAATTGTGATTGAGCAATAAAAGTTGGTTATATCTCATTTATTTAAATTTTTTGGACTAACCGGATGAATTTGATAACAACATTTGGGAAGATTAGAGGAACTTATTATCTGAATTGGCATTGAAACAGGATCTAGATCCATAGTGTATTTTTAATGCATACATTATTCAAGTAAAGCCAGTGAACTTAATTAGTTTGGATATATATATATATATATATATATATATATATATATATATATATATATATATATATATATACTAACTAATTTCTTTCAAAATATATATGTGTATGTATAAAACTAAACTTTCAAGGTTGTAAACATAAGATGGAAAGAGAATTTAAATTCATTTAAAATTTTAATTTCATGTTTAATGTGTTTCTAAATTTGTACTATGGAGCTAGCATAATATAATTACCAAAATGGGAGACTATATATATAATATCCCCTCCTAATTAAGCATTAAATTTTATCTTACTTCTTAAATGCCCATAGCAATTTGTATGAAAAAATGATTGATACATTAATACAAACACTCATATTTTAGTTCCCCTCCCTCGACAAGTGCATTATTTTATTTTATTTTTTAAAAAAAAAATAAGAATAAAATAATGATAGAATTTGTAATCCAACTGGATTGTAATTCTTGGATTCAATTCAAACAAACAAGCACAACCTTGGTCTTCTCCTCCAGACTTCCAGTCTCCATATTTTAGTCAACAGGCTAACAAATAACCAATCAATCTATAAATAAATAAATAAATAAATTAATTAATTAATTAATAATGTGATTCTCCGGTTGAAACAACAATGATGATTCTTAATTATAATATCCTCCACCACCACTATCATCATCGCACTACTAATTTCTTTATTATTCTTTGCCAGCATATTTGATTGATCGTAAAAGCGATTAATTAATTAATAATGTACACAAAACAATATGCCTCACAAAAAAGTTTAGGGAATGTTGACCAATCCCTTTGAGGTTCTCTTGCGCTTTGAACCCCAGCAGCAGCAAAGCCCCACTTTGGAGATGATCTTTCTTTTGGCCCCAAGATAGCCTTGACAATTTGGAGCGCCGCATTGGCACTTCACCTCAGGCCCGAATTGCACAAATCTGCAATGCAATGACCACAAAGCAGGCAGCAGCTATTAGCAGGAGGCAGCCTCCCAAGCAATATTTGACTATCTTAAGGTTGCTACTAATAATATCTTATGATTATACTTCTGCAAATGTACCTAAACACTATTATTATTATTATTACTATTGCATACATACATACATATGTTCTACTCGGCAAAATATGAACAAACATGTGTGCGTGTGTGTGCATATATATATATATATATATATATATACACACACTTAATGATTCAGCAAAGAAGAAGCAATCAAAATGTCTTCATACCGATAATTATATGTTAATGGTTCTCCAGCTTTAATAGATCGAGCAGCAAAGACACCAATGCGTGTTTCCCCCTCAACTTGCCTGTTGGTAAAAAGGAATAAAATAATGAAAACCCACGTAAGAAAATAACAAAATTTTCAAACTATTACTATATATTGCATGAGCTATAATAACTAAAAGTACAAGTGGAGCAATTAATTATTCCAAACAAAAGATAAGGATTCCTCAGCTTGCATAGAATAAAACACATCCTTGACAAATGACATTAAAAGAATAGCCCTGGCCTTTGAGGTCTCCAGAAAATCTGATAGGAGAACAATTCATTCATAGTGGACCTCCAAGTACATATGTTCAAAGCTTTAATCAACAACTTGTTCGCATTTGTCAATAAGCTAGAACAGAGATTAAGACGGACACCAAAAATTGAATAAAACTGTGAATAATGACTTCATACCAAATAATATACATCGTAAGGTATAAGTTTCCATTGGACTTCACTCATCCAATAGGCATGACTTACCATGTCAAAAAACTGAAAAAGTAACTCGCAACTACATAAGATCATCATTTTTTTTTTGTAGGATAATTTAATCTGTGGAATTGCAAAAAGAATAGACTGTATGAACACAATAAATTAAAATACATGTATCTCATAAGAGATCTGCCATCAGAATGGACCCCCAATTCAAATTTACAGCAACTAAACATTTCACACTAGATTTACCTGTCCTCGTCCCCCAATATCTCTACCCAAATTAGATAGAGAAGCCATTTTTCATTTTACCAAAGCAATTTAAAGCTATTTCCTTACATCTTGTCCTTTATGCTCTATTTAGCAACAGTAGATTAGGAATATACATATATTTTTCTTTTCATTTGTAAAAGGTGAATCTCATCTCGGGGAAAAAGTATAACAAAAGGTGAAAGTAACTCAATCTGGTGAATGACAATGGCAACTTCAATTGAGAGAAAAATCTTATTCCAGTAAATTGCTCTAGGACATTTCATGCTCTTCTCAAGCCATGGACGCAGACACAAGTAACTGCATGATTTGTGATACTAACCATTTCTCAAGGTTACAGTTGGGATCACAACTATGGTTCAAAAAACGTGAGGAGTTCCCCTTGAAAGTTGCATCAATTGTGAAGTCTTTCCGTACTTCACACATGTAAAAGTTCTTAATTCCCATGTACTTCATGTCCCATAGCCGTTGTTCACACAAAGCATCATTTATAACTGAAACAGAAGAAAGTAAGAACCAATAAACTTCCAAAACATTCAGAAATTGAAAATTGATTGGATATTTGGTCTTTAAAGTGAAGGAGTATGTGCTTTAAACAAATGACATACTATTTGCAGTCGTAAAAGTAAAACCAAGGTGTAAGGCTTATTATATGTGCACTAAATTGGAGTAAGGGATTATCTCACTTCACACCCCTGTGACATGCAAAAGCTATTTACTCATGTTAGCAATTGGGTGCATACCTTACTCAGTTTTCTCAATAGAAGCCTGTGGTGGGTGCATGCACACCAATTAGGCACATTCTCATATAATCCCGCACAACAATTGGGCTTGGGCTCCCCTCCAATACACTTTCACTTCAATTTCCTCCAATACACCAATTATATATATATTTATAATTAAAATCGACACCTATCACTTGATTTATGTTATTGAATCGTATCATCACACCATATTTGCAACCAATCTGACACTTTTACACCTGATGACCATGTGCACATTTTATCAAAAAATCAATGGTTAAAAGTTCTTAGCAGTTTTTCACCGTGAAAATACTTATAAACATTCTATTTGTTTTTGTAAAATTGATCTCAATATTATGAACTATCTATTTATATAATTTGGATCATTACTAACAAAGATTAGGAGTATATGGAACATCAGTGTTTTTAAGAAGAAACAGCTTCCTTTGCACTTCTTAAGAGGTTGAGTTATCATATATCTTTCCTTGTCATTGGAAGATGATATGGGAGTTTTACAAGGCATACTAATTACCGATTTATGTAAAGATGGAGAGGTGCACTAATTTTGATACCTTGTTTAAATTTTTACCGTTTTTCCTTTTCGGGTATCTTCTCTTTAATCAATAGAAATTCCTTTTTATTTAAAAAAAATAAGAGCACAAATTTATTATATAACATTGGAAATCAATTAAAAGTAAAAGCTAGTGGAATCTTAACATATGTGTAAGTCGCTCTAATTTATAGGACATCCAATATTCCATATAATGTTCTTACAGTCCATCATGCCTAGATAACCACAATTGCTACAGCAGCCACAAACACAAAAAATGATTATGTCTAAACTCTTGATATGTGTATCCGATGTCAACATCTGAATGAGTTACCATAAAGCAGTCTACAGTATCATAGTAAAGCCTAAATAAGCTGAATAATGCTTGTGAAATGCAAAAATCTATAGATGTTAGTACAATAAGATAAATAAATCAGCAACTAGGTAAATAAAGTAAAGGTCGAACATCATAAAATAGAAGGTAAAGGATTTACCTTCTCCAATATACTCGATTACAAAATCACCTTTATTAATAGATTCAGCAGCCTCTACACCCCAACCACAAAGTTCAGTCTGAGATGGAATACAAACAAAGTAGTTACAAACGGAAAATTCTATAAGAAAATCACTGATTCACTCATATATGAGGAACGACCTAAGTTGAACAACTAGCAAAAAAATATGCATTGCAAGAAACCAAATGAGCTCGATTGGAATAAATTTCACCTTGACAATTTTAATCTTTTTATCCTTTCGAAATGGTCTGTTAGTGCACATATCTGAGCAGCGACAAGCCTTTGAACAGCTTATACACTGAACCCTATTAGATCAAGGTTCAAACAATCATATTATAGACCTTTCGGATCGATACCTCTAAGATTAATAAAGAGAAACAACCTGGCAAGTGACATCAGTAGATAACTTTGTGAGATAAAACTGTAGAATAAAGTACCTGCAAACACAATCTTCAGAGCAAACGGAAGAACTGCAATTTGTGCATCCAATATCAGCATCACCATCATCACGTTTTTTCTTAACAAGGCATATATCTAATTCAGTTGAGAACCACACACTACTGCATATAACTAATAACAGATATTTAAGCAATATATCTGATATTGAGCTTCTATCCAGGGAATGATTCATAAAGTGATATATATAAATTATTTAACTAAATCAGTACAATAAAAACAGCAAGCATGGGATACTGCGCCTAATGTGAACATATGGAGGTGGCTCCAACTCATTCTCCACAATGTTTTTCCAAGCTGTATCAATATCAAACTCCTCATGAACATATGGTAGCGGTAAGCGACAGAAGATTTCCTAGAAAACAACGAATAAAGGTTAGCCTTTGGTGTACGTTATGAATTGATAAGCAGAATATCTGTATTATGGGTAATTACAGAACTTGAATACTTACTCAGTTTCTCTTAAAAAATGTGTAATTTGTCTACAGATATTTAAACAATGTCTTTTTTAAATAGGCACATTCATGAAATAAGTTTGAGGCTTCATATGATTCCTCATATTCCGGAAAGCGTACACACAAACCCCATTATCCATCAGGTACATCAGCCAGAAAAGAGGGAAAGGGGAAGACTTAATGATGGATTTTACAAATATTAAAGAAAATGCAATTACCAATTCTTTCACATAAATTCAGAGTGAAGGAAATGTTCATCACAATAGAAATTGCCAGAGCACCAGTTCCTTTCATAGGTTTAAAATATAAACAATATCAGAATTATCAGAAGTCTGACCTCTATGTCCCTTGTTGGAGCCGCAAGCTGCTTATCAAAAAGAGATAGCAATTCAGTTAGACAAGCCTAATCAATGAAAAGGATCTATTAATAAATGCCAAATTAAGTTTTAAGATAATTCAACTTCCTCAAATGTAAGTGCTTGATCTAAATTCCATAAGCAATAACTTCATTACATAACATGACTTAACCAGTATAACATTTATAAGTGCTTCACAATATGATTTTTAAGTTGAAGATTACCACATTATTTCTATACATTTCTTTTGGGCAGATTCTCGACATTTGTGGCTTAATCTCACAACTGCATATTCCATTATCTCAAATTCAATAAAAGAAAAAGAGAGTACAATGTGCGACTAAAACGGAGAGATAATTTTGATATGTGTGCTTATTGTTTACCAGTTTAATGCTCCGTCTGTTTTAAGCAAAAAGTTAACCAGAATTTTTTTTCTAAAAACATATTATATATTCATATGTTTAGTTAGCAACTGAAAATATTTTCATGAGTTTGGTGCTAGAATATGAAAAAGTCCACCAGTATGTACTGTAAATACATAAAATTCGTTTTGATTTTTCCATATTATGAGATAAGACCAAAGTAATCCAATGAGAAAAAATGACTCATTCCGGCACTGATAATTTGGCCTTATTTTACCAATAGAACTTTTTTCAATTTCTGTAGAAAAGAGTGAATTTTTAAATAAAACTGAAGTACTGCACTTGTTACAACTTTGTAAAGCAAAAAAGTGACTGTGCTTCATATATATTAGCCTCCGCGCGTATGAGAAAGAAAAGTGCAAAAGAAGTGTAAAAAGTTATATTTAGTTTTAATTAAATTAATAAATGATACATAAGACTAGTTAAATTAGTTAAACTCCTTTTTAGGATAAGATGTGAGCCAATTACACCAAAAAGCAGTTATAAAAAGTCAGGAAGCTTTGTAATAAGAGATAAATACTAACATATTAACACTGAAATTTAGCATCAGATAGTGCTATACTATTGATTAAACATTCAAATGTATGTAAGAGTAAAATATACAAACACACCAGAACAAGTAAATTTATCATGAACCATAATTCCATAATCTATAAAATGTGTTAAATTCTGAAAGTATATATATGGATGGACCCCAAAAAAATTACAATTTTAATATTCTAAAAGTTATCAATTCCGAAATTCCATTGGAATTTGCTAGATCATTGAAAGGGTGAATCTGCTAACAAAATATGTTCAGATTTTCGTGATAAAAAAAAGACGCATGAAAGAAATTGACCTTCTTCTCCAGACGCCAATCAGTAGGATGCTTCCAACATATGGCTTGCCCTGGTTGGTCATCTAACTGAAGCACATGCTCTGGAAATGCTGCGCATTTCATGTGTGATGCTAATTCACATCTCACACACCGCCACAGCTGAAACTTTTGCTTGCATAGAAAGCAAGCCTATTAAAGGAAGGATGTAAAATATACTGGCACATGTGAGCACTAAGTACGAAAAACAATACAAATTGAAGCTTTATAGAGCAGAAAATTTATAGCACTGATGTATAAGATAGAAACAACATGATAATGTAGTAAATAATATCCATTTACAAAGGAAAGTTAAACCCCAAAAAGTTAAGTAACCATATATGAAGCAAGAGATCTATCCAGAACTAACAAATAAGAATTCGAGGTTATGCATAACTCTGATTAAATTACTCCTAAAGAGTTTCACACACTAACTGTTAAAAATCCTTACCCCTCACCCTCTGACATCATCCAACCCCACCAATGAAGTGCAGACAAAGATGACATATTTTGACGGTACAATATATTTGGGAGTATGATTCTGCAACTGATCACGTCCTTTTCAAGTTTAAGATTTATCGTACATAAAAGAAACTACATATAGTAAGTTAGTAACTACAGTTTATACCCCATGCTTACATTTCAATTGAAACTCCTGAGGTGTTTGGTTTCTGTTTATTACATGTTCAACCAACTAAGGAAAGCACTAGCAGATCAAGACAGTTATTTAAGGTCTACGCCCACATTCTGAAAAATATGGTGGTGCATCTAATTCCAGGGTACCAGCACAGTAATATAGAAAAGTGAGCATTTCCCCCATTTACACCTACATATATTGCCTTATCTTTAAGTAAGATAAACCATATTAATATATTAAGAAAATTTATTATCTCCTATGATTAAGTAGTAGAAAACAAAAGCTACAGATCTTACATGCTGAGGACACTTGAATTTTCGTGAAGATGAGAACCCAAGCTTTTCATTTGCACATTTTAAGTGATATGCAGCTTGACAACCATGAACAGAGCATAACACCTCCCCTCCAGGGTAGATTGAAGTCTGGCAAACACGACACTCAACCTGAGATGGGTAACAAATAGTTAGTCTGATTGTTTCTAAAAGTAGCATATATTAGCAGCTTCATATGTAATTATCAAAACAAAGCAGAACTCCCGTAAACTGGTGACGTAAAGGAACTTACCAAAATGCGACTATAATTAATCTTTCTTTCGAAGTTTTGGGGCATTTATTGAGCCTTTTGAGTACGTAATAAAAGTATACAAATAATAAATAGAAAGAATTGCATTTAACTCAAAACTGCTACCGTGCCTCAAAGAAAACTTTGATGTTCTGACTGTTCTAGTACCAATCATATTATCATGAGAACTTTGAAAGAACTAGACTGTGCAGAATTGATATTTATTGTTCTTTACTATGTGTTGCGAGACAATGGAACACAATCTTATGTTGTAGGTGCTACTTATTTGCAGGCTAATTTAGAGTTTCCATAATTGGTAACAAATTAGTTTAACTTAAATTGAGACCAGTAAGATGAAGCCTAATCTTGTGAACTTCATAAGCGTTCTACAAATAATTTCACTATGATAGTGTCTAAAATTTGATACTCATACTTCGGTAATCGAACAACCAATTCTTGATAAGAAAATCTAATAATCTACTCCCTCCGTTCCTTTATATAGGTCGTTTTAAGGTTATGCACAAGCATTAAGGTAATGATTATATAGCATTAACTATAATATCAATTGTCTATATTACCCTTGTATTGAAATAAGAGATTGTTATTTATTGGACAGAAAATAGTGAGAAAACCAAAGTTACATTTAATATTTGGGGTAATATTGGAAACTAAGCTATTAATGCTTACTTGAAATTCTAAAACGACTTATATTAAGGAATAAAAATATTTTTCTAAAACGACCTATATTAAGGAACGGAAGGAGTATAAAAACAACTAATAGAAAAATTAATTATTGTTATTGAAGAAGATAGATAGCAATATTATGTTGCATTACTACTGCTAAAGATGTGAAGAGTCTGTTATGTCTTAACTGAAAATGACATAACCGAGTAAGATTGACAACCAACTCTCCCAACTGTTAGTTTGGGACGAAGGTAGTATAAAGTTACTTTGCTGTAAAGATCACATGAAAATTTATTAAGAAACTACAACCACCATTTGATTGTATGAAATTTATAAACAAAAAAATTGCACAAATCTGCTGAGAACAATTGTTCCTAAATACTCAATCTCACAAAAAGGCCCAAAGAACAATTGCAATGCACTGTATAGTGACTATCTGAAACTCATATAATGAACAATATAAATTTTATACCACAAATTGAAGTCGATGTAAGAATGAAATATTAATAAAATCAAAACCCAATATTGAATTCTAATTTAACAACAATACGTTTAACTTCTTATGCCAACAATCCAATCTATTAAATGGGACACACAATAACATATCTAAAAAGCAAAGGGCAATAATAGAAAATTACCAGTTTCGGTGACCCAACAAGAAACGGAAGATAGCATTTCTCTTCAGAAACGCCCAGTCTGATTTTTGAGGCAACCCATTCCTTCACATAAACATCCAAAGTCTTGCCTACGGATGGTTTCTTCCCCCGACGCCGTTTGAAAACCCTAATTTCATTGCCGTTAGAAACTTCCGGTTGTTGCAATACTGGATATCGGAGACTTTCATCCCAACTACAACGAAAATTGTCATCACTGGATAGGGTTCTGATTGAATCAGAATTCAAAGGGGAACTTGATTCGCATTGATCGGAAACCGATTTGAGATTAGGGCAATGGACTAACGTAAGTGAAGATGGGTTTAACAGATTTGCTAAATCAGGCATTATTTTCTAATAAACACTAGAAAAAACTTTTTCCCGTTTGGATACAAGTACATTGGATTGTAGAGAGAAGGAGAGATTGAATATCTGAAATTAGTTTGGGTGATTTTATAGATAGAGGAAGTTTCAGGAAAACTTGAATAAAATTGGTGTATGGGCGGGAAAACTGAATTTTGCAGTTGCAGAGTTGTGGTGTAATTACTGAAATAGCCTTTGAGAAAATTGTAAAATATGCGTGACGACCGTTGTCGTAACGTTGCTGTGATGGGTATTACTAATGAAACTTGCGCGGGCATATTGTAATAATTGAGAAGAAAATTGGTATCAGAAATTGATATTTCTCCAAGGCCATTAATCTTAGGATTAAATAGTCTTAGTCAGGTATTTATTTTTTATGGGATTATTCATAAGATAACTTAAAATAATCTCATTTTATATTTTTTTCAGGATTAATTAAAGTATTGAATTAAAAAATATCGTTTGTACTATTATACTCTTATCAATAATAACATATTTTAAATTTATTTATATATATAAAAATATTATTTACTGATTATATATACACCCCGACCCCTACCTCTACCTCCCACACCCACCCCAACCTCAACACCAAAAAAATTATATTTTCTGATTATGTATACACCCCTACCCCCGCCCACCCCCAAACCCCCTCCCTCCCTCCCAAAAAAAAAATTGGCAAAACTATGATTTTAACCACTAAACTTGGCACGTTTTACTTAATATACCACTGAACTTTAAATTTTTTGAATTACATCATTAAACTAATTAAAAATTTTTAATTGGGTCATTCCGTCCAAAATAGTTGACAGACGTTAAAGTGACGCTGACATGGCGCTGATGTGGCAAAAAAATAAAAAAAAATTGCTTATGTGGCAAAAAAAAATCAAAAAAAGATTAAATTTTTTTTTTAACATTTTAAAGTTTTAAAAATAACAAAAACATAATAAAATACAACAAAAAATTAAAATATTTTTTTTAAAAAAACAGATTTTTTTTAAAAACAGATTTTTTTAAAAAATATTTTTTTTTTGAAAACAGGTTTTTTTTTAAAAAAATTGAATTCTATAAAAAATATATTTTAAAAAAAAACAGTTTTTTTAAAAAAAAATAGAATTCTATAAAAAAAATACTTTTTTTTAAAAACAGTTTTTTTAAAAAAAAAATAGTTTTTTTTAAAAAAACAGTTTTTTTAAAAACAGATTTTTTTTAAAAAACAGCTTTTTATAAAAAATAGAATTCTTAAAAAAATATTTTTTTTAAAAAACATATATATTTTTTAAAAAGATAGAATTTTTTTCAAACAGTTTTTTTTTAAAAAACAGATTTTTAAAAAAATAGAATTTGTAAAAAATGGGACTTTTTAAAAAAACAGATTTTTAAAAAAATTGATTTTTAAAAAAAGATTTTTTAAAAAAAATAGAATTCTTAAAAAATATACTTTTTTAAAAAAACATATTTTTTAAAAAAAATAGAATTTTTTTAAAAAACAGCTTTTTTAAAAAATCTGTCTAAAAAAATTTCTACCGTTTTTTAAAAATCTGTTTAAAAAAATTTCTACCGTTTTTTACAAATTCTATTTTTTTAAAAATCTGTTTTTAAAAAAATTCTATTTTTTTAAAGAAATATATGTTTTTTTAAAAAAGTATATTTTTTTTAGAATTCTATTTTTTTTAAAAATCTGTTTTTTCAAAAAATTCTGTTTTTTAAAAAATATATTTTTTTAAAAAAATCTATTTTTTTAAAAAAAAAACTGTTTTTAAAAAAATTTTATTTTTTATACATTTTTTTTAAAAACTGTTTTAAAATCAGATTTTTAAAAAAGTTCTACTTTTTTGAAAAATATGTTTTTTTAAAAAGTTCCATTTTTTAAAAAATCTTTTTTTTAAAAATTCTATTTTTATAAAAATTTGTTTTTTTAAAAAAACCTGTTTTAAAAAAAATTCTATTTTTTTAAAAAATATGTTTTTTTTAAAAAGTATATTTTTTTTAGAATTCTATTTTTTTTAAAAATCTGTTTTTTAAATAAAATTGATTTTTTGAAACAACTGTTTTAAAAAAATATATATTTTTTGTAGAATTCTATTTTTTTTAAAAAAAATCTGTTTTCAAAAAAAATATATTTTAAAAAAAAATCTATTTTTTTTAAAAAAATTTAAATTTTTTTATTGTATTTTATTATGTTTTTGTTATTTTTAAAACTTTAAAATGTTAATTATTTTTTTCAAAATCTGTTTTGGATTTTTTTTGCCACATAAGCAATTTATTTTTTATTTTTTTGCCACATCAGCGCCACTTTAACGTCTGTCAACTATTTTGGACGGAATGACCCAATTAAAAAATTTTAATTAATTTAATGATGTAATCCAAAAAATTTAAAGTTCAGTGGTGTATTAAGTAAAACGTGCCAAGTTTAGTGGTGAAAATCATAGTTTTGCCAAAAAAAATTAGTCTTTGTACTAGTAAGTTTTAATGTAACGACCCCAAAATAGGTCCACTCCACCCAACCCATTCTGAGTCGTCAAATACATGGTACAGAAAATAACTATAACTTTATTACAACAATTGTCGTGCAAAATACAACAACACATATGCTGTGAGTTTAGATACAAATATATACCAAATGTGACTCATGTTCCAACCGTGGATATCACCTCACAATAACACCTTATATAAAGGTATAGTCAAAAATTATTTTAGAAATTAGAATCTTTGGGAAGTGCTCAAGGAAACCTTCGTACATGGGAGGCCACGCGTCTAGGTTATGATAGATATCATATGGCCACAGAATTATCCTTGGTTGACCCAATAGACCCCAAAGAAAAATGAGAAGATTACTATCATATTCTTCCCAATGGTGAGTCTTCTCTTGACTTATCATTATCTCCACTGTCTCTAATTGAGAATTATATTTCAAACAAACACCAAGATTATATAGGTAGTGCCCATAGATATAATCAGCAAGTGGATGAGCACAACCCTGTCTTATGATGACACGAGGTTGTATGTCATTAGACATCTTGTATGATAGTGACAAAACACCCTTCTAACGTTGGGTTCGCCTCACCCTATTTTCTTCACCAAATATAACTACTAAATGATAACCACCGTTATATTCCCTTGTTACCCCCGCTCGACCCAGCTACACTCTTATTACCTGAAAGGAATTGTGAACAGAAGGGTGAGCACAACTAGCTCAGTAAAAAATATCATGACTAAAGATAATTCAATTATCAATAGCCTTCATCAACAATAAATCAGAGATTTAGAACATATGGTAAATGATAAAAATTTCAACCATAGTTGCAGCGGAACGAGCAATCCATTAGAAGAGTCAAATAGACTATAAAGTCTATTATCTTCTCCATGTTAAAAATCCACCAATAATATTTTATCCATGTAACATCACTCAACAGTTCCTTTCCACAATCATATGAATAACTCATAATCATAATTGTGACTATAAATTTTTCTTCGCACCCAGGACGAAGAATATTTTCATCACCTGTCTTTACCTGAAACATCAAAGATCATGGTTATACCAAATCACAGTTCCTGTTTATAATCATACTAACAAATCCATCTTTGCACTACGGGCCAAAGATATTCATCAACAAACCATCTTTGCACTACGGGCCAAAGATATTCAACAACAGTTCATCTTTGCACTACAAGCCAAAGATATTCATCAACAGGCCATCTTTGCACTACATGCCAAAGATATTCATCAACAATTCATATTTGCACTACAGGCCAAATATATTCATATCTCAAAGAAATATATAATCATTTCATAATTTATATAAACAATAATTATAACCATGTTGATCAATTCACCTTTGCACTTAAGCTTAAGATATTCAATTATAAATTCAATGGTCATGATCATACCAGTCACAATTCAACTTTGCACTACAGGCCAAAGAGAACCCTAGTCATGATCATACCAATAATCTACCCATCTTTACACTCCAGTGAAAGAGAATTTCAACATCAGGGTTATAAAAATGTTATATATGATGATAAAAATAATATGATCAACATATAGTTTTAATCTCAAGAGTAATATTCGTAACTCATGAATAGTAAATCGTGAATAGTAACTCATGAATAGTAACCCCGACACAAAAGATAGAAATTTCACAATAAAATCCATACCAATATTTCGGTATAATGATATTGAAAGAATAACATTACTTAAATTTATAAACAATTTATTTAAATTGTTTACACTTACTAAATAATGCATTTAATCATTCAAAAATACCAAACTCATAAGATTTCATTACCAATAACCAAAACCCTCATCAAAAATCTGCATATACCTCATATAGGATTCTCAAGCTATAAAATCCTATTTTCTAATTTTCTTACTTCACATAACATATTTAATTCATTTACTCATAACTAGTACATTTTCATGAAAAATACCAAATCAGTTCCAAAAATATTTCTTTTCTGGTATTTAGCATAATATAGTCCCATATTGAACATAAATTTTTCTCAGAAATTTTAAAACTCATTTACTATTTTTCATATGGCCAAAACCACCGAATATTTAGACATTTATCAAAAATTATACTTTTGTCCAAAAATTCTGAAATTTACAGAGTATACTTCTATCATATACATGTACTCCCAATAAAAATTTCATCAATTTTGGAGTTAACCACAAGGAATTATAAGCTGTTACTTCTAAAATAGTCTTTTCTCATAAAATTCATAACTCTCAATCTATACATCCAAAAATCACCATTTTTGGACACAATCAAGAAAACTCATCAAAATATCATTTCAAATTTTTTCAGAATTTTTGAAGTTCAGAAAAATTACGAAACTGAAAAACATAACAACCCTTAAAATCCCTTACTATCCCTTACTATCCCTTACCTCAAAAGAGCAGTACTTCTGACTGGATATCGGATATGATGCTGAAGGAAACTTGCACTAATGAATAGCAACTCACCAAGTATCTAAAAACTCACAAAATATACTTCATAATATAGAGAGAGAAAGAGAGAAAGCTTATGTTTCTGGTGTGATTTTCAATTCTAACTTAGCCCTCTATTTATAGGAAAATTTTGGTAGGTTTGACCTGCAACCTGATGGCTTTACCTGCTACTATTCCCACCCACCACATTTGAAATATAATTCAGCACATTTCTTCACCAACCACAAGTGGGGCCCACCAATTCTAAAATTTTCCACCAAAAATGATTTATAACCTGATTTCCGAATCAGCCACCTCTTAAAATTCATAACAAATCATACGTTCATTTTTAACGGTTCAAAATTTGTGGACATATACTCAACTTATATATGTATAACATATCCAAAAATTACCACGATCCAACGGTCGGATTAAAAATTATAACCCCCGTAAAATATCTCAAAAACCCTAATTTTTAATACCTCAATTCCGACAAAAATACTGATAAAAACCTCAACATTAACTCCTTCATTTTTAACCACAAAAATATATCCCTCATTTATATCCACATAAAATAAATATTTCCTTATCATATGAATCAATAATTAATTATTCACAAATAATATTACAGAATCACATTTATGACAACCAGGCCGTTCCCAGGAAAGAGGGGGCTTTCCAATAAAGATTTCTCCTTACTAGCGCGCAATTAGATGACCAAACCTCTCCTTAGACAGAACTTTCTAGACATTGCCAATAATGCTATCTAATAATATTATTCAAATAATATGAATTATTGATATGATAATAGAAAATACTGTGTAGCAACAATTATTGAAACAACAATAATATAAAATATCAACGCAGCAATTATTGAATCAATAAAATAAAATATTGAACAGTAATTACTGTAACAATTATTGAGTAGTGCCTTCTTATGTAAGACCCCAAATTATTAATAAATGAAATTTAAATTCCCTCTATTTATTATTTTGAAATAGTAAGTGTTAAATTGATTAATGAGGTTAGTTATGGGTAAAATGCGTAAATATTTTAAATAAGCAAGTGGTTATAAAATATTCATTGTTGTCGGGGAATATTCGTTTGGTCGTGGAATATTCTTCCTGTCGGGGAATATTCGTACGACGGCGCAGTCTTTTGTGGGCCCCATAACGGAAAGCGATTGGATGAAGAAAACGACAAGTATATGTTTTTTATTAATAACGGCGTAGTTGTTACCGTTAATACTGTTGGAATACCCGGTGGTTAAAACACAGTAATACGCGTTGTTACACAGTAGCACACTGTATTGCACCAATTATTGATTCTTACGTAAGAAGGCACTACTCAATAATGGTTACAGTAATTACTGTTCAGTATTTTATTTTATTGATTCAATAATTGCTGCGTTGATATTTTATATTACTGTTGTTTCAATAATTGTCACTACACAGTATTTCCCATTATCAGATCAATAATTCATATTATTTGAATAATATTATTAGATAACATTATTGGTAATGTCTAGAAAGTTCTGTCTAAGGAGAGGTTTGGTCATCTAATTGCGCGCCAGTAAGGAGAAATCCTTATTGGAAAGCCCCCTCTTTCCTGGGAACGGCCTGGTTGTCATAAATGTGATTCTGTAATATTATTTGTAAATAATTAATTATTGATTCATATGATAAGGAAATATTTATTTTTGTGGATATAAATGATGGATATATTTTTGTGGTTAAAAATGAAGGAGTTAATGTTGAGGTTTTTATCAGTATTTTTGTCGGAATGGAGGTATTAAAAATCAGGGTTTTTGAGATATTTTACGGGGGTTATAATTTTTAATCCGACCGTTGGATCGTGGTAATTTTTGGATATGTTATACATATATAAGTTGAGTATATGTCCACAAATTTTGAACCGTTAAAAATGAACGTATGATTTATTATGAATTTTACGAGATGACTGGTTCAGAAATTGTTGAATTTTCGGAGTTAATCATTTTGGTAGAAAATTCTAGAATTGGTGGGCCCCACTCTTGGTTGGTGAAGAAATGTGCTGAGATTTTTATTCAAATGTGGTGGGTGGGAATAGTAGCAGGTAAAGCCATCAGGTTGCAGGTTAAGTCTGCTTCGGCGTGCTAACATTTTCCTATAAATAGAGGGCTAAGTTAGAATTGAAAATCACACCAGAAACAAGTTTTCTCTCCTTCTCTCTCTAGATTATTGAGTGTATTTTGTGAGTATTTAGATACTTTGAGAGTTTCTATTCATCAGAGCAAGTGTCTTTCAGCCTTATACCGGTATTCCGACCAGAAGTACTGTCTGTACGAGGTAAGGGATGTTATTTTATTCAAAAATGATATTATTTCTTCAATATCATTATGCCGAAATATTGGTTGGAAATTTTTATCAAATTTGGAACTTTTCACGTCGGGGTTACTATTCATGAGTTACTATTCACGAGTTACTATTCACGAGTTACTATTCACCGAAAAATAAAATTTTCTTCTTTTCGTCCAAAATATCTATTCTGGATACTAGCTTTGATTGTATCCATGTTTTGATCATTCTTGAATTCTACTTCACTATGAATAATTATAAGGTATTTTTGGACATGGATAAATCGAAATACGAATCCTTAATATTTGTTATTTTGTTTCACTGGATTCGTTTTCTTTAATATATTTTTCATCATCCTCAGTCCTAAATGATGATATTACTGAATATCTTTGGCCGTAGTGCAAAGATGAATGATTAACTGATGAATATCTTTGGCCCGTAGTGTAAAGATGAACAGGTGTTGAGATGAACATGACCGACTGGTGATACAAATGAATATCTTTGGCCTGTAGTGCAAAGATGAATATTTGATTAAAGATGGTTATTGATTGTTGTTACAGGGATAAAATATTGATGATGGACTTTTAAATCTTAGAAGATAGTAGAACTCATTCTCTACTTGACTCTTCTAATGGTTTGCTGTTTCCGCTGCAGTTATTGATTTAAAACTTGTTGTCTATTGTATTCTATTAGATTTTTCCCTGTTGAAGACTAACGATAATTTGTTCTGTATTATCTTAGTCATAATGTTCTTTACTGGGCTAGTTGAGCTCACCCTTTTCCTTTTTGTTCCATTTTTCTCAGGAGGCGAGAATGTAGCGAGTACTAGTCGGGGTATGGAATGATGGTTCTAGAAGTTACTTTAGTAGTCCTCACTATTTTTGTGAAATAATGTATCAATAATTGTAATGAGGGCTTATTTGAGTGTGGATATTGTCTAAATGACAATATTTGTATTTAAACTCACAGTTCTTGTGTTGTAATAATAAAGATGTAGTTGTTTCTGTACCATGTATTTTGGCGACTCAGAATGGGTGTTGTATACCTATTTTGGGGGCGTCACAGTTGGTATCAGAGCTTAGAGATATGATCTCTGGCGGAGATCGGGGAATAGAACTAGGAGGGGAGAGACGAATCCTTCGCTAGTGTGTCCTACCTAAGCTTATTTATTGGTCAGTCATAATATAGGGGTATTGTGTGATTTGTTAATTTATTTAATTAACCCTTGTTTTATGGTAGTATTTGAGAATGTCGACTGAGAATGTTAACAGTGGAGTAAATGAGACCGTGGAGACACCGGTGCTTACCAACGAGGAGAACGTGCAACAGGCTGGCAATGTTCCTCCTGTGAACAACACCAATGAGCAGATGATGAACGATGGAATGTTTAGAAGTTTTTTGCAATTCATGCAAAACCAGACAAGGGAGACTCGTGTTCAAAATACAGGAGGAAATGATAGCAATTCACGGTTTGTCACAGCCAAACAGTTCAAAGAATTGGGACCACCAGAATTTAAGGGAAAGCCGGATCCGATCATGGCGGAAACGTGGGTCAAGCAAATTACCAAGATATTCGATGTCTTGGGATGCACGGAAGAACAGAAGGTTCCATTCGCCACCTTTATGTTCCGTGGCGAGGCAGATTACTGGTGGGAGTCTGTGAAGCGTACCCATCCAACCGCACTCAGCATGTCTTGGGAGACATTTCAAAAACTGTTCAATGACAAGTACTTTCCTGAAAGTATTCGTCATATGAAGGAGGTAGAGTTTATTAGACTAGAGCAGAATAATATGACGGTATCTCAGTACGAGGCAAAGTTTGCAGAATTGTCCAGGTTTGCACCTCATTTGGTGGAGAATGAGGAACGTATGACGAGGATGTTTCTGAGAGGTTTGAAACCCGGCATACGTCAATATCTCATTTCTCATAAATTTTCTCTCTATTCAGATGTTGTCAACAGGGCTCAATTATTAGAGCGAGATAACGAGTACGGTCAACTGAGGGATCACAACCAGGATCATATCGGTGACAGCAGTCATCAGAACAATGATAACCAGCGGAGAAAGAAAAATACAGACAAGAACGGCAACCACTCTGGTGGTAATCGTGGCTATGAAAATAGAAGAAGCGAGTCGGGAGGAGATTTTAAAAAGAGGAGATTCAACAATGACAATACGAAGACGTCAGCACCAACAGCAATTGGTTCCAAGGGAGGAGAACGACCACCGGTTATGTGCTATAAGTGCGGAAAAGAAGGACATATCAGCCCAAACTGCCCACAACAGTTTAAGGTATGTTATAATTGTGGAAAGGAAGGACATATCGCTCGAGATTGCACTGTAGCAAAACCAAGTCCAGCGGGGATGGTGACTCAAAAAGCTGTCCCAGAAAAGATAAAGTCAACGGTTCCTGGAAGAGCGTTTGTCGTGACTGGTCAACATGCGAGGAACCCAAACGAGGTGATCACGGGTAAGCTAATCATAAATTCATGCGAAGTTTATACCTTATTAGATACCGGTTCTACCCATTCTTTTATCTCTCCTGCTTGTGCTCAACGTTTAAACTTGACTCCGGAGAAGTTAGACTTTGATTTATCTGTGGAGACTCCGTTAGGAGAAACTTTCATCACATCCACTGTTTATAAATCTTGTGTGATCCAAGTTGGTACCATCACCTTACCTGTTGACCTTATCTCTTTAAAGATACTTGCTTTTGATGTGATTTTAGGGATTGATTGGCTAACTACTCATCATGCCAAAATTGATTGTTTTCGTAAGGTTGTTAGTTTTCATATTCCTAACCAACCTGTTGTACGAATTCAAACAACTAAGCCATTGAAATCAATCACTGTTATATCAAGCCATAAAGCCATTCGTTTATTAAAAAACGGATGTCAAGCTTTCTTAGCCCATGTTATGGATTTGAATAAAGACACGTCAAATTTGAATAATATTCCTGTTGTTATTGACTTTCCTGACGTATTTCCTGAAGAACTTCCCGGTCTACCCCCGGAACGAGAAATTAAATTCTTTATTGATCTTGAACCTGGTACAAAGCCCATTTCTAAAACCCCATATCGAATGGCTCCTATTGAACTTCAGGAGTTAAAGGTCCAACTACAAGAGTTGTTGGACATCGGTTTCATTCGTCCTAGTACATCTCCTTGGGGTGCTCCTGTTTTATTTGTAAAGAAGAAAGACGGGAGTATGCGACTTTGTATTGATTACCGGGAATTAAACCATGTCACTATTAAGAATAGGTATCCGCTACCTCGTATTGATGACCTGTTTGACCAGTTACAAGGAGCACAGTTCTTTTCAAAGATTTATCTTCGTTCTGGATATCATCAGCTGAAGGTTAAAACTGAGGATATTCCAAAGACTGCCTTCAGAACTCGGTACGGGCATTATGAGTTCCTAGTTATGTCTTTTGGATTGACTAATGCTCCTGCGGCTTTCATGGATATGATGAACCGAGTATTTAAGGATTATTTGGATCAGTTCGTTGTTGTCTTTATTGATGACATCCTCATATATTCCAAAAGCCGTGAAGATCATGAGCATCATTTGAAGCTGGTACTCCAAAGGCTGCGTGAAAATAAGTTATATGCCAAGTTGAAGAAATGCGAGTTCTGGCTTGAGGAAGTAGCTTTCCTAGGGCACGTGGTGTCAAAACATGGAGTATCTGTTGACCCGGCGAAGATTGAAGCAATACAAAATTGGGAGCAACCAAAGACGGTGACCGAAGTACGTAGCTTTCTAGGCTTAGCTGGTTATTATCGAAGATTCGTGGAAGGGTTTTCTCGAATCGCTACCCCGTTAACTCAGCTGACTCGGAAAGATATCAAATTCGTATGGAGCGAGGAATGCGAGAAGAGTTTTCAAGAGCTTAAGAGGAGACTCATTTCGGCACCTGTTCTGACAATACCATTTGGTTCGGATGGATTTGTTATCTACAGTGATGCTTCAGGCAAAGGGTTAGGATGTGTTCTCATGCAACATGGGAAAGTCATAGCCTATGCCTCGCGACAACTCAAAGAATATGAGAGGAATTATCCTACTCATGATTTGGAGTTGGCAGCAGTAGTTTTCGCGTTGAAGATCTGGAGACACTACCTGTATGGGGAGAAAGTGGAGATCTATACAGATCATAAAAGCCTTAAATATTTCTTCACCCAAAAGGAACTCAACATGCGGCAGCGACGTTGGCTCGAGCTGTTGAAAGATTACGATCATACCATCCAATATCATCCTGGAAAAGCAAACGTAGTAGCTGACGCATTGAGTAGAAGATCATATGCGGGTACGAGTGCAATGTTGTTAACACAAAGGCCCATTTTGTATGACTTGCAAAGGATGGAGATAGAGATGAAGGCTCCAAGTACCCACATGATGATATCAAATATACGAGTAGAACCGACTTTAATCGATAAAGTTAAAGCTGCTCAAGCTACGGACATAGAGCTGATGCGTATGAAGAAGAAAGTGCAAGAAGGTTCTATTCCAGAAGCAAGAATCGATGAAGAAGGAATACTTCGAGTTCACTCTAGACTCTGTGTTCCTAACAATTCTGATTTGAAGTACAAGATCATGATGGAAGCACACAATACACCATTTGCAATCCATCCTGGAAGTACCAAAATGTATCGTGATCTACGGCATACATTTTGGTGGAATAATATGAAGAGAGAGATTGCAAAGTTTATCTCGAGGTGTTTAACTTGTCAACGTGTAAAGGCGGAACATCAAGTACCAAAGGGTCCATTGCAACCACTTGAGATTCCGAAATGGAAGTGGGAACACATTACCATGGATTTCGTTACGGGTCTTCCCACGGTTTCTCAAGGCATAAATGCTATTTGGGTTATTGTTGATAGATTAACCAAGTCTGCTCATTTCTTACCGATACGGGAGACTTATTCCCTTGAACGTCTTGCTCGTATATACGTAGATGAGATTGTGAGACTGCATGGCATGCCAGTATCCATAGTTTCGGATCGTGACCCAAGATTCACTTCAAGATTTTGGGTTAGCTTGCAAAAAGCTATGGGCACAGATTTACGATTTAGTTCAGCATACCATCCTCAAACGGACGGACAATCAGAGAGGACTATTCAAACTCTTGAAGATCTATTAAGACTTTGTGTCATAGATTTCAAAGGGAGTTGGGATAAGTACCTACCATTGGTGAAATTCTCTTACAATAACAGTTATCAGGCAAGTATAGGTGTGGCCCCATTTGAAGCATTATATGGACGAAAGTGTCGCTCTCCAGTATGCTGGGACGAGGTGGGTGAGGCAACATTGTTGGGACCAGAGTTGGTACGCATGACTACAGAGAAGATCCAAACGATTCGACAACGTATACAAACGGCACAGGATCGACAAAAGAGTTATGCGGATCTTCATCGGAAGGACGTGGAATTTGACATTGGGGATCATGTATTGTTGCGTGTGGCTCCATGGAAAGGAGTTACAAGATTTGGGAAGAGAGGAAAGCTTAATCCACGATTTATTGGTCCATTTAAGATTCTTGACCGAGTAGGAAATGTGGCCTATAGACTTGCGTTACCTCCAAGTATGTCTCGTGTTCATAATATTTTTCATATATCTGTGTTACGTAAATATGTGAAAGACCCAGACCACGTTATTGAGTTAGAACCGGACGAGATAGCTGAAGACTTAACGTACGAAGAGGTACCTGTCAAGATCTTGGATAGAAAGGAGCATGTCCTACGCACGAAGGTCATACCACAAGTTAAAGTTTTGTGGAGAAACCATGCTATTGAGGAAATGACCTGGGAGTTGAAAACGGAAATGAAAGCGAGGTATCCTCATCTTTTCGAAATACCAGGTACGTACGTCAATTTCGAGGACGAAATTTCATAAGGAGGGGAGGTTGTAAGACCCCAAATTATTAATAAATGAAATTTAAATTCCCTCTATTTATTATTTTGAAATAGTAAGTGTTAAATTGATTAATGAGGTTAGTTATGGGTAAAATGCGTAAATATTTTAAATAAGCAAGTGGTTATAAAATATTCATTGTTGTCGGGGAATATTCGTTTGGTCGTGGAATATTCTTCCTGTCGGGGAATATTCGTACGACGGCGCAGTCTTTTGTGGGCCCCATAACGGAAAGCGATTGGATGAAGAAAACGACAAGTATATGTTTTTTATTAATAACGGCGTAGTTGTTACCGTTAATACTGTTGGAATACCCGGTGGTTAAAACACAGTAATACGCGTTGTTACACAGTAGCACACTGTATTGCACCAATTATTGATTCTTACGTAAGAAGGCACTACTCAATAATGGTTACAGTAATTACTGTTCAGAATTTTATTTTATTGATTCAATAATTGCTGCGTTGATATTTTATATTACTGTTGTTTCAATAATTGTCACTACACAGTATTTCCCATTATCAGATCAATAATTCATATTATTTGAATAATATTATTAGATAATATTATTGGTAATGTCTAGAAAGTTCTGTCTAAGGAGAGGTTTGGTCATCTAATTGCGCGCCAGTAAGGAGAAATCTTTATTGGAAAGCCCCCTCTTTCCTGGGAACGGCCTGGTTGTCATAAATGTGATTCTGTAATATTATTTGTAAATAATTAATTATTGATTCATATGATAAGGAAATATTTATTTTTGTGGATATAAATGATGGATATATTTTTGTGGTTAAAAATGAAGGAGTTAATGTTGAGGTTTTTATCAGTATTTTTGTCGGAATGGAGGTATTAAAAATCAGGGTTTTTGAGATATTTTACGGGGGTTATAATTTTTAATCCGACCGTTGGATCGTGGTAATTTTTGGATATGTTATACATATATAAGTTGAGTATATGTCCACAAATTTTGAACCGTTAAAAATGAACGTATGATTTATTATGAATTTTACGAGATGACTGGTTCAGAAATTGTTGAATTTTCGGAGTTAATCATTTTGATAGAAAATTCTAGAATTGGTGGGCCCCACTCTTGGTTGGTGAAGAAATGTGCTGAGATTTTTATTCAAATGTAGTGGGTGGGAATAGTAGCAGGTAAAGCCATCAGGTTGCAGGTTAAGTCTGCTTCGGCGTGCTAACATTTTCCTATAAATAGAGGGCTAAGTTAGAATTGAAAATCACACCAGAAACAAGTTTTCTCTCTTTTTCTCTCTAGATTATTGAGTGTATTTTGTGAGTATTTAGATACTTTGAGAGTTTCTATTCATCAGAGCAAGTGTCTTTCAGCCTTATACCGGTATTCCGACCAGAAGTACTGTCTGTACGAGGTAAGGGATGTTATTTTATTCAAAAATGATATTATTTCTTCAATATCATTATGCCGAAATATTGGTTAGAAATTTTTATCAAATTTGGAACTTTTCACGTCGGGGTTACTATTCATGAGTTACTATTCACGAGTTACTATTCACGAGTTACTATTCACCGAAAAATAAAATTTTCTTCTTTTCGTCCAAAATATCTATTCTGGATACTAGCTTTGATTGTATCCATGTTTTGATCATTCTTGAATTCTACTTCACTATGAATAATTATAAGGTATTTTTGGACATGGATAAATCGAAATACGAATCCTTAATATTTGTTATTTTGTTTCACTGGATTCGTTTTCTTTAATATATTTTTCATCATCCTCAGTCCTAAATGATGATATTACTGAATATCTTTGGCCGTAGTGCAAAGATGAATGATTAACTGATGAATATCTTTGGCCCGTAGTGGAAAGATGAACAGGTATTGAGATGAACATGACCGACTGGTGATACAAATGAATATCTTTGGCCTGTAGTGCAAAGATGAATATTTGATTAAAGATGGTTATTGATTGTTGTTACAGGGATAAAATATTGATGATGGACTTTTAAATCTTAGAAGATAGTAGAACTCATTCTCTACTTGACTCTTCTAATGGTTTGCTGTTTCCGCTGCAGTTATTGATTTAAAACTTGTTGTCTATTGTATTCTATTAGATTTTTCCCTGTTGAAGACTAACGATAATTTGTTCTGTATTATCTTAGTCATAATGTTCTTTACTGAGCTAGTTGAGCTTACCCTTTTCCTTTTTGTTCCATTTTTCTCAGGAGGCGAGAATGTAGCGAGTACTAGTCGGGGTATGGAATGATGGTTCTAGAAGTTACTTTAGTAGTCCTCACTATTTTTGTGAAATAATGTATCAATAATTGTAATGAGGGCTTATTTGAGTGTGGATATTGTCTAAATGACAATATTTGTATTTAAACTCACAGTTCTTGTGTTGTAATAATAAAGATGTAGTTGTTTCTGTACCATGTATTTTGGCGACTCAGAATGGGTGTTGTATACCTATTTTGGGGGCGTCACATCTTACGTAAGAATCAATAATTTCAAAAATACTATGCAATACCGTGTGCTACTGTGCAATAACGCGTATTACTGTATTTTAACCACCGGGTATTCCAACAGTGTTAACGGTAACAACTACGCCGTTATTTGTAAAAACTCAAATTTGTCGTTTTCTTCACCCGACAGTTATTCGTTATGGGGCCCACAAATAGCTGCGTCGTCGTACGAATATTCTCCGACAGAAAGAATATTCCACGACTAAACGAATATTCCCCGACAACAATGATTATTTTATAACCACTTGCTTATTTTGAAAAAAAATTCATATTTCACCCATAACTTTAAACTTTTATCAATTTAACCATTTACTGAATAGTAATTATAAGAAAATTGAATACTTTTATTTCATAAAATTCGGGGTCTTACATTTAAGTTGTTAGTAATAATAACAGAAATTACAATATGTTAATATGGTCATTTTAGAAAAAGGTTGAGGTTAATTTTGTCTAGCAATTTTTAATCCCAAATGATAGGGATTATAATATCAGGTAGAACATGATATTAAATAATCTCACATCTTAAGCTATTTTATAATCACAAGACTAATAGTCACAAGCTCAAATTGAAAAATAAACAAGACACTTGGGATTAATAATCTTATTCCAAGTGTAATTCTTGCAAACAAACATAGCTCAAGAGTATCATTACATTTACATTAATTGTATGAGATATACATTTATGTGAATGAAATCTTCTAAAAATATCAATTATTTTGGGAACATTATTTTCCACGCGTGTTTTTTATATTTTTATATATATAATTTATTTTCACATAAAGGTATATCTCACTGTATACTCACATGAGAGAGAATTATGTGGAAATATCAGTTCTTATTATTTTAAATTTGTGAAAATGACATTTCTCTTTGAAAATTAAAATGAAAGAGTAGCCATTATTAAAATTAAAGGATTCATAGGCAAGAAACGACAAAAAACGAAGAAATTTATTTTATTTCAAATCCATATCAAATTCCTAATAACTCTAGAAATCTAATAAATTTATTTATTCAAATTAACACTTACAATTATCTATGAGATTATAATAGTAAAGTTACAAGAGTCTTGAAACAATCTCGGTCAAACTCTAAGTCTAAATTGAATTAAATCTATCAAAATAAGGCTTCAATCATGACTTGAAGGTATTATGGTAGCAATTTAATTTCTTATATACATACAAATTTTTATTGTAGGATAATACCACCAGCCTTCGTGTCCACACATCCGACAACCCGATCGGATGACCCGACCCGAGCTTTCGAGAGTCAGGTTTGATACCCAATATGAAACAACCCGGGTCAAATCACAAGTCCGAATCGAATCAAATAAATCAAAATAAGGTCTCAAACCACTGACCCAATAGTATCTTCTTGGATCACTTTAGTCCACCACATGCTCAGCCAAAAGGGCGCGACTTGAAGATACTATTAGTAAAAACTTAATTTCTTATACACAGACAAATATTTTCTATATCTTTCGACGTGAGACTGGAATGTTATAAGTTTTCTAATTTCTTTCAAAAATAATTTAAATATAGATAAATAAAAAAATGATTCAGAGTCAAAGATAATCATAGTCAGTAATATACAATTAGGCAGATATTAGTGTTAATATAAATTACTTCAACTATTTGGCGAATTTTGACGGCAAACATTAATCGTGCATGATCATGTTTACACTTAATGGACATATATATACAAGTCTCTCATGTCCCTTTTTTTCCCCATCTTTTTAATAGGACTTATTAATTTGCCCTTCTTTAGTTTTTATTATCTCTCTCTCTCTCTCTCTCTCTCTCTCTCTATATATATATATATATATATATATATATATATAAATTTATTTTTTCCCCCGAATTAGCATTGCCATTTTCATTTACTGATGCAAAATTCATTCTTTCCGTCCTTTATTTTTTTTTCCAAGTTATAGAATATATACAAGCAACGAGGATAAAGCGTTTGGTCATTTTATATGGATGCCATTTTCACAATTTTCAATTAAGTGTTGTCTATAGGATAGGAATGGAATGGGATAGAATAAAGAAGGAACTTATATATTACTATGCTATACTATATGAGCGCTTATAATCTCCCATTAGTTACAATCAAATTCGTCTAAAATTTGTGAACATGTATATAAATCATTTTAAATTTTAATTTGCTCTCAAAAGACTAACAGCTTAATTGCACATACTTAAATTAAATAAATTGATATTTTTATATCACTTTTTGATAGTTTTACATGTAGGGTCCACATATTAACTAATAAAAATTTTATACATCAACTAATATGTGAACTACATGTGGAAATATCAAAAAATAATGTGGAGATATAAATTTCCTAAATTAATTATCCATTTTTCAGTTCTTTGTGTTCCTGTGTGTTGTCTCATTTTCAGAAAATCTATGATTGCATGGAAGTATATATTAATAGATTTATCGAAAGAAAAAGGATGCTTATATACACTTTAAATATTTAATTTTTTGTTTTTTTATACTTTAGCCCTCGATATTTTAACTTTAAGACGTTAAACTCAATGTCTCTATATTTTTATAAATTAAACATTTTGGCTACCAAATTAAACATTTTTTACCGGAATAAGTCATGTAACTCAAAATAAAAGGTAACCAAGTCTTTTAAGGATCTATATCGTTTATATTGACTTCGAATTTTCTTTATTTTTCTTCTTCATCACATACTAATTAATTAACCACGTGACTACAATTTCATGTGCTTTTAAAAATATTTGAGATATTCTATTAATTCGGAAAATAAAGTTTTTTAAGGGTATATATCATTTATATTGAATTTAATTTTTCTATTTTTTTCTTCATCACACACTAACTACGTGAAAAATTAAAGACATTAAAGTTAAATGTCTTAAAGTTGAAATATTAGGGTTTAATAAGTTGTAAAAAGTGAAAATTTTAAATTGTATAATTTAAGCCGAAAAAGAAACAACAAATTTACAAGGAGCGTGGCTCAGGAAAGAGCCAGACGGGGATGCTAATTAAATGTAGAAATCTATTAAAATTAAAAATGTATTTTCAATCGTGAAACAAAAATTAAAATATAAAACTTTCCCTAATTTTAGAATGAAAAAGTATATAAGTAGCAATTAACAAACTGAATCACAGCTTACAGTTACAACCAAGGAACGTACAAAGTAAAAAACATTACAAATAACCGACCAATATATATATATATATATATATATATATATATATATATATATATATATATATATCTAAAATACATCTCAATGTCAGGCTCCATACCTTATACCTCAAAAATATGAAGGATAAATTATACAGCCCAAAAGAGATACAAACTAACTAGCTAGCTAGCTCTATAGATCCAAATTTATAATTGAGAGAAACTTGTTATTGGAGAACAGGAAAAATAAAAAATAAAAGTACAGATGAGAATTGATACTCATCTTTATTTTTTATCTACAAAAAATAAAAACTAATTAATGCAAATTACCCTTTTTCCAAGATCACATGTACGTAGAATCACTGGCCTCCTGCAGATTTTCCCCTTATCTCCATATTCACATTGAAACCCCCCTTGCCATGCACAAATCGTATTTGTATTAAAACAATTAGAACCGATGATCTATTCCTGTTAATGTTGCGTCACCATGTAACATAGGCGGCTGCATGAAAGAGTTGAGGTCACCAAAGATGAAATCATCTCCACTGGCATAGTTGCCTAAATCCTGAGACTCGAAGTAAGTCTGGATACCATCGGGAAAGTTGCACTGAGGAATTTCAGATTCCGGTGGGGTTATCGGATACTCGGCTGCTGTAGTCATCTCCATCATTTCCTTGAACTTTGATGACTGTAACAAAAGGCCTAGGGCTGACGTGGCGGTGGTTGGCTGTGTCGGAGTACTTAGGTTCATGATATTATTGGCGGTGACTGTAGGTGGTGGTGGTGGTTGTTCGAGGTGGTGGTTGAGGAAGTTTGTTATTCCTCCGTTAATATCATGATTAATATGATTCGGGGTTAGGGTTTGTGTCAAAGTAGTAGTTTCAACTTTGAGGATAGGCTCATTGGTGATGGTGGAATTATTGGCGTCAGGCCTAAGCCATTTTATGTATCGACTAAGGTCGAAATTTGTAACTGCATTAAGTCCGCGATACTCAATTGCTGCCATATCATATGCCACTGCGGCCTCTTCCTGAGTAGCTGCAACATTTCATAATCTTTTGAATTGAATACTCGTGAAAAGAATTATGCATGGTGGAGAGAAGTAATTATTTTTAATCTCGTGATAATTAATTATGGTTATGATCTTCTATCTATTTAGATAATTTCTTTCACATTTGAATATATATATATATATATATATATATATATATATATATATATATATATATATATATATATATATATATATATAAGCCATGAATGGTATAAAATGTTTTTTTTATTATTATTATTATTTTGGGTGGGTTGGACAAAATTTGAAAGCAAAATTTATTATACTTTCCAAATTATGCAATGCCTAGGATTGATGGAATATATATTACAGCTACGTGGTGATGCATATGCATCTTCGTTTAGCAAGTGCCATATGCAGACACTTATGTTACGTTTAGATTGAAGTAATTAATGAATATAAGAATAGAATGATTCATTCATATGAAATGAAAAAAATTGTGTTTGGTTCTTTGAAGGAGGTAGAACATATAGAATAACTCATTCCAACTAGAATCAAATGAAGAATGAATTGTTTTATTTTCCGTACATGCTACAACTAATATAACTATATTTTTTAATTCATTGTTAATTGTTCAGCGTAATTGACCTTTACCATTGATTTATACATGTCAATTTTGCAACACATACTTGATGTGTACTGTAAATATTATAGAATAAATTATACCTTACCATCAACGAAAAATGCCAAATTTATTATTAATTTTGACTTTGAGCTATAAAAATAATGAGGTAAAATTACCGTAAGTTCCCAGATAAAGATACTTGTTGCCAAAAACTCTGCCTATTCGAGCTTCCCATCTTCCATTGTGATGATGCCTGCTCATAGACAAAAATTAAACGGGAAAGAATGAATGTTAAAAACTAACTAGAATATATATATGATTTTAATTATTTGATCAAAATTAGATTATCATAGCGTTAAAGCAAATTGTTAGAGCTTTTCCCAGAAATTATTGCATTCAGAACATAATTATAATATATATATATATATATATATATATATATATATATATATATATATCTTCCATATTGAAAAGTACTGTGCATGCATTTCTTATACCTTGCAACTCCTCTATATTTTGACACACCCCTAGAAAAACCACTGCTTTTCCTGCAATTTTAATGTATGCATGTATAGATCAATAATTTTTACTCGTATATTTCTATAAAAGTTTTTGCAGACTAAGGGATCGAGTTAATTGTTAGGGTTAAAAGATGGTCGAGGACTGTATATATATACCTTCTCAATGATCCAATATATTCTTCTCTGGACTGACCCTCCATTTCCTTCAATTCCTTTTGGTAGGTCAACAACTACAACCGTCCAGGTGTGTGAGTTCATCGTTATTCAAAGAATTATACAGCAAAATATGAATTAAAAAAAAGAGAAGAATGAACATGTTAATAAGTTAACTACGCACGCACCGGAAAGTTAAGAATGGTTTCATGTCCCCAGTACTTGAGTGCTGCCAAGTCATAAGCATGTGCAGCTGCTTGTTCATCATCATATGCACCTGAATAATCACACACAATAGAATTAAAGTAAAAATTTGAAAATGTTGAACATATCAATTAATATATAGATTAAGTTTTTCAAAAAATTAATAAGGAATTAACGTACGTACCAAGATAAACTGCATGTACATTAGGGTTCCACCGAACAACCATCACCATAAATTAATTAGCAGCAAGGGAAAATATATCATTAAAATGAGCGTAAACATTATTTCACGAGAAATCAACAGGAAGAAGAAAAAAAACATGAAAAGAGGTGATCATGAACCTTGTCTGCCTTTCTTGTTTTGCGATTCATTCCAGCAATTCTTATCCCACAAATGAGCTTCATATCTGCCTGTCCATCGATGTCTGACACAATCAGCAGGACATGCACCAGCTTAGTTAATTCTTAGACAAATATTCAAAAATAATTCTATAAATGTACATATTTGAACCTTGTAACACCGCGATAAATTGAGCTACGTTGAGGAGGAGAGTCTCTTGGTACTGTTTTACGAGTACGTTTCACCTTAACAACAGTACTATTGATATTGGCAATAGGATTATTAGACTTGGTCACATTGCTCCTCTGGCTTTGCTGTGATAACTTCGCCATGGCTGTTAATTGGTGTGAAAAATTCTACGTCGATAGAAAGAAAAGTAAAAGAGAAAAAGATAAAAAAAAAAAAGCGTGCGAGATATGACTGAGTCTTCCAATGAAGGGGCTTTTAAAGGAAGGAGGTATGTGCTGGCAAAGAAGCGTGGGTAGCAGCCGGCAATTAAAGGAGGATAGGATATATGATTGTCGCCGTCTTGAACCGGCTTGTATGGTTTTATCTGTCTTGTCCTTATTTTCACACCTTGTGTACTTATATATCTGCTGTTATAAATATTCTATTTCAAAACTTGTATTAATTGGTTAATTACTGCTCCTTTTATTTTTAGTACTCCCTCCGTCCCAAATTAATTACTCAGTTTTGACTTTTTAAAGTCAAATTGACCATTTTTAAAACTAATCTTTTTACTATTTTTGTTAAAATATAGGTGAAGAGATTATAACCAAAATAAAGTATATACAATTTATTATTAATTTCAATTTTTATAATTTTAGAAATATATTTATATATGCTTAATTATTAATTCTAAAAATAGTCAATTTGACTTTAAAAAGTCAAAACTGAATAATTAATTTGGGACGGAGGGAGTATTACTTATTTTATGGCTTAACAATGTTTTTGGAGTACTAGATATTAATTAATTACTTTATATCTTTTGGAACTCAGTGATTAGACGCGACGCTTGAATTTAATTAGTTAGGATGATTTACTGTCATATATACATACTACCTTCATTTCAAACGACTTTTTTTGGTCTTTAGGAGTAATTAATCAGGCCAGGTGAATTAATGAAGAAAACCTAAACATTAATTGCAAGCTAACGTAAGTTACAAGGAGTTTAGAAAATCTGAACGATTGTTGATGACAAAAGAAAAGTTAAATGATCATTATTTCATTAGAGATAATTAATCTGAATTACAAAATTGAACTACATTCTTTAATCTTTATGCCTTTATCCCAAATCAATTGGCACTATGTGTAATAATACATACGTACTTTATAGTCTGTTGTTGTGAAATTATTTTTTATATATTTTATTTTGAAAGTATATATGATTTAAATACCTACTTTTTACTCCTAACGTGTAGTCCAAAATTTATTTCTATTTTTTTGGTGTTTAAAAGTGTCACGGTAACATATATATTAGTAGGGTGATTACTAGCTAGTTGCACACCCACATATAAGCAAGTACTTAATTTATTCTTACTAAATAAGACAAATACAAGTAATCTCGGTTTTTTTTTATAATTTTGGCATTTATTCTATTACACATAATAATTATAAAATAAAAATAATTTAAACATGTATAATCATTATGTAAAGTAACTAAACATTACATAATACTTATTAAAAGATAAAGGCAAACTTAAACTCATAATTGTTCCCTATAAAATATAAAATGTTCAAGCCTTCAAAAAAAATTAGACCAATTTTTTTTAAAAATAATAATACGAAAATAAACTCATTATTGATAGCTAAATAATTGAACTGGCGAATGAGTGTAGGGTGAATAATTATTATTATCAAAAAATTGGATGACCTTTTTTTTTGGCTAATTTTCTTTTAAGACATTAACATTTTATATTTTCAAATGAGACAATATGAGGCTAAGTTTGTCTTTCTCTTTTAATAAAGATTATGTATTGTTTAATTACGCATTTTACATAATTGTTGTATTTGTTTAAGTTATTTTATATATTGTATAGTTACAAGTATGGTACCGTGAGAGAGCAAGGAAATACTTTTATTTAGAAAGGATAAAAATAATTTTTTGTTAAATCTTATTTGAAAAACCAAGGGGAATCGATTTTTATGGAGGAGAGATGCATGTCATGGGGAAGGGACCTGTTGCATTAGCGGCTCATCTCCAACACATTATCATCATCACTTCAATCGGCTAGTTTTCAACGGCTCCACTCTTTCGATCCTCCTCTACATGTTCTGATATTCCTTTACTTCTACTTCTCTATTTTATTCACACCATCTCTCTCTCTGTATATATAATATATAGGTCTGATTGCATCTCTCTACATGCATGTATAATTGTATATTTATATATACAATAAGTCTCGGCAGACCCAAATATTGGACATTTTCAAGTTTTTTTTTTATTTTTTGGCTTGACTCCCAAAAAATGTATGCTATTTATTCCAACAGGAATTTTTACAAAATATAGTATTTTAGGTGTAATTTAAATACATATACAAGAACATGGTTGTACAGTCTGTATAACCCTATTCTTGTATATGTATCCAAATTATACATAAAACACTATATTTTGTAAAAATTCTAGTTGAAATAAATACTACACAGTAGTTTTTGAGAGTCACAAGCAAAAAAAAAATTATAAATGTCCAATATTCATGTCCAATAAAGATGTCCATGTAGAAGGACTCTTATATATATATTAAGAGTTTGGTGATTATGGTGGACAGGTGGAGGGTCGAGTTCAGAGAGCTATAATGTACTCCCACCGTCCCTTAATATAAAACTTTTTAGAGTTCTGCACAAGTATTAAGGAAATAATTGTATAACATTAAATATAATATCAAATGTTTATATTGTCCTTGTATTGGAAAAAGAGATTGTTATTTATTGGGCAAAAAATAGTGAGAGAACTTGAGGTAATATTGAAAACTAAGCAATTAATGCTTACTTGAAATTCTAAAAGGTCATATATTAAGAGATAAAAAAAATTTCTCTAAAACGTTTTATATTAAGGGACGGCGGGGAGTATAAGAATTTGTAGAGGACATTTAGCGAAGAATGATGAATAATCCCAACTCTTCGATTTTACAATCTAAATTGGACTATGACTTAATTGTACCAACGAGATTAACTCGGTTGTATATTTATTACGTACGAAAACTTATGGCCAAACCCAATTTAATTTATTTTTGCTGATAACTCGATGCTAACTTGAGAAAATTGGCTAAATTTAAAAATCATCTACCCATTTAACTCATTTGTGAATCCGCTTATGACTTGTTATAGATAAGTACTGATTGGGTATAATAGGATAAATGGCAAAATTAGAGGATTATAAATAAAAGAATTGGAGTCTCATTTATTAGGGACAAATTAGTTACTTACTAATTAACTTGCATGATATTAAATTTAAAGCTGGATGGTAATTAAGGAGTACTCAAATTTAATCAGTATAATAACTGTTAATTCTTTCCTCTTTTTGTGCTGAATATTTTTAGGTTGGACGTGTTACGATGCTCGTTGATCATCGTGTTGTACATGGTGCTGCGACACAATTATACAAGTGTCAGAATATTAAGATTACCCATATAATTAAAGATGATGAAGTTTTCATCATGTTTACAAGTTTTGACATCTTTCATGCTACCTCCTGTTAGGGCCGGTGGTGTGACTTGTGAGTTGATTGTTAATGATTTTGATCAATTTAATTTACAAGGAAATAATATAAATTAATTATAAAATTGATCAATATAATTTAACTGAAAAATTAAACAAAGTCAATTTTTAAGGGTGGTGAGAAAAAGATTATCCTAAATACACATGTTACTAGTATATTACTTGGTCTACATATATTATGATTTATCGATCATATAGATTAGTGTAAACTTAAGATCGATCATATAGATTAGTGTAAACTTAAGTCATAATGATATATATATATATATATATATATATATATATATATATATATATATATATATATATATACGACATAAAATTTCAAAATATAATATAATACTCCCGTTACTAAATTAATCTTAAATTAGCAAATACGTTTTGTTTGTAATAATTCAAAAGATAAAAATTAAAATTAAGCCATTGATTGTCTTGTCAATGGTTGTCTTGTCCGTATAATGTCATGTCATTTAGATATTTAAATATTAGAGTCAATCCCCATATCTCTACATAATATACCGGGATATGGACCTTTTTAGAGATTTATATACACGGAACCTTATGTAGTTGGGACACAATAGAAGAGCCACAGCTACACTTGCATGTAATCATAAGCCAGTCCAATTAAAAAGCTTACTTTCTTATCAATTATAATTTGATATTTAGAAGCGATTAATTAACCTCCAAAACCAACATCATGGGCCAGGCCACTAATTACTATCCAAAACAAAAAATTTAAAGAAAAGTACTTTAGGCTTAAATTGTCAACTTCCTCGAAACACAAGCATCGATCTAGCTAGCTAGCTTATTGGTCACTTAGAACATCTTTGAGAATAGTAGTAAAAAAAAATCTTCAAATTTATATTTGTTAACCTATGTGACAATTTGAAGAGCATTATTTGTTACTTTAATATTTTATGCATCATCAGTCTCTTCAATTTAATGAGTTATACATTAAACTCATCAAGCGTAATAAAAGTTTTTAGCCTTTAATTATAGATTTGAAGAGTGAGAATAATATTTGTTGGCTTACGTGACAGTTTGAAGATATGTGGCAGTTTGAAGAGAAGATGATTTTTCTTATGTGACTCACCTATTTAAGTATCCCAAGGTGGTTGAAGAGATTGTTGGAGATGCTATTACCTAATCTTAATCATTGGGTTCAAAAAAAGTAAAAAAAAAATAATGATAATTATTAAACGAGGGATAGAGTCACATCACTAATGAACTAATTAACCTGATTGTGAAAGAATAGATTTGCTCAATAAATAAATAATTTGGTGATTTTGATTCGATCCGTACGTAACTCTTTCGACCTCTAATATATACTATCATCCATCTCTAATTAATATAAGCTTAATTAGGGTGTGCGTGTTTGATAATTCTTATAATGATGGAGTAGTTGCTTAATCGGTCAGTTAAAAAGAGATCATAAGGTAAAGGAATTGTTATCAAACAACATGCATGAATAATGAATGTGAGCAAAAAATACTTTGTGGATATATAAATGCAGTCCAACTGACTTATTCGGTCAGGAGGTTACTGAATTGCATTTTCACCGATCGAAAATATACTTGCGAGTCGCAGCCGTAATTATTCTATAAACTCTTCTTCTTCTTTTTTCCGTTTTTATTTTGGATAAATTCAATAATAATTTAATAATAGTAAGCAACTTATATATATGTTGAAAGTAAAATACAATATTGGATAAGATTAATAGTATTATGTATAAACTGGAGCACGTTATGTAGTTGTTATATTATATTTTTCTTTTTACAAATTATTGTTGTATTATATCTAGAATTAATATACTATATATATATATATATATATATATATATATATATATATATATATATATATATATATACGTAAAAGTATTATACTCCCTTAATTCCATTCGAAATTAATTTGTAAAATTTTAAATTTTGAATTTTGATGTGAATTTAATTTACTTTCTGAAATAACTATTTTGTATTGAGTAACACTTTTTAAATAATTTATAATATTAAAATATTTCATTAAATAAAATCACATAGTTTACATAAATTTTAGAATTTCATAACTTGACTACGAAACAAATTAAATAAAACTCTATTTGTATGATAAGGGAGGTATAAATAAATTAAATGTTTAAAGTTCATGTAGATATAATTATTAATATAATTCATACGGTTAAAATGAAAAACTCATTTATTTATTCAGATATTATAGACAGATGAATTATCAAACACATTTATTCAATCAGAAGTTCTTAACTAATTAAATTATTTCATTTTGATTTTATCAAATAACCCCGTTGTTTATTACTATCTGGTACTGAGCAAATAATAATATAAATTAAATGCGCGTCTGATGTATAATTTCAAGTATATGGACAAGCATCCTTCCCTAAACTTGTTGTTACGAAATTGAAGATTTGGTGCCAAACAACTTCCGGCCGCTGAGGGCCATGCATGCATGGTACGAAGTGTCAACTACGTACCAAAAGGGATGGTGAAACTATTATTCTTAATTCGAAAATCAAATGACAGTTCTTTTATATGTTAAATTAAGCATTCATGAGATATACAAGGATTAATTTAATTGTACATACATATCAATAAAGTCATCCTTTTAATTGAAAAATTAAATTCACGAAGTTGTCTCAATCCATGCTTCCTCTCCTGAACATACGTTTTCCTCCTCAGCTAAATTCAGTTCTCTCAAATCTTTTATCCTCCCTCATGTATGTCTCTCTATTTCATCCACCTACTCACAACAAGAGGAAAAAGTGGAATAAAGCAGCTACAACTAATTTTTCTGCATGATTAATCTTCGTAGTCCATATGGGGATTTTAAACCCTATTATTTACGGTCAAAAATCTCTGCTTTTATAATCTGCAGATACATCTCTAGAACTTGATTTTTAAAAACTTCATGTGTCCAGTAATTTGGAAATCGAAATCAGCAATAAAATGGAGATGAGTTCTTTTTTTAATACTTCTCTATCTGTCATCACATCTACAAGTATATGTATACACACACAAAAAAAAAATCATCTCCGAGATTTTCTTTTTTCATGAACCTAGAGATTTGATAGACAAATACTAATTTGGTCCAAAACCTCAGTTGGTATAGAAGGTGCAATAGGTATCCAGTTCTCACGCATGAATTTTGTTGGTTAAATTTCTAATAATTTAAAAGTAATTACTATTTTATTTCATTAGTTAAATTTATATAAGACTCGTACATCACGTGGATTTAGAACAACTTGGGACGTACGCTATCAAGGGCGGAGCCACGTTTGGGCTGAGGTGGGCTATAGCCCGGGTAAGATTCTAGATTTCCCTCCTCTTTCCACCTATGTCTCACCTATTAATTGTATCTCTCTCCTCCCCCCACTAACTAGATGCTCGTAGTAGCCATACTTTCTCTCCCTAAATACCTACTTCTTGTTTCTTTCTCTAATTAAGTACCATTTCCTGTTTCTTTTTCTAAATACACATTCTCTGTTTTTTTTCCTCTATATATATATCCATGGCTTTCTTATGCTCTATCAAGTTTTTCTTACTCATATTACTCCTCACAGCCGTCCCAATAGGCATCCTCATATCCCTTGAAACAGTCAAATCAACCTCCCGCATGTTCCAATTTCACAGCACTGACTGGCTCAAGGAGCACCAAATGGGACGACCTCAACAACCACTTCATCATCTCTTTCTTCGAGGGCGGTATGGGTATAGTCTCGGTTCACACCGGAGTCACGCCCTCAAGGTGTTCGATAAAAGTCCTAAAAGAGGAAAAAGTTAATTTTTGAGCAAGTTGGGGGGTGTGCTTAACCTGCATTGATTTGTTATTATTTGAAAAATCTAAACGGCACTTGGTAGCCCAGGAGGAAAAAAATTCCTAGCTCCGCCCTTGTACACTATGAATTTGAATTGAAAAGCCACCTGATGAAGAATTTGAAGAAGAAAGACTACATGGCTACATCCAACGGGGAAAGTGTAATTTCGTGAATATGTATACTTAGAGGGGTGTCTAAATTAAAACGTGTTTAGCAATAATTAATTTTTAATTTCCTGTTTCAGTACTAAAACATACAGTTGAAACTAGTGTTTTATAGTGTCTGCTTTAGAGTAAATTTTACTTTTCTTATAATGCAGATAGTAGAATGCAATGAAGGATAGTGTCTGGAATATTAGAGCAAATTATATTTTAATTATAATGAAGACAAATTAAACGTGTGTTAGACAGTGTCTGGTTTAGTGCAGTTTACTCTATCAGGAAACTACTTTTATGTGAATGTGTTTAGATACAAAGTGATATTCAAACAATCAAAAATACACGAAATAGCAAACCACAAACACAAGGATTTTTACGTGGTTCAACCCTTATCCTCTATTTAGTGACCTAATCCACGTCCAATATCAAACGGTATTAGAGACTCTTTTTATTAATTTTAAAACTCAATTAAATACAATAAAAAGAATTCTTTATTCAAATAAGCTTTCCACTGTGATGGACACCTATGCCCCTTTTGCACCTCTGCAACCTTTATATTTCTGCAATCTTTGCACATCTGCAACCTTGAAGAAAGCTTCCCTTAAACAAACTAATTGGGGGGAGGTGATGACCCGGGCGTGGTCCGGTACAATGTAATTTTTTATTTTTTTTAATTTTTATTTTAACCACAATTATCAGAATAATAAAAATAAATAAAGCAAATTTGAACAAAAAATTATAAAAAAAAGTATATATTTTATTGAATAAACACTATAAACTTAAAATGTTTACAGTGGTTATAAAAAAAATAAAAAAAAATTACATTGTACCTGTTAACGCCAAGTTTCGTCTGCGCGTCCAATCACAAAATCCACGCGCTGAAACCTGCACAATAACAGATCACACAGAAGCTTGACAGCCGTGCCGCCGGGGGATAGCTCCGGTGTGAGAATAAGTACAGGCTGTTCACAAGGTTTAACAATGGAGGTTATGTGTTTAGTGCTCAAAGTAGGTCTTACCCGTTAATTGTAACCTTGGCCTTGTATTTATATAGCTCCCACCACCTTGGTATCCTCCTCCGAATTAGCATAAGACTCCTAAATATGTTAGCTACCATATTTGGGTCCAACATAATCTCCTTAAAAGGTGCAAGTGGAATCCCTTTCCACCACTACCTTTGGAGTTGCCTTGTTAGCGTATGATTAGGGTTAATGCCCCTAATCACGCAAACTCCTTATCACTCCAACTCTGCATGCGGGCTGCTCAAACTTTTAGGCCCAACCTATCAGCCAGACAAAAGCACCGGTCTGGGCCCTGTCCCAAAAGATGCGAAGGCCCGACCCCGACCTCCATGGTCACAACCGGGTCTCGGCCTATTGGGCTCGGGTACCCGACCCCATCCTCCTCTATGCTACCGAACACATGAGCCCGACCTCCTTTGACCCAGCCCAAGCCTTCAGCCCAAAAGAGGGTCGGTAAAACACTCCCGAACATTGTCCCCCAGTCTCTTGTTATAAGATATTTATGACATGAGACTTGAAAGGACAGGAACTTGGGTAGTCACGCCATAATGATGAGTTGTCTCGGGAACCCAAGCGGTTTCTTCACGAAAAACGAGCTGGTACACGCTTTTTCATAACTGGACCCCATCTACCATATATAGCCGCCATTGGAAATAGTGCTGGACGTGCTATATAAGTCCCCCAACAACCGTCACTATCACTTTTTCGAGCCATCTACATTTTGAAAATTTTCTCTAAAGTTTTTCCGGCAAGGGCGAATTCCGGCGAGATACTCATTTCTCCAGATTTCTTCAATCCGTGCCATTTCCCCTCTAACCTCTTGTCTTGTACATTTCCTCCTTTCAAACCACCACAAATGGCTGATTCCAGCGATCCTCGTCCCACAACAGTCACAGCAGCCGGCACTCCCACTCTTACTTCCGGCGACCTTTTCCAGGTCGAGCTGGAAGCTGCTCCAGTTGAAGTCTCCGTAGAGAATGTCGAAACCCGAATTCGCCAACTCTACGCTTCGGAAACCGACTACGCTGTCATCAACACCAAATCTTCCATCACCCCCTCTCAACTGTCGGACATCCAAACCTTATTCAACATCCCCAAAGAATATAAGCTTCGGGTTCCCGAGGCCAGCAAGAGGATGTACCACCGACCCGGGGGCGATTGGGTAGCCGTCCACCTGTATGCCCTAAGGTACGGGGTTCGGTTCCCCCTTCACGAATTCATCTCTTCCTTCCTCTGCCTGGTAGGGATCGGGTTCTCCCAGCTGGCTCCCAACTCCTACATCCAACTGATCAGCTTCATCGCCCTCTGCCAGGAAGCTGGCATCACCTCCGGGCTGGACTTCTTCTTCGTCCTGTTCTCGGTTGATCGGTCAAAAGAGCCCGGCCTACGCCATCTGAACCGTGTTCCTGGACGGGACACCTTCGTGAAGACCCCGTCCAGTAACAAGGGGTGGCATTCACAATGGTTCTTCATGAGGGGAACCGATCTCAACCTACTCCCCAACTTGGCCGGTCCCGAAGACATCCCCATGAAAGTCAACAAATTTCCCAAGAGTCGATCGGTTGCCTTCAAGAAGTTTTACGCCCTCCTGAAGCAGACCAGCTGGGGTCTGGGGATCGTGTCCAACGAATCCTGGCTTTACGAACATGGCTGTAAGTTGTCCTATCCGAACCCGTTTTCTTATTCTCCCGATCCTTTGCTTTGTTTTTATTAATGATCCTTTTATTTTGTGTTGTAGTGACCATCTTCAAGCCTAACAATGCTGAAGTGGCTCTGTCCCCACTGCCGATCCTCGTCGAGCCCATCCATCTCCCTGCCGCTGATGACTCTCCTTCAGACGAGGCTGTTCTTATTGCCGAAATGTCTGTCGGTTCGTCAACCGGTCCTCTTCCCGAACCTTCCAAGGCTGATGCTTCCACGAAAAGTGTGTTACAGATGAAGGGGGCCGACAAGATGGCTTTGCTAAAGAAGTCGAAGAAGAGAGCTTCTTCTGTTCGAGCTCCCCCCAAGGCCATCGTTGCGGCCCCGCCGAAGCCTGTTCTCAAATCAACTCCCTTACCTCCGACCATAGTGACGGTGGTCGAAGATTCAGAGGATACCGAGGACCAGCTTCTGGAATCGGCCTCAAAGAAGCAGCGGTTGATCGAAGGGCCCCCCCAAGCCGAGGAGGTCGTTGCCCCGATCCAAGCTTCCTCCCCGAAGTCCAAAGCTAGCTCTTCCGGAGGATCACCCACTACCTGTTGGCCGAAGAGCCCAGCTGACAAATTCCCTTTCCATTTGCTTGATCAATTCAAGCTTTCCGGTGACGATGAGCAGTTCAAGAACTTCTCATCCGAAGAATTTCTGGTTTTATATATCCGAACGCAGACTCAGGTATTCTCCGTGATTCTTACATATTGACTTTATTTTGTTCTTTGTTCTGTTTTGTCCGACCAATGTGTCTTTGATATTTAGGCCAACGCCATTCTCGCTCGTGCCATCACTCCACTTGCTCGATCTACTAGGAGAGAGCTTCAGCTGGGGACTGATGTGAGCATTCTCGAGGGTGAGCTTCGGGCTCGGGACGCCGAGTTGAAGAAGGAAAGAGACCTTCATGCTGACACCAGAAATAAGGTGACCCGGGCTAACCGCCGAATCGCCGAACTCGAAGACCAACATTTATTACTTCAACAAGAGTTCGTCGGTCTCGATGGTCACGCCAAAAAGCTGGTGCAGGATAAGGAACTTCTGGTCGAAGAGAATAGGACCTTGGTGGGGAACCTTCAAGTCATCGAGGGGAAGTTCGCGGGGGTTCATGCTCAGCTGAGTAACTTGATCCACGTGAACAACACTTTGATGGCCGAACAGGCCATCATTAAACAACCTGCCATCAGAGAATACGAAGAATCGCCCGCCCTGACCGATAAGATTATGACCCAGTTTGCAGAGGGTGTCGAAGCTTATCGGGAGAAGGCCCGAGCGAAGCTTGTTGATGCTGGTCTGGACGCCTCGATCCTTGATTCTTCTGATGAGGAGTCCGAGGCCGAAGCCGGTGCTGGTTCCCCTTAATTTTCTCTTGAACTTGTTTATATTTGTAGTTTTTTTTTTCTTCTAAGTTTTGTAATTCAACCTGACCAGAGAGGCCGACGGTGTATGTACCCGAAGCCTATTTGATCGGGAACTGTAAAACCTTTAGAATATGAATGAAGACAAAAGATTTCTAAGTAGTTATCTCGATCAGTTTAACTTTACTTTTATCGCACAGTTAGGTCATTTCTGACTGTCTGGTCAATTTATGTCTAAAGCGTACTGTCTCGGATTTGTAACTTTTATCGATCAGTTATACTTGTGGCGTTTTATCAGTCAGTTAAGTTCTTTCGGACTGTCTGATCGTTTTACGCTTGAAGCTTATCTGATCGGATGTGTATCTTTGTCGATCAGTTATACTTGTGGCGTTTATCGATCAGTTAAGTTCTCTCGGACCGTCTGATCGTTTTACGCTCGAAGCTTATATGATCGGTAAAGCAGTGCAAGATTAAAATGAAGTACAAACGTTTCTCTCAAGAGAAGTTTTCATTTCATTGATAAATTGCATAAATTACACCATTATCGGGAAAGAATATGCATGTATTTACTGGTAATATCTCCTAAGTCTTCCAGCATGCCATGTATTCTTTACTTCCGACCCATCCATTGCTCGAAGTCGGTAAGTCCCTGGCTTCGGTACTTCTACTATCTCATAAGGCCCCTCCCAGTTAGGCATTAATTTTCCTGTGTTCTGGGGGGTTGATGCTTCTGCCTCCCGAAGCACCAAATCTCCTACCTCAAACCTCCTCAGCTTCACCTTCTGGTTATAGTGTCGGGCTGTCTTCTGTTGATAAATGGCCAACCTCAACACCGCGGCGTCACGAGCTTCATCTAGCAGGTCCAGATTTACTTTCAGACCTTCATCGTTGTAGAGCTTTTTGTACTGGCTGACCCGAAGGGTGGGGGAACCGATCTCTACTGGTATGAGTGCATCGGTTCCACAGGCCAGTCGGAAAGGTGAGTCTCCAGTGGTTGTCCTCGGGGTTGTTCGATATGCCCACAAAACACTGAATAGTTCTTCGGACCATCGACCTTTCAACTCATCAAGTCTTCTTTTTATCCCTTTGAGTAGGGTTCGATTTGTCACTTCTACCTGACCGTTTGACTGAGGGTGAGCAACCGAAGTCTTCCGGTGTTGAATTCCCAACTCTTTCAGGAAGCTTTCAAACTTTGACCCCACGAACTGTCTACCGTTATCCGAGACCACTGCCATCGGAATGCCGAACCGATAAACTACTCCTTCTTTCAAAAATTTAAGGCATTCCTGTTCGGTGATCTTCTGCAGTGGTTTGGCTTCGACCCACTTTGTCATGTAATCGATAGCCACTATTATAAAGCTGACTTGTCCCTTGGCCTTCGGCAGAGGCCCCAGGATGTCGATTCCCCATACTACGAAGGGGATCGGGGATAAGACCGAGTAGAGTTCTTCGGGCGGTTGATGTGGGATGTTGCTGTTTAGTTGACACTTGGGACATTTTTTGACGAGTTCCTTGGCCTCTGTGTAGATGGTTGGCCAGTAATACTCCTGTCTTAGAATTTTATGTGCCAATGACTTTGCGCCAATGTGATCACCACAAATCCCTTCATGTACCTCCCGAAGTGCGTAGCTCGCCTCTGACGGTGCTAAACATTTAAGTAAGGGAGAGCTGAAGGCCCTTCGGTACAAATCTCTGTCGATCAGTACAAAATTCAAATTTCGGTGCCTGATCTTCCTTGCTAGAATCCGGTCCGAAGGTAGTGTTCCATCAGCCAAATAAAAAACATAAAGTGTAAGCCAACAGTTCAGCCGATCAACACATAGCACCTCTTCTTTCGGGACACTTGGTTGTTCCAATGTCTCCAGATACACCGAACCGTCGAAGGAGCTGGGTTCAGTTGACGCCAGCCGGGCCAGGGCATCTGCTACTGTGTTGTCGGATCTATTCACTCCCTGACAGCTGACCGAGTTGAAGTATGTCAGTCTGTTCTTTGTCTCGGCTAAATACTTCGTCATTCTTGCCCCCCGAGCCTCATACTCTCCCGAAATTTGTTTGACGACCAGCTGCGAGTCACTATAGATGACCAAGTTTTGTACTTCTAGGCTTCGGGCCAACTTTAACCCTGCTAGAATGGTCTCGTATTCTGCTTCGTTATTGGTTGCTTTGAACAGAAATCGAATAGCTTGTTGGACTTTGAATCCTTTGGGGCTCGTCAGTATGACCCCTGCACCACTGATGTCTGACGTTGATGAGCCATCGACATATAGTGTCCATGAAGTCTTTATGTGTTGCGTTTCGGTCACCGATCCCACATCTGGCTCCGAGAACGAACACTCCACGACGAAGTCTGCTAACGCTTGTCCTTTGATTACTGTTCGGGGTTGATACTCTAGCGCAAACTGTGTTAGCTCCATTGCCCATACCGCCAGCCTTCCCGAAACCTCTGGTCAATGTAGAATTTTCTTCAACGGCTGATCGGTGTATACCACCACCACCCGACCCTGGAAATAATGCCGAAATTTTCTGCTTGCAATGATTAAAGCGTAGGCAAATTTTTCCAGGTTCGGGTATCGGAGTTCTGCGTCCCGAAGCACGTGGCTGACGTAGTATACGGGGAACTGATTTCCCCCTTTGTCCCGAACCAATGCTGCTCCTACTACCATCGAACTCGCTGCCAGATAAAGATATAGGGGTTCCGAAGGGATCGGTTTCATCAGCAGAGGTGCCGAAGAAAGATATTGTTTGATCCCTTGGAAGGCGTCCTCGCATTCTGAAGTCCACTGGAAACTTTTCTCGTTCTTGGGCCCTTTTAAGGTGTCAAAAAATGGAAGGCACCTCTCAGCTGATTTAGAGACGAACCTTCGAAGGGCCGCGATTCGACCCGTTAGTCTCTGCACATCCTTGTATGACTTTGGGGATTTCATATCCAGGACTGCCTGGATTTTCTCTGGGTTTGCTTCGATTCCCCTTTTGCTGACCAAATATCCTAGAAATTTTCCCGATCCCAGCCTAAACGTGCACTTGGTCGGGTTTAGCCTTAGCTTGCGTTTTCTGACCGTCTCAAAGCAGTTCTCTAGATCTTCAAGATGATCACGGACTGACATGCTTTTGACGATCATGTCATCTACGTAGACCTCCATGCTCCTCCCCAATTGTTTCGTGAACACCAAGTTCATCATTCGCTGATAAGTTGCCCCGGCATTCAGTAGCCCGAAGGTCATTTTCCTGTATGCGTATATCGCCCGATGTGTGATAAAACTTGTCTTCGGGATGTCTTCCTTACTCATCGAAATCTGGTGGTACCCAGAGAAGGCATCCATAAAACTCAACATACCATATCCCGACATGGCGTTGATCAGTTGATCTATGTTGGGCAAAGGGTAGAAATCCTTCGGACACGCTCTGTTCAGATCCGTGTAGTCGATACACAACCTCCATTTTCTATTTTGCTTCTGGACCAATACCACATTGGCCAACCACTCCGGGTAATCAATCTCGAAGATAAATTCGGCCTCCAGGAGTTTGGCAATCTCTTCGTCGATAATTTTTTGTCTTTCTGGGGCGAAAATCCTTCGCTTTTGTACGACCGGTTTCTTGCCCGGGTCCACGTGCAGTCGGTGCAGAGCTACTGATTCACTTACCCCGGGCATATCGCTCGGCTTCCATGCGAAGATGTCGGCGTAGACTTGGAGTAGTTCTATCAGTCCGGTCTTGAAAGGTTCTGCTAACCCTGAACCTATTTTGATTAACTTTTCTGTCTCTCCTGGCACTAACTCTACATCTTCCGTTTCTTTGGCCGGAAGAGCAAGTGGCTCTGTGCTCCCCTCGGTGAATGGTTCGATCTCAATGGCCATTGTCTGTTTTTGTTTACAGACCCCGACCCCTGAAGAAATCAAGCTGTTCCGGTAACACCTTCGGGCTATATCTAGGTCTCCTTTTACCTCCCCGATCCCGTTCGGTGTTGGAAACTTGATTTTAAAATGGGGTATTGATGTTACTGCTTGCAGGGCTGCCAAGGTAGGCCTTCCGAGGATCGCGTTGTATGCCGAGTCTATTCGGACGACAAAGAATCTAACCACTATTTCAACTTGATTGGGTGCTGTGCCGAACTTAACTGGCATTTCGATAGTGCCTGATACATACACCGGATCTCCACTAAATCCGTACAAGGGTCCTTCTCCTCCCAAATCCATCCTCTTTCCTTGTAGGTCTAACCTCTGATAGGCATGGGTATATAGGATGTCGACCGAAGACCCGTTGTCTATCATCATTCTCTTCATATCCACTACCCCGACCTGAGCCATTATTACCAACGCACCATCATGGGGCTCGATGAGATCCGTCGGGTAATCCTCGTCCGTGAATGAGATAGACGTTCCCGGATATGCCCGATCCTTTCTAGGGGTTGACCCCGTGACAGATAGCACTGCTCCCAGATGCTCACTTCTTTTTCTTCCCGATATCTGTCCAACGGAACCCCCCGAAATGACGTCAACTACACCTCGGGCTGGGGGGTTCTGTGGAGTCTGAGTATCCAGGATCTGATCTGTGGTCTCCTCTCTGGGCACCACTGCATTTCCCCGACCTGCTACATATTGTATCAGTTGTCCGTTCTAGACATTTTTCTCGATCATATCCAACAGATTAACGCATGCTTCGGTCGAGTGTCCGGTACTCTGATGGTATTCACAATACTTGTCCCGACCTCTCCTTCCGGGTTTGGTTCGCCTCGGGCATGGCTCGTAGAATGGTTGATGTGACGCCCCCAGAATAGGTATACAACACCCATTCTGAGTTGCCAAATACATGGTACAGAAAGCAAACTACAACTTCAATAATACAATTGTCGTGCAAAATACGACAACACATACTGTGAGTTTAAATACAAATATTGTCTTCTAGACAATATCCACACTCAAATAAATCCTCATTACAATTATTCAAACACTATTTTACAGGAATAGTGAGGACTGCTAATACATCTTTCTAGAACCATCACTCCATACCCCGACTAGATCCTGCTATGTTCTCACCTCCTGAGAAGAAAAATGGAACAAAAAGGAAAAGGGTGAGCTCAACTAGCCCAGTAAAGAATATTATGACTAAGATAATATACAACAAATTATCGTTAGTCTTCAACAGGGAAAAATCTAATAAAATATAATCGACAACAAGTTTTAGATCAACAACTGCAGCGGAAACAGCAAACCATTAGAAGAGTCAAGTAGAGAAAGAATTCTACTATCTTCTAAGATTTAAAAGTCCATCATCAATATTTTATCCCTGTAACATCAATTAATAATCATCTTTAACCAAATATTCATCTTTGCACTACAGGCCAAAGATATTCATTTGTATCATCAGTCGGTCATGTTCATCTCAACACCTGTTCATCTTTGCACTACAGGCCAAAGATATTCATCAAGTAATTATACATCTTTGCACTACAGGCCAAAGATATTCAGTAATATCATCATTTAGGACTGAGGATGATGAAAAATATCTTAAAGAGAACGAATCCAATGAGACAGAAGGACAAATAGTAGGGATTCGTATAACAGTTTATCCAAGATCAATAATACTTCATAATAATCAATTGTGAAGCAGAATTCAAAAATAAAGATCAAAACATGGATACAATCAAAGATAGTAACCATAATAGACATCTTGGACAAAAAGGGAAAATTTTATTTTTCGGTGAATAGTGCCGTATTCGTGAATAGTGTCGTATACGTGAATAGTGCCGTATACGTGAATAGTAACCCCCGACACAAAAAGTTCCAAATTTGATAAAAACTCATATCAATATTTCAGCATAATGATATTGAAGAAAATAATATCATTAAGAAGAAAATAATATCCCTTACCTCAAAATATCAGTACTTCTGGTCGGAATACCGGTATAAGGCTGAAAGAAACTTGCTCTGATGAATAGAAACTCTCAAAGTATCTAAATACTCACAAAATACACTCAATAATCTAGAGAGAGAAAGAGAGAAAACTTGTTTCTGGTGTGATTTTCAATTCTAACTTAGCCCTCTATTTATAGGAAAATTTTGGTAGGTTTGACCTGCAACCTGATGGCTTTACCTGCTACTATTCCCACCCACCACATTTGAAATATAATTCAGCACATTTCTTCACCAACCACAAGTGGGGCCCACCAATTCTAGAATTTTCCACCAAAATGATAAACTCCGAAAATTCAACAATTTCTGAACCAGTCATCTTGTAAAATTCGTAATAAATCATACGTTCATTTTTAACGGTTCAAAATTTGTGGACATATACTCAACTTATATATGTATAACATATCCAAAAATTACCACGATCCAACGGTCGGATTAAAAATTATAACCCCCGCAAAATATCTCAAAAACCCTGATTTTTAATACCTCCATTCCGACAAAAATATGGATAAAAACCTCAACATTAACTCCTTCATTTTTAACCAAAAAAAATATATCCCTCATTTATATCCACATAAAATAAATATTTCCTTATCATATGAATCAATAATTAATTATTCACAAATAATATTACAGAATCACATTTATGACAACCAGGCCGTTCCCAGGAAAGAGGGGGCTTTCCAATAAGGATTTCTCCTTACTGGCGCGCAATTAGATGACCAAACCTCTCCTTAGACAGAACTTTCTAGACATTGTCAATAATGTTATCTAATAATATTATTCAAATAATATGAATTATTGATCTGATAATGGGAAATACTGTGCAGCAACAATTATTGAAACAACAATAATATAAAATATCAATGCAGCAATTATTGAATCAATAAAATAAAATATTGAACAGTAATCACTGTAACAATTATTGAGTAGTGCCTTCTTACGTACGAATCAATAATTCAACTATACTGTGCAATCCGTGTGCTACTGTGCAACCACGCGTTATTACTGTATTTTTAACCACCGGGTATTTCAACAGTGTTAACGGTAACAACTACGCCGTTATTAATAAACAACTTATACTTGTCGTTTTCTTCATCCAATCGCTTTCCGTTATGGGGCCCACACAAGGCTGCGCCGTCGTACGAATATTCCCCGACAGCAAGAATATTCCACGACCAAACGAATATTTCCCGACAAAATGAATATTTTATAACCACTTGCTTATTTTGCAAAATTTGCACATTTCACCCATAACCAAAGTATTATATCAAATTAACCCCTTATTATTCACAATAATATTTAGAGAAAATTTGATTTTATTCATTAATAAGTTGGGGTCTTACAACCTCCCCTCCTTATGAAATTTCGTCCTCGAAATTGACGTACGTACCTGATGTTTCAAAAAGGTGAGGATACCTCGCTTTCATTTCTGATTCCAACTCCCAGGTCATTTCTTCAATAGCATGGTTTCTCCACAAAACCTTAACTTGTGGTATAACCTTCGTGCGTAGGACATGCTCTTTCCTATCCAAGATCTTAACAGGTACCTCCTCGTACGTTAAATCTTCAGCTATCTCGTCTGGTTCTAACTCAATAATGTGGTTCGGGTCTTTAACATATTTACGAAGCATAGATATGTGAAAAACATTATGAACACGAGACATGCTTGGAGGTAATGCGAGTCTATATGCCACATTTCCTATTCGCTCAAGAATCTCAAATGGACCAACAAATCTTGGATTGAGCTTTCCTCTCTTCCCAAATCTTGTAACTCCCTTCCATGGTGCAACACGTAACAATACATGATCCCCAATATTAAATTCCACGTCCTTCCGATGAAGATCCGCATAACTCTTTTGTCGATCCTGTGCCGTTTGTATACGTTGTCGAATCGTTTGGATCTTCTCTGTAGTAATGCGTACCAATTCTGGTCCCAACAATGTTGCTTCACCCACCTCGTCCCAGCATACTGGAGAACGACATTTTCTTCCATACAACGCCTCAAATGGAGCCATACCTATGCTCGCCTGATAACTGTTGTTGTAGGAGAATTCCACCAATGGTAGGTACTTATCCCAACTCCCTTTGAGATCTAAGACACAAAGTCTTAATAGATCTTCAAGAGTTTGAATAGTCCTCTCTGATTGTCCGTCCGTTTGAGGATGGTATGCTGAACTGAATCGTAAATCCGTGCCCATAGCTTTCTGCAAGCTAACCCAAAATCGTGAAGTGAATCTTGGGTCACGATCCGAAACTATGGATACTGGCATGCCATGCAATCTCACAATCTCGTTCACGTACATACTAGCAAGACGTTCAAGGGAATAAGTCTCACGTATCGGCAAGAAATGAGCGGACTTGGTTAATCTATCAACAATAACCCAAATCGCATCTATGCCTTGAGAAACCTTGGGAAGACCCGTAACAAAATCCATAGTAATGTGTTCCCACTTCCATTTCGGGATCTCAAGTGGTTGCAATGGACCCTTTGGTACTTGATGCTCCGCTTTTACACGTTGACAAGTTAAACATCTCGAGATAAACTCCGCGATCTCTCTTTTCATATTGCTCCACCAAAATGTATGTCGAAGATCGTGATACATTTTGGTACTCCCAGGATGGATTGCAAACGGTGTGTTGTGTGCCTCCATCATTATTCTATGCTTCAAGTCAAAATCGTTAGGAACACAAAGTCTGGAGTTGACTCGAAGTATTCCTTCTTCATCGATTCTTGCTTCTGGAATAGCACCTTCTTGCACTTTCTTCTTCATACGCATCAGCTCTATATCCGTAGCTTGAGCAGCTTTAACTTTATCGATTAAAGTCGGTTCTACTCGTATATTTGATATCATCATGTGGGTACTTGGAGCCTTCATCTCTATCTCCATCCTTTGCAAGTCATACAAAATGGGCCTTTGTGTTAAAAACATTGCACTCGTACCCGCATATGATCTTCTACTCAATGCGTCAGCTACTACGTTTGCTTTTCCAGGATGGTATTGGATGGTATGATCGTAATCTTTCAACAGCTCAAGCCAACGTCGTTGCCGCATGTTGAGTTCCTTTTGGGTGAAGAAATATTTGAGGCTTTTATGATCTGTATAGATCTCCACTTTCTCCCCATACAGGTAGTGTCTCCAGATCTTCAACGCAAAAACGACTGCTGCCAACTCCAAATCATGAGTAGGATAATTCCTCTCATATTCTTTGAGTTGTCGTGAGGCATAGGCTATGACTTTCCCATGTTGCATGAGAACACATCCTAACCCTTTGCCTGAAGCATCGCTGTAGATAACAAATCCATCCGAACCAGATGGTATTGTCAAAACAGGTGCCGAAATGAGTCTCCTCTTGAGTTCTTGGAAACTCTTCTCGCATTCCTCACTCCATACGAATTTTGTATCTTTCCGAGTCAGCTGAGTTAACGGAGTAGCGATTCGAGAAAATCCTTCCACAAATCTCCGATAATAACCAGCTAAGCCCAGAAAGCTACGTACTTCGGTTACCGACTTCGGTTGCTCCCAACTTTGTATGGCTTCAATCTTCGCCGGGTCGACAGATACTCCATGTTTTGACACCACGTGCCCAAGGAATGCTACTTCCTCAAGCCAGAACTCGCATTTCTTCAGTTTGGCATATAGCTTGTTTTCACGAAGCCTTTGCAGTACCAGCTTCAAATGGCGCTCATGATCTTCACGGCTTTTGGAATAGATGAGGATGTCATCAATAAAGACAACAACGAACTGATCCAAATATTCTTTGAATACACGGTTCATCATATCCATGAAGGCAGCAGGAGCATTAGTCAATCCAAAAGACATTACTAAGAATTCATAATGCCCGTACCGAGTTCTGAAGGCAGTCTTTGGAATATCCTCAGTTTTAATCTTCAGCTGATGATATCCAGAACGAAGATCGATCTTTGAAAAGAATTGTGCTCCTTGCAACTGGTCAAACAGGTCATCAATGCGAGGTAGCGGATACCTATTCTTGATGGTGACATGGTTCAATTCTCGATAGTCAATACAAAGTCGCATACTCCCGTCTTTCTTCTTTACGAATAAAACAGGAGCACCCCAAGGAGACGTACTAGGACGAATAAAACCGATGTCCAACAACTCCTGTAGTTGGACTTTTAACTCCTGAAGTTCAATAGGAGCCATTCGATATGGGGTTTTAGAAATGGGCTTTGTACCGGGTTCAAGGTCAATAAAGAATTCAATTTCTCGTTCCGGGGGTAGACCGGGAAGTTCTTCAGGAAATACATCGGAAAATTCTCTAACAATAGAAATATTATTCAAATCTGACTTGTCTTTGTTCAAATCCATAACATGGGCTAAGAAAGCTTGACATCCGTTTTTCAATAAACGAATAGCTTTGTGGCTTGATATGACAGTGACTGATTTTAGTGGTTTAGTAGTTTGAATTCGTATGACAGGTTGGTTAGGAATATGAAAACTAACAACCTTACGAAAACAATCAATTTTAGCATGATGAGTGGTTAACCAATCAATTCCTAAAATCACATCAAAAGCAAGTATCTTTAAAGAGATAAGATCAACAGGTAATGTGATAGTGCCAACTTGGATCATGCAAGATTTATAAACTGTAGATGTAACGAAGGTTTCACCCAACGGAGTTTCAACAGATAAGTTAAAGTCCAATTTCTCCGGAGTCAAGTTTAAACGTTGAGCACAAGCAGGAGAGATAAAAGAATGGGTAGAACCGGTATCTAGTAAAGTATAAACTTCGCAAGAATTCAAGATTAGCTTACCCGTGATCACCTCGTTCGGGTTTCTCACGTTTTGGCCAGTTACGACAAACGCTCTTCCAGGAACCGCTGATTTCGCCTTATCCGGGACAGCCCTTGGAATCACCACTCCCGCTGAACTTGGTTTCGCTATAGTACAATCTCGAGCGATGTGGCCTTCTTTCCCACAGTTGTAACACACCTTGGATTGTTGTGGACAGTTTGGGCTGATATGTCCCTCTTTCCCGCATTTGTAACATCTAACTGGTGGTCGTTCTCCTCCCCTAAAATTTGTTGTTGGTGCTGGTGCTGCTGCTGATGTCTTCCCGTCATTGTTGAATCTCCTCTTTCTGAAATTTCCACTTGACTCACCTCTCCTATTATCATGGCCACGATGACCACCGAGTGGTTACCGCCTTTGTTCGTATTTTTCCCTCCTCGTTGGTTATCATCGCTCTGATGATTGCTGTCACCGGTATGACCCTGGTTGTGGTCCCTCGGTTGAGTATACTCATTATCTCTCTCTAATAATTGGGCCCTGTTGACAACGTCTGAATACAGAGAAAATTTATGAGAGATAAGGTATTGACGAATCTCAGGTTTTAAACCTCTCAGAAACATCCGCGTCATTCGTTCCTCATTTTCGACCAAATGAGGTGCAAACCTGGATAACTCTGCAAACTTCGCCTCGTACTGGGACACCGTCATGTTGTTTTGTTCCAGTCTAATAAACTCAACCTCCTTCATATGACGAATACTTTCAGGAAAGTACTTGTCATTGAACAGTTTTTGAAATGTTTCCCAGGACATGTTGAGTGCGTCAGGCTGGGTACGCTTCACAGACTCCCACCAGTAGTCTGCCTCACCGCGGAACATAAATGTGGCGAATGGAACCTTCTGTTCCTCCGTGCATCCCAAGACATCAAATATCTTGGTAATTTGCTTGACCCACGTTTCCGCCATGATCGGATCCGGCTTTCCCTTAAATTCTGGTGGTCCCAATTCTTTGAACTGCTTAGCTGTGACAAACCGCGCGTTGTTATCATTTCCACCCGTATTCTGCACACGAGTCTCCCTCGTCTGATTTTGCATGAACTGCAAAAAGCTCCTAAACATTCCATCATTCATCGTTTGCTCGGTAACGTTGTTTACAGGAGGAATATTGCCTTCCTGTTGCACGTTCCCCTGGGTAGTGATCAAAGGTGTCTCCACGGTCTGATTTACTCCATTATTAACGTTCTCAGCTGCCATTCTTAAATACTGCCATAAAACAAGGGTTAATAGTCATGTCATATATTATCCCTATACTCTGACCGACCAAATAAACACCAAATAAACTTAGTCAGGTCATACTAGCGAAGGAATTCCCCGTCTCTCCCCTCCTAGTTCTTGTCTCACATCTCAGCCAGGGATCATATCCCTAAGCTCTGATACCAACTGTGACGCCCCCAGAATAGGTATACAACACCCATTCTGAGTCGCCAAATACATGGTACAGAAAGCAAACTACAACTTCAATAATACAATTGTCGTGCAAAATACGACAACACATACTGTGAGTTTAAATACAAATATTGTCTTCTAGACAATATCCACACTCAAATAAATCCTCATTACAATTATTCAAACACTATTTTACAGAAATAGTGAGGACTGCTAATACATCTTTCTAGAACCATCACTCCATACCCCGACTAGATCCTGCTATGTTCTCACCTCCTGAGAAGAAAAATGGAACAAAAAGGAAAAGGGTGAGCTCAACTAGCCCAGTAAAGAATATTATGACTAAGATAATATACAACAAATTATCGTTAGTCTTCAACAGGGAAAAATCTGATAAAATATAATCGACAACAAGTTTTAGATCAACAACTGCAGCGGAAACAGCAAACCATTAGAAGAGTCAAGTAGAGAAAGAATTCTACTATCTTCTAAGATTTAAAAGTCCATCATCAATATTTTATCCCTGTAACATCAATTAATAATCATCTTTAACCAAATATTCATCTTTGCACTACAGGCCAAAGATATTCATTTGTATCATCAGTCGGTCATGTTCATCTCAACACCTGTTCATCTTTGCACTACAGGCCAAAGATATTCATCAAGTAATTATACATCTTTGCACTACAGGCCAAAGATATTCAGTAATATCATCATTTAGGACTGAGGATGATGAAAAATATCTTAAAGAGAACGAATCCAATGAGACAGAAGGACAAATAGTAGGGATTCGTATAACAGTTTATCCAAGATCAATAATACTTCATAATAATCAATTGTGAAGCAGAATTCAAAAATAAAGATCAAAACATGGATACAATCAAAGATAGTAACCATAATAGACATCTTGGACAAAAAGGGAAAATTTTATTTTTCGGTGAATAGTGCCGTATTCGTGAATAGTGCCGTATACGTGAATAGTGCCGTATACGTGAATAGTAACCCCCGACACAAAAAGTTCCAAATTTGATAAAAACTCATATCAATATTTCAGCATAATGATATTGAAGAAAATAATATCATTAAGAAGAAAATAATATCCCTTACCTCAAAATATCAGTACTTCTGGTCGGAATACCGGTATAAGGCTGAAAGAAACTTGCTCTGATGAATAGAAACTCTCAAAGTATCTAAATACTCACAAAATACACTCAATAATCTAGAGAGAGAAAGAGAGAAAACTTGTTTCTGGTGTGATTTTCAATTCTAACTTAGCCCTCTATTTATAGGAAAATTTTGGTAGGTTTGACCTGCAACCTGATGGCTTTACCTGCTACTATTCCCACCCACCACATTTGAAATATAATTCAGCACATTTCTTCACCAACCACAAGTGGGGCCCACCAATTCTAGAATTTTCCACCAAAATGATAAACTCCGAAAATTCAACAATTTCTGAACCAGTCATCTTGTAAAATTCGTAATAAATCATACGTTCATTTTTAACGGTTCAAAATTTGTGGACATATACTCAACTTATATATGTATAACATATCCAAAAATTACCACGATCCAACGGTCGGATTAAAAATTATAACCCCCGCAAAATATCTCAAAAACCCTGATTTTTAATACCTCCATTCCGACAAAAATATGGATAAAAACCTCAACATTAACTCCTTCATTTTTAACCACAAAAATATATCCCTCATTTATATCCACATAAAATAAATATTTCCTTATCATATGAATCAATAATTAATTATTCACAAATAATATTACAGAATCACATTTATGACAACCAGGCCGTTCCCAGGAAAGAGGGGGCTTTCCAATAAGGATTTCTCCTTACTGGCGCGCAATTAGATGACCAAACCTCTCCTTAGACAGAACTTTCTAGACATTGTCAATAATGTTATCTAATAATATTATTCAAATAATATGAATTATTGATCTGATAATGGAAAATACTGTGCAGCAACAATTATTGAAACAACAATAATATAAAATATCAATGCAGCAATTATTGAATCAATAAAATAAAATATTGAACAGTAATCACTGTAACAATTATTGAGTAGTGCCTTCTTACGTACGAATCAATAATTCAACTATACTGTGCAATTCGTGTGCTACTGTGCAACCACGCGTTATTACTGTATTTTTAACTACCGGGTATTTCAACAGTGTTAACGGTAACAACTACGCCGTTATTAATAAACAACTTATACTTGTCGTTTTCTTCATCCAATCGCTTTCCGTTATGGGGCCCACACAAGGCTGCGCCTTCGTACGAATATTCCCCGACAGCAAGAATATTTCACGACCAAACGAATATTCCCCGACAAAATGAATATTTTATAACCACTTGCTTATTTTGCAAAATTTGCACATTTCACCCATAACCAAAGTATTATATCAAATTAGCCCCTTATTATTCACAATAATATTTAGAGAAAATTTGATTTTATTCATTAATAAGTTGGGGTCTTACAGTTGATTTTTCATCTCCTGCAGAATTTTTGACCGATCCGCAGTGAGGGGAGTATAGACCTTGCTGACGTTACGGTTGGGTAGTGGAGGTCGGTTGCTACCTGAACCTCCCCCGTTGTAGTTTTTCTTTTCTGTTCGGTCTGATCTCCATTGGTTGTTGTCCGAACGTTGGTAGGTCGATTTTTCCCGGTCTTTCGATTTCTCGTAAGGTTGGTGGTGGAGTCTGAAATTGCCCAAAGCTTCTTCTACAGCGATAAACCCTTCTGCCCGATGGAAAGCTTCGGTCAGATCTGTCGGAGGGTTGATCACCAAATCCTTCACCAGCTTTTTCGATCTCCCAATGTCCAAGCCGGTTGTAAAAAATCCCAGGGCTTGAGGGGAATTCAACTCTGCTACCGATCCCACTGCCTCCCGAAATCTTTTCACATATTAGCCTAGGGTCTCGTCGAATCCTTGTCGGACCTGCATGAGGGACGCCGTGATCTTCCCTCGTCGTCGGTTGCTTCCGAACCGAGCATGGAATTTTTCTCGAAGATCGTTCCATGATCCGATTGACCCTGCTGCTAGGGTCCCCATCCATTCCCTGGCACTCTTCTTCAGGGTTGTAGCGAACATATGACATTTGGCCGCATCCGAATGCCCATAATATGACATCAGCCGGTCATACCCATCCGAGTGGTCATAGGGGTCTCCCAGTCCGTCGTACGTCTCCATCGGGGGCATCTTCTTTTTTGGGTTGGCTGTGACTTGGTTGATGTCGGGAGAGAAGGGGGATCCTAGGCATGCCGAAGATGTCCCCGTTGAGTTTTTTGCCCTCAACAATTTTTCCAACTCGGCCACCCTTCGGACGAGGGGGTCGGATCCTTCATTCCGAGGGGACGATCGACGTCGGTCCCTCCCGTACTCAGGAGACACATTCCTCTTCGTTCGGCCCGACCTCGCTGGGTGATCTGATCTGTGTTCAGCTGAACGACTTCTCCTTCTGCAGCTGCCGTCTCGAGAGCGGCTTCTGTGCCTGCTCTTTTCCTTTCTTGCCTCTCCCCGTCGGGATGATCGGGACCGACTTCGATTCCCACGCCTTCTGGAACTCGCTTCTTGGTCTCCGGCCATGTTGGCCATCTGCCTCTCTAATTCCTCCTGTTGAAGCTGGAGTGCCAACATGGCATCTTTGTTCTGCTCCAGTTTCTTCTGCAGGAGGAACTCTCGTTTGTGACGCCCCCAAAATTAGGTATACATCACCCATCTTGGGTCGTCAGATACATAGTACAGAATACAAATACAACTTAATAATACAACTGTCGTGTACAATACGACAAAATATAAACTGTGAGTTTGAATACAAATATTATCTTCTAGAGAGTATTAATACTCAAAAGGAGTCCTCATTACATTTATTAACACACCATTACATAGAATAGTGAGGACTACTAACTAATACTATCATTCGGACCATCACTCCGTTCCCCGACTTGCCCCAGCTACGTTCTCATTTCCTGAAGAGAACAGTGAAAGAAAGGGTGAGCTCAACTAGCCCAGTAAGAAATATTATGACTAAGATAATGCAGAATAAATTATCATTAGCCTTCAACAATGTTAAACTGATAAAATATAATAGACATCAAGTTTAACTGCAGCGGAACAAGCAATCCATTAAAAGAGTCAAGTAGAAAATAAACTCTACTATCTTTTATGATTTAAAAGATTTTCCAACACTGTGATCGATGAGACTCAGCTTAATAAAATAATCCATAACATCGAATCACCCCTGCATTACGGCCAAGGATATTCGTATATTCATTAATGGTCATGATCATGCCAACAACTGTCCATCAATGCACTACGGGCCAATGAGGACTTTTACCACATCATTTGTAACATTACGGTCATGATTATACCGAATAATCCCTGGTCATAATCATACCAAGTCCATCTATGCACTACAGGCCACAGATGACTTTCAACAGAATATAAACATGAGGATGATGACAATAATATAAGAATTCAATAAAACAAGTTCAAGAATTAATTTATCCAAGAATTAACAACGTCCAAATTGTCAACATGATACTACTTTGTGGAGTAAAATTCAAGAATGATCAGGAGAATATTTTCATGAATAGATACTAGATGAAGCGCAAATGTCAAGGATATTCCACAAATTTCATGGAGTATAGAAGTCAAAACTTAACCAACTGAGTATAATAAAGAATGGAATAACAAAAGAAATCACCATGCATGCGATAGACCGCACAGACAGGTTATTCCAACAGAATAATAAATAATGGAACCAGGTCCAGCGTAAACGCACAGACGGGATATTCCGACAGAATAATAAATAATGGAACCAGGTCCGGCGTAAACGCACAGACAGGTTATTCCAACAGAATAATAAATAATAGAACCAGGTCCGGCGTAAAACGCACAGACAGGATATTCTAACAGAATAATAATAAAGACGAAACCAGGTCCGGTATAAAACACACAGACAGGATGTTCCAACAGAATAATAATAAAGACGGAACCAGGTCCGGTGTAAAACACACAGACAGGATGTTCCAACAGAATAATAAAAGAATGTCACCAAGTATTGTGACGCCCCCAAAATAGGTCCATTACACCCAACCTATTCTGAGTCGTCAAATATATGGTACAAAAAACAACAACTTTATTACAACAATTGTCGTGCAAAATACAACAACACATATGCTGTGAGTTTGGATACAAATATATACCAAATGTGACTCATGTTCCAACCGTGGACATCACCTCACAATAACACCTTACATAAAGGTATAGTCAAAAACTATTTTAGAAATTAGAATCTTTGGAAAGTGCTCAAGGAAACCTTCGTACATGGGAGGCCATGCATCTAGGTTATGATAGATATCATATGGCCACAGAATTATCCTTGGTTGACCCAATAGACCCCCAAAAAAAACGAGAAGATTACTATCATATTCTTCCCAATGGTGAGTCTTCTCTTGACTTATCATTATCTCCACTGTCTCTAATTGAGAATTATACTTCAAACAAACACCAAGATTATATAGGTAGTGCCCATAGATATACTCAGCAAGTGGACGAGCACAACCCTGTCTTATGATGAGACGAGGTTGTATGTCATTAGACATCTTGTATGATAGTGACAAAACACCCTTCCAACGTTGGGTTCGCCTCACCCTATTTTCTTCACCAAATATAACTACTAAATGATGACCACCGTTCTATTCCCTTGTTACCCCCGCTCGACCCAGCTACACTCTTATTACCTGAAAGGAATTGTGAAGCAAAAGGGTGAGCAAAACTAGCTCAGTAAAGAATGTCATGACTAAAGATAATTCAATTATCAATAGCCTTCATCAACAATAAATCAGAGATTTAGAACATATGGTAAATGATAAAAATTTCAACCATAGTTGCAGCGGAACGAGCAATCCATTAGAAGAGTCAAATAGACTATAAAGTCTATTATCTTCTCCATGTTAAAAATCCACCAACAATATTTTATCCATGTAACATCACTCAACAGTTCCTTTCCACAATCATATGAATAACTCATAATCATAATTGTGACTATAAATTTTTCTTCGCACCCAGGACGAAGAATATTTTCATCACCTGTCTTTACCTGAAACATCAAAGATCATGGTTATACCAAATCACAGTTCCTGTTTATAATCATACTAACAAATCCATCTTTGCACTACGGGCCAAAGATATTCATCAACAAACCATATTTGCACTACGGGCCAAAGATATTCAACAACAGTTCATCTTTGCACTACAGGCCAAAGATATTCATCAACAGGCCATCTTTGCACTACATGCCAAAGATATTCATCAACAATTCATATTTGCACTACAGGCCAAATATATTCATATCTCAAAGAAATATATAATCATTTCAGAATTTATATAAACAATAATTATAACCATGTTGATCAATTCACCTTTGCACTTAAGCTTAAGATATTCAATTATAAATTCAATGGTCATGATCATACCAGTCACAATTCAACTTTGCACTACAGGCCAAAGAGAACCCTAGTCATGATCATACCAATAATCTACCCATCTTTACACTCCAGTGAAAGAGAATTTTAACATCAGGGTTATAAAAATGTTATATATGATGATAAAAATAATATGATCAACATATAGTTTTAATCTCAAGAGTACTATTCGTAACTCATGAATAGTAAATCGTGAATAGTAACTCATGAATAGTAACCCCGACACAAAAGATAGAAATTTCACAATAAAATACATACCAATATTTCGGTATAATGATATTGAAAGAATAACATTTCATCAATTTATAAACAATTTATTTTAATTGTTTACACTTTACTAATTAATGCATTTAATCATCATAAAATGCTAACTCTTACAATTTCATCATCAATAATCAAAACCCTCATAAAAAAATCTGCATATACCTCATATAGGATTCTCAAGCCATAAAATCCTATTTTCCAATTTTCTTTCTTCACAAAACATATTTAATTCATTTACTCATAACTAGACTATTTTCATGAAAAATACCAAATCAGTTCCAAAAATATTTTTTTTCTAGGATTTAGCATAATATAGTCCCATAGTGAACATATATTTTTCTCAGAATTTTTAAAAGTCATTTACTATTTTTCATATGGCCAAAATAGCCGAATATTTAGACATTTATCAAAAATTGTACTTTTGTCTAAAAATTTTGAAATTTACAGAGTATACTTCTATCATATACATGTACTCCCAATAAAAATTTCATCAATTTTGGAGTTAACCACAAGGAATTATAAGCTGTTACTTTTAAAATAGTCTTTTCTCATAAAATTCATAACTCTCAATCTATACATCCAAAAATTACCATTTTTGGACACAATCAATAAAACTCATCAAAATATCATTTCAAATTTTTCTAGAATTTTTGAAGTTCAGAAAAATTACGAAACTGAAAAACATAACAACCCTTAAAATCCCTTACTATCCCTTACCTCAAAAGAGCAGTACTTCTGACTGGATGTCGGATATGATGCTGAAGGAAACTTGCACTGATGAATAGCAACTCACCAAGTATCTAAAAACTCACAAAATATGCTTCATAATATAGAGAGAGAAAGAGAGAAAGCTTATGTTTCTGGTGTGATTTTCAATTCTAACTTAGCCCTCTAGTTATAGGAAAATTTTGGTAGGTTTGACCTGCAACCTGATGGCTTTACCTGCTACTATTTCCACCTACCACATTTGAAATATAATTCAGCACATTTCTTCACCAACCACAAGTGGGGCCCACCAATTCTAGAATTTTCCACCAAAATGATAAACTCCGAAAATTCAATAATTTCTGAACCAGTCATCTCGTAAAATTCATAACAAATCATACATTCATTTTTAACGGTTCAAAATTTGTGGACATATACTCAACTTATATATGTATAACATATCCAAAAATTACCACGATGCAACGGTCGGATTAAAAATTATAACCCCCGCAAAATATCTCAAAAACCCTAATTTTTAATACCTCCATTCCAACAAAAATACTGATAAAAACCTCAACATTAACTCCTTCATTTTTAACCACAAAAATATATCCCTCGTTTATATCCACATAAAATAAATATTTCCTTATCATATGAATCAATAATTAATTATTCACAAATAATATTACAGAATCACATTTATGACAACCAGGCCGTTCCCAGGAATGAGGGGGCTTTCCAATAAGGATTTCTCCTTACTGGCGCGCAATTAGATGATCAAACCTCTCCTTAGACAGAACTTTCTAGACATTACCAATAATGCTATCTAATAATACTATTCAAATAATATGAATTATTGATCTGATAAAGAAAAATACTGTAAGACCCCGAATTTTATGAAATAAAAGTATTCAATTTTTCTTATAATTACTATTCAGTAAATGGTTAAATTGATAAAAGTTTAAAGTTATGGGTGAAATATGAATTTTTTTTAATTGGTTATAAAATAATCATTGTTGTCGGGGAATATTCGTTTGGTCGTGGAATATTCTTTCTGTCGGGGAATATTCGTACGACGACGCAGCCTTGTGTGGGCCCCATAACGGAAAGTGATTGGATGAAGAAAACGACAAGTATAAGTTGTTTATTAATAACGGCGTAGTTGTTACCGTTAATACTGTTGGAATATCCGGTGGTTAAAATACAGTAGCACACGATATTGCACCAATTATTGATTCTTACGTAAAAAGGCACTACTCAATAATTATTACAGTAATTACTGTTCAATATTTTATTTTATTGATTCAATAATTGCTACGTTGAAATTTTATATTATTGTTGCTCAATAATTGTCACTGCACATCATCTCCATTATCAGATCAATAATTCATATTATTTAGAATAATATTATTAGATAGCATTATTGACAATGTCTAGAAAGTTCTGTCTAAGGAGAGGTTTGGTCATTTAATTGCGCGCCAGTAAGGAGAAATTCTTATTGGAAAGCCCCCTCTTTCCTGGGAACGGCCTGGTTGTCATAAATGTGATTCTGTAATATTATTTGTGAATAATTAATTATTGATTCATATGATAAGAAAATATTTATTTTATGTAAATGAGGGATATATTTTTGTGGTTAAAAATTGAAGGAGTTAATGTTGAGGTGTTTTATCTGTATTTTTGTCGGAACGGAGGTATTGAAAATCAAATCAGAATTTTTGAGAAATATTGCGGGTGTTATAATTTTTAATCCGACCGTTGGATCGTGGTAATTTTTGTATATGTTATACATATATAAGTTGAGTATATGTCCACAAATTTTGAACCGTTAAAAATGAACGTATGATTTATTATGAATTTTACGAGATAACTGGTTCAGGAATTGTTGAATTTTCGGAGTTTATCATTTTGATGGAAAATTCTAGAATTGGTGGGCCCCACTTGTGGTTGGTGAAGAAATGTGCTGAATTATATTTCAAATGTGGTGGGTGGGAATAGTAGCAGGTAAAGCCATCAGGTTGCAGGTCAAACCTACCAAAATTTTCCTATAAATAAAGGGCTAAGTTAGAATTGAAAATCACACCAAAAACATAAGCTTTCTCTCTTTCTCTCTCTATATTATGAAGCATATTTTGTGAGTTTTTAGATACTTGGTGAGTTGCTATTTATCAGTGCAAGTTTCCTTTAGCATCATATCCGATATCCAGTCAGAAGTACTGCTCTTTTGAGGTAAGGGATAGTAAGGGATTGTAAGGGATAGTAAGGGATTGTAAGGGATAGTAATGGATTTTAAGGGTTGTTATGATTTTCAGTTTCGTAATTTTTCTGATCTTCAAAAATTATGAAAAAATTTGAAATGATATTTTGATGAGTTTTATTGATTGTGTCCAAAAATGGTGATTTTTGGATGTATAGATTAAGAGTTATGAATCTTACGGGAAAAGACTATTTTAAAAGTAACCGCTTATAATTCCTTGTGGTTAACTCCAAAATTGATAAAATTTTTATTGGGAGTACATGTGTATGATAGAAGTATACTCTGTAAATTTCAGAATTTTTGGACAAAAGTACAATTTTTGATAAATGTCTAAATATTAGGTGGTTTTGGCCATATGAAAAATAGTAAATGAGTTTTAAAAATTCTGAGAAAAATATATGTTCAATATGGGACTATATTATGCTAAATCCCAGAAAAGAAATATTTTTGGAACTGATTTGGTATTTTTCATGAAAATGGACTAGTTATGAGTAAATGAATTAAATATGTTATGTGAAGTAAGAAAATTGGAAAATAGGATTTTATGGCTTGAGAATCCTATATGAGGTATATGCAGATTTTTGATGAGGGTTTTGATTATTGGTGATAAAATCTTATGAGTTTGGTATTTTAGAATGATTAAATGCATTATTTAGTAAAGTGTAAATAATTTAAATAAATTGTTTATAAGCTTAAGAAATATTATTCTTTCAATATCATTATACCGAAATACTGGTATGGATTTTATTGTGGAATTTCTACCTTTTTGTGTCGAGTTACTATTCATGAGTTACTATTCACGAGTTACTATTCACGACAAAAATTGGTTTCTTTTTCTAACCAAATTATAGTTGAGTTATGAATATTGTAAGACCCCAATTTTTATAAATAAAGATGAATTTTCTATAAATATCATTTTTGAATATTATGGAGTTAATTTGATATAATGTTATAGTTGTGAGTAATATTTATAAATTTTGCAAAGTACGCAAGTTGTTATATAATATTCGATTGGTCGGGGAATATTCGTTTTAACAGGGAATATTCGTACAACGACACAATCATTGGTGGACCCCACAATAGAATTATTGTCGGATTGAGAAAACGACAAAAATATTTTATTAAAAATAACGGCGGAAGTTTTACCATTGTTACTGTTGAACTACTCGGTAGTAAAAGTACAGTAATACGTGTGGTTGTATAGTAGCACACGGTATTGATTATTAATGCTTATGTGAGAAGACACTCAGTTTGATTCTATTATTGTCAGTTAATAATATGAATTATTTAGCGATAATGACGTTTTGTTTTATTCGTATTATTAACGTAATAAAACAGAAACATCTTTTTATATAAAACAAAATACTTTATTAAAGTTATTCTATAAATAGAATATATTATATTTTATTTAAAAGATTTTTCTTTAAATATGGACCGTCAGATTAAAGTAATCAATCTGGACCGTTCATGGATTAGTTACTATGCATTCTATTTTTCTATAAATAGCAGCTCATTCCTTCATTATTTCTTACGAATTCACTGAACTCTAGAGAGAGAAACTATAGAGAGAGAGAAGAAGAGTATTCTGCTACTTAACTACTTCCTAATTTCAGCTCGTCTTTAAAACGGTAAGGGGTGTTATTCTTTCTTATTCATGAAGAGAACTGTTGTTATTCCATTTCTTATTATTCTGTTGGAATAACCTGTATACGCGGATATACCCTATACTTGGTGACATTCTTCTATTATTCTGTTGGAACATCCTGTCTGTGTGTTTTACACCGGACCTGGTTCCGTTTTTATTATTATTCTGTTGGAACATCCTGTCTGTGTGTTTTACACCGGACCTGGTTCCATCTTGTTATTATTCTGTCGGAATATCCTGTCTGTGCGTTTACGCTGGACCTGGTTCCATTATTTATTATTCTGTCGGAATATCCTGTCTGTGCGTTTACGCCGGACCTGGTTCCATTATTTATTATTCTGTTGGAATAACCTGTCTGTGCGGTCTATCGCATGCATGGTGATTTCTTTTGTTATTCCATTCTTTATTATACTCAGTTGGTTAAGTTTTGACTTCTATACTACATGAAATTTGTGGAATATCCTTGACATTTGCGCTTCATCTAGTATCTATTCATGAAAATATTCTCCTGATCATTCTTGAATTTTACTCCACAAAGTAGTATCATGTTGACAATTTGGACGTTGTTAATTCTTGGATAAATTAATTCTTGAACTTGTTTTATTGAATTCTTATATCATTGTCATCATCCTCATGTTTATATTCTGTTGAAAGTCATCTGTGGCCTGTAGTGCATAGATGGACTTGGTATGATTATGACCAGGGATTATTCGGTGTAATCATGACCGTAATGTTACGAATGATGTGGTAAAAGTCCTCATTGGCCCGTAGTGCATTGATGGACAGTTGTTGGCATGATCATGACCATTAATGAATATACGAATATCCTTGGCCGTAGCGCAGGGGTGATTTGATGATGTGGATTATTTTATTAAGCTGAGTCTCAGCAATCACAGTGTTGGAAAATCTTTTAAATCATAAAAGATAGTAGAGTTTATCTTCTACTTGACTCTTTTAATGGATTGCTTGTTTCGCTGCAGTTAAACTTGATGTCTATTATATTTTATCAGTTTAACATTGTTGAAGGCTAATGATAATTTATTCTGCATTATCTTAGTCATAATATTTCTTACTGGGCTAGTTGAGCTCACCCTTTCTTTCACTGTTCTCTTCAGGAAATGAGAACGTAGCTGGGGCAAGTCGGGGAACGGAGTGATGGTCCGAATGATAGTATTAGTTAGTAGTCCTCACTATTCTATGTAATGGTGTGTTAATAAATGTAATGAGGACTTCTTTTGAGTATGAATACTCTCTAGAAGATAATATTTGTATTCAAACTCACAGTTTATGTTTTGTCGTATTGTACACGACAGTTGTATTAGTAAGTTGTATTTGTATTTTGTACTATGTATCTGACGACCCAAGATGGGTGATGTATACCTAATTTTGGGGGCGTCACAGTTGGTATCAGAGCTTAGGGATATGATCCCTGGCTAAGATGTGAGAATAGAACTAGGAGGGGAGAGACGGGGAATTCCTTCGCTAGTATGACCTACCTAAGTTTATTTGCATGGTATTTAATTGGTCGGTCGTAATATAAGGATAATATATGACATATCAATTAACTTTTATTTTGTGGCAGTATCTGAAAATGGCATCTGAGAATGTTGAGAATAGCAATGGAGCACAGGCGATTATTGATTCACCACATATCAATAATCAGGATAATGTTCATCAGGAAGGTGACAATCCTCATGCAAACAACAACACTGACCAGATGATGAATGATGGAATATTCAGAGGTTTTATGCAATTCATGCAACAACATGTGAAAGCGGCTCCTGTCCACAACGTAGGTGGAAATACTGGAAACTCTCAGGCGGTCACCGCTAAACAGTTTAAGGAGCTGGGACCACCGGAGTTTAAGGGAGAACCCAAACCACTTGTAGCTGAAACATGGATAAAGCAGATCACCAAGATATTTGATGTCTTGGGTTGCTCCGAGGAGCAAAAGGTTCCCTTTGCCGCCTTTATGTTGCGAGGAGAGGCAGATTACTGGTGGGAATTGATAAAGCGTACTCAACCTGCCGCACTGAAGATGTCTTAGGAGAAGTTCCAAGAGCTGTTTAACGACAAATACTTTCCCGAGAGTATTCGTCACATGAAGGAGGTGGAGTTCATCAAATTGGAGCAGAATAATATGACCGTGTCGCAGTACGAGGCAAAATTTGCGGAGTTATCACGGTTTGCGTCCCACCTGGTGGATAATGAAGAAAGAATGACGCGAATGTTTTTAAGAGGTTTGAAGCCGGAGATACGTCAACATCTTGTTTCTCATAAACTGTGTTTGTATTCAGATGTTGTAAATAGGGCTCAGTTGGTGGAGCGCGATAACGAGACAACACAACCAATAGAAAGCAGCCGACAAAATGATAATACCAGTGAAAGCAGTCATCGAAGCGGTGACAACAAGCGTGGAGGGAATCAACAGGCCAGAAATGGTAACCACTTCGGTGGTAATCAGGGCCAAAACAATAAGAATGGGCATTTCAAGAAGAGGAGATTCAACAATGATGGAAAGACGTCAGCACCAGCACCTGTCGTTAAGGAAGGAGAACGATCACCTATCATATGTTTCAAATGCGGAGGAGAGGGGCACATCAGTCCAAACTGCGCGATGCCGTCCAAAGCATGTTATAATTGTGGAAGAGAAGGTCATTTAGCCCGATTTTGTCGTTTACCAAAGACAAATTCAGCTAGGATGGAGGCACCAAAGGCCGTCCCAGAAAAGTCAAAATCGGTTGTGCAAGGAAGGGCGTTTGTTGTAACCTCCCAAAACGCAAGGAACCCGAATGAGGTCATCACGGGTAAGCTTATCATAAACTCTAATGAAGTCTATACTTTATTTGATACCGGTTCTACCCATTCTTTTATTTCTCCTACTTGCGCTCATCGATTAAATTTGATTCCGGAGAAATTAGACTTTGACTTAGCAGTTGAAACTCCATTGGGAGAAACCTTCATTACATCCACGGTTTATAAGTCTTGTTTGGTTCAAGTTGGTACCCACACATTACCTGTCGATCTTATTTCATTAAAAATACTTGCATTTGACGTGATTCTAGGGATTGATTGGTTAACTACTCATCATGCAAAAATTGATTGTTTTCGTAAGGTTGTTAGCTTTCATATTCCTAATCGACCTATTATGCGAATTCAAGCAACCAAACCATTAAAATCAATCGCTGTCATCTCAAGCCATAAAACTATTCGTTTATTGAAAAACGGATGTCAAGCTTTCTTAGCTCATGTCACAGATCTAAACAAAAATACGTCAGCTTTGAATGATATTTCTGTTGTTAATAAATTTCCTGACGTATTTCCCGAAGAACTTCCTGGCCTACCCCCAGAGCGTGAAATTGAATTTTGTATCGACCTTGAACCCGGTACAAAACCCATTTCCAAAGCCCCATATCGAATGGCTCCTATTGAACTTCAGGAGTTAAAGACTCAACTGCAGGAATTGTTAGACATTGGTTTTATTCGTCCTAGTACTTCTCCTTGGGGTGCTCCTGTTCTGTTCGTGAAGAAGAAAGATGGGAGTATGCGACTTTGTATTGATTATCGGGAGTTGAATCATGTCACCATCAAAAATAAGTACCCATTGCCACGTATTGATGACCTGTTTGACCAGTTGCAAGGAGCACAATTCTTTTCAAAGATCGATCTTCGTTCTGGATATCATCAGCTGAAGGTTAGAACTGAGGATATTCCAAAGACTGCCTTCAGAACTCGGTATGGGCATTATGAATTCTTAGTTATGTCTTTTGGATTGACTAATGCTCCTGCTGCCTTCATGGATATGATGAACAGGGTATTCAAGGAATATTTGGATCACTTTGTGGTCGTCTTTATCGATGACATCCTTGTTTATTCCAAAAGCCGTGAAGATCATGAGCAACACTTGAGGATGGTACTCCAAAAGCTTCGTGAATACAAACTTTATGCCAAGTTGAAGAAATGCGAGTTCTGGCTGGAAGAGGTAGCATTCCTTGGGCACGTAGTATCAAGTCGTGGAATATCTGTTGACCCGACAAAGATTGAAGCAATTCAAAGCTGGGAGCAACCTAAATCAGTAACCGAAGTACGTAGCTTTCTCGGTCTAGCTGGTTATTATCGGAGATTCGTGGAGGGATTTTCTCGAATCGCTACTCCATTAACTCAGCTGACTCGAAAAGATACAAAGTTCGGTTGGAGCGAAGAATGTGAGAAGAGTTTTCAAGAACTCAAGAGGAGACTCATTTCAGCACCTGTTCTAACAATACCATCTGGCTCGGAGGGATTTGTCATCTACAGTGATGCTTCGAGCAAAGGGTTGGGATGTGTTCTCATGCAACATAGAAAAGTCATAGCCTATGCATCAAGACAACTCAAGGAATATGAGAGGAATTATCCTACTCATGATCTAGAGTTGGCAGCTGTTGTCTTTGCACTTAAAATTTGGAGGCATTACTTGTATGGGGAGAAGGTGGAGATCTTTACGGATCATAAAAGTCTCAAATATTTCTTCACTCAAAAGGAACTCAACATGCGACAACGACGTTGGCTTGAACTGTTGAAAGATTATGATCATACCATTCAATATCATCCTGGAAAAGCGAACGTGGTAGCTGACGCATTGAGTAGAAGATCATATGCAAGTACGAGTGCGATATTGTCAAGACAAAGACCCATTTTGTGTGATTTACAAAGGATGGAGATAGAGTTAAAGACTCCAGGGACCCATGCGATGATGGCGAATATACGAGTAGAACTGACTTTAATCGATAAAGTTAAAGTTGCTCAAGCTACAGACCTGGAGCTGATGCGTATGAAGAAGAAAGTGCAAGAAAGTGCTATACCGGAAGCAAGAATCGATGAAGAAGGAATACTTCGAGTCAACTCCAGACTTTGTGTTCCTAACAACCCTGATTTAAAGTATGAAATCATGATGGAGGCGCACAACACACCGTTTGCAATCCATCCTGGAAGTACCAAAATGTATCATGATCTTCGTCATACATTTTGGTGGAGCAATATGAAGAGAGAGATAGCGTTGTTTATCTCAAGGTGTCTAACTTGTCAACGAGTCAAAGCGGAGCATCAAGTACCAAAAGGTCCATTGCAACCACTTGAAATTCCAGAATGGAAGTGGGAGCACATTACCATGGATTTCGTTACCGGTCTTCCTAGGGTTTCTCAAGGTATTGATGCGATTTGGGTCATTGTTGATAGATTTTCCAAGTCTGCTCATTTTTTACCGATACGAGAAACTTATACACTTGAACGTCTTGCTCGTATGTACATAAACGAGATTGTAAGACTGCATGGTATGCCAGTATCCATAGTTTCTGATCGTGACCCAAGATTCACTTCACGATTTTGGGTTAGTTTACAAAAAGCTATAGGCACAGATTTACGATTTAGTTCGGCATATCATCCTCAGACGGACGGACAATCAGAGAGGACTATTCAAACTCTAGAAGATTTATTAAGACTCTGTGTCTTTGACTTCAAGGGAAGTTGGGACAAGTTCTTGCCATTGGTGGAGTTCTCCTACAACAACAGTTATCAAGCAAGTATTGGCATGGCTCCATTCGAAGCATTGTATGGAAGAAAATGTCGTTCTCCAGTATGCTGGGATGAGGTGGGTGAAGCAACGTTGTTGGGACCGGAGTTGGTACGTATGACTACAGAAAAGATTCAAACGATCCGACAACGTATAAAAACCTCACAAGATCGACAAAAGAGTTATGCTGATCTTCATCGGAAGGACGTGGAATTTGATGTAGGAGATCATGTGTTGTTACGTGTTGCTCCATGGAAAGGAGTTACGAGATTTAGAAAGAGAGGAAAGCTCAATTCTCGATTCATCGGTCCATTTTTAATCCTCGATCGAGTAGGAACTGTGGCTTATAGACTCGCTTTACCGCCAAGTATGTCTCGTGTTCATAACGTTTTTCACATATCCATGTTACGCAAATATGTGGAAGACCCGAACCACATTATTGAGTTAGAACCGGACGAAATAGCGGAAGATTTGACGTATGAAGAAGTTCCTGTTCAAATCTTGGATAAGAAGGAACATATTCTACGCTCCAAGGTTATACCTCAAGTCAAAGTTTTGTGGAGAAACCACGATGTTGAGGAAATGACTTGGGAGTTAGAATCTGAAATGAAATCAAGGTATCCTTACCTCTTCGACATACCAGGTACATACCCTAATTTCGAGGGCGAAATTTCATAAGAAGGGGAGGTTGTAAGACCCCAATTTTTATAAATAAAGATGAATTTTCTATAAATATCATTTTTGAATATTATGGAGTTAATTTGATATAATGTTATAGTTGTGGGTAATATTTATAAATTTTGCAAAGTACGCAAGTTGTTATATAATATTCGATTGGTCGGGGAATATTCGTTTTAACAGGGAATATTCGTACAACGACACAATCATTGGTGGACCCCACAACAGAATTATTGTCGGATTGAGAAAACGACAAAAATATTTTATTAAAAATAACGGCGAAAGTTTTACCATTGTTACTGTTGAACTACTCGGTAGTAAAAGTACAGTAATACGTGTGGTTGCATAGTAGCACACGGTATTGATTATTAATGCTTATGTGAGAAGACACTCAGTTTGATTCCATTATTGTCAGTTAATAATATGAATTATTTAGCGATAATGACGTTTTGTTTTATTCGTATTATTAACGTAATAAAACAGAAACATCTTTTTATATAAAACAAAATACTTTATTAAAGTTATTCTATAAATAGAATATATTATATTTTATTTAAAAGATTTTTCTTTAAATATGGACCGTCAGATTAAAGTAATCAATCTGGACCGTTCATGGATTAGTTACTATGCATTCTATTTTTCTATAAATAGCAGCTCATTCCTTCATTATTTCTTACGAATTCACTGAACTCTAGAGAGAGAAACTATAGAGAGAGAGAAGAAGAGTATTCTGCTACTTAACTACTTCCTAATTTCAGCTCGTCTTTAAAACGGTAAGGGGTGTTATTCTTTCTTATTCATGAAGAGAACTGTTGTTATTCCATTTCTTATTATTCTGTTGGAATAACCTGTATACGCGGATATACCCTATACTTGGTGACATTCTTCTATTATTCTGTTGGAACATCCTGTCTGTGTGTTTTACACCGGACCTGGTTCCGTTTTTATTATTATTCTGTTGGAACATCATGTCTGTGTGTTTTACACCGGACCTGGTTCCGTCTTGTTATTATTCTGTCGGAATATCCTGTCTGTGCGTTTACGCCGGACCTGGTTCCATTATTTATTATTCTGTCGGAATATCCTGTCTGTGCGTTTACGCCGGACCTGGTTCCATTATTTATTATTCTGTTGGAAAAACCTGTCTGTGCGGTCTATCGCATGCATGGTGATTTCTTTTGTTATTCCATTCTTTATTATACTCAGTTGGTTAAGTTTTGACTTCTATACTACATGAAATTTGTGGAATATCCTTGACATTTGCACTTCATCTAGTATCTATTCATGAAAATATTCTCCTGATCATTCTTGAATTTTACTCCACAAAGTAGTATCATGTTGACAATTTGGACGTTGTTAATTCTTGGATAAATTAATTCTTGAACTTGTTTTATTGAATTCTTATATCATTGTCATCATCCTCATGTTTATATTCTGTTGAAAGTCATCTGTGGCCTGTAGTGCATAGATGGACTTGGTATGATTATGACCAGTGATTATTCGGTGTAATCATGACCGTAATGTTACGAATGATGTGGTAAAAGTCCTCATTGGCCCGTAGTGCATTGATGGACAGTTGTTGGCATGATCATGACCATTAATGAATATACGAATATCCTTGGCCGTAGTGCAGGGGTGATTTGATGATGTGGATTATTTTATTAAGCTGAGTCTCAGCGATCACAGTGTTGGAAAATCTTTTAAATCATAAAAGATAGTAGAGTTTATCTTCTACTTGACTCTTTTAATGGATTGCTTGTTCCGCTGCAGTTAAACTTGATGTCTATTATATTTTATCAGTTTAACATTGTTGAAGGCTAATGATAATTTATTCTGCATTATCTTAGTCATAATATTTCTTACTGGGCTAGTTGAGCTCACCCTTTCTTTCACTGTTCTCTTCAGGAAATGAGAACGTAGCTGGGGCAAGTCGGGGAACGGAGTGATGGTCCGAATGATAGTATTAGTTAGTAGTCCTCACTATTCTATGTAATGGTGTGTTAATAAATGTAATGAGGACTTCTTTTGAGTATGAATACTCTCTAGAAGATAATATTTGTATTCAAACTCACAGTTTATGTTTTGTCGTATTGTACACGACAGTTGTATTAGTAAGTTGTATTTGTATTTTGTACTATGTATCTGACGACCCAAGATGGGTGATGTATACCTAATTTTGGGGGCGTCACAAATATTACTCTTGAGATTAAAACTATGTTGATCATATTGATTTTATTATCATATATAATATTTTTATAACCCTGATGTTGAAATTCTCTTTCACTAGAGTGTAAAGATGGGTAGATTATTGGTATGATCATGACTAGGGTTCTCTTTGGCCTGTAGTGCAAAGTTGAATTGTGACTGGTATGATCATGACCATTGAATTTATAAGTGAATATCTTTAGCTTAAGTGCAAAGGTGAATTGATCAACATGGTTATAATTATTGTTTATATAAATTCTGAAATGATTATATATTTCTTTGAGATATTAATATCTTTGGCCTGTAGTGCAAAGATAAAATATTGATGAATATCTTTGGCCTGTAGTGCAAAGATGAATTGTTGATGAATATCTTTGGCCCGTAGTGCAAAGATGACATGTTGTTGAATATCTTTGGCCAATAGTGTAAAGATGAACAGATGTTGAGATAAACATGACCAACTGGTGATACAAATGAATATCTTTGGACGTAGTGCAAAGATGAAGTTATTAGTATGATTATGAACAGGAAATGTGATTTGGTGTAACCATGATCTTTGATGTTTCAGGTAAAGATAGGTGATGAAAATTATCATCGTCCTGGATGAGAAGAGGAATTTAGAACTACAGTTATGATTATGAGTTATTCATATGATTGTGGACCAGAATTGTTGATTGATGTTACAGGGATAAAACATTGTTGGTGGATTTTTAACATGGAGAAGATAATAGACTTTATAGTCTATTTGACTCTTCTAATGGATTGCTCGTTCCGCTGCAACTATGGTTGAAATTTTTATCATTTACCATATGTTCTAAATCTCTGATTTATTGTTGATGAAGGCTATTGATAATTGAATTATCTTTAGTCATGACATTCTTTACTGAGCTAGTTGTGCTCACCCTTTTGCTTCACAATTCCTTTCAGGTAATAAGAGTGTAGCTGGGTCGAGCGGGGGTAACAAGGGAATAGAACGGTGGTCATCATTTAGTAGTTATATTTGGTGAAGAAAATAGGGTGAGACAAACCCAACGTTGGAAGGGTGTTTTGTCACTATCATACAAGATGTCTAATGACATACAACCTCGTGTCATCATAAGACAGGGTTGTGCTCATCCACTTGCTGAGTATATCTATGGGCACTACCTATATAATCTTGGTGTTTTTCTTAATTAGAGACAGTGGAGATAATGATAAGTCAAGAGAAGACTCATCATTGGGAAGAATATGATAGTAATCTTCTCGTTTTTCTTTGGGGTCTATTGGGTCAACCAAGGATAATTCTGTGGCCATATGATATCTATCATAACCTAGACGCGTGGCCTCCCATGTACGAAGGTTTCCTTGAGCACTTCCCAAAGATTCTAATTTCTAAAACAGTTTTTTACTATACCTTTATGTAAGGTGTCATTGTGAGGTGATGTCCACGGTTGGAACATGAGTCACATTTGATATATATTTGTATCCAAACTCACAGCATATGTGTTGTTGTATTTTGCACGACAATTGTTGTAATAAAGTTGTAGTTATTTTCTGTACCATGTATTTGACGACTCAGAATGGGTTGGGTGGAATGAACCTATTTTGGGGTTGTCACAGGTGGTATCAGAGCTTAGGGATATGATCTCTGGCGGAGATCGGAGAATATAACTAGGAGGGGAGAGATGAGTAAATCATTCGCTAGTGTGTCCTGCCTAAGCTTATTTGTTGGTCAGTCATAATATCGGGATATTATGTGATATGTTAATTTGTTCAATTAACCTTTGTTTTGAAGCAGTATTCTAGAATGATGTCTGAAATACAGGAGATGAGCAATTGAGAAATCATGATGATCTGAGAGATAGAATCTGAAATAGAAGCAAGGTATTCTCAACTCTTTGAAATATCAGGTACGTAAATTTCGGGGACGAAATTTCATAAGGAGGGGAGATTGTAAGACCCCGAATTTTATGATATAAAAGTATTCAATTTTTCTTATAATTACTATTCAGTAAATGGTTAAATTGATAAAAGTTTAAAGTTATGGGTGAAATATGAATTTTTTTTAAGTGGTTATAAAATAATCATTGTTGTCGGGGAATATTCGTTTGGTCGTGAAATATTCTTTCTGTCGGGGAATATTCGTACGACGACGCAGCCTTGTGTGGGCCCCATAACGGAAAGCGATTGGATGAAGAAAACGACAAGTATAAGTTGTTTATTAATAACGGCGTAGTTGTTACCGTTAATACTGTTGGAATATCTGGTGGTTAAAATACAGTAGCACACGGTATTGCACCAATTATTGATTCTTACGTAAAAAGGCACTACTCAATAATTATTACAGTAATTACTGTTCAATATTTTATTTTATTGATTCAATAATTGCTACGTTGAAATTTTATATTATTGTTGCTCAATAATTGTCACTGCACATCATCTCCATTATCAGATCAATAATTCATATTATTTAGAATAATATTATTAGATAGCATTATTGACAATGTCTAGAAAGTTCTGTCTAAGGAGAGGTTTGGTCATTTAATTGCGCGCCAGTAAGGAGAAATTCTTATTGGAAAGCCCCCTCTTTCCTGGGAACGGCCTGGTTGTCATAAATGTGATTCTGTAATATTATTTGTGAATAATTAATTATTGATTCATATGATAAGAAAATATTTATTTTATGTAAATGAGGGATATATTTTTGTGGTTAAAAAATGAAGGAGTTAATGTTGAGGTGTTTTATCTGTATTTTTGTCGGAACGGAGGTATTGAAAATCAAATCAGGGTTTTTGAGAAATATTGCGGGTGTTATAATTTTTAATCCGACCGTTGGATCGTGGTAATTTTTGGATATGTTATACATATATAAGTTGAGTATATGTCTACAAATTTTGAACCGTTAAAAATGAACGTATGATTTATTATGAATTTTACGAGATAACTGGTTCAGGAATTATTGAATTTTCGGAGTTTATCATTTTGATGGAAAATTCTAAAATTGGTGGGCCCCACTTGTGGTTGGTGAAGAAATGTGCTGAATTATATTTCAAATGTGGTGGGTGGGAATAGTAGCAGGTAAAGCCATCAGGTTGCAGGTCAAACCTACCAAAATTTTCCTATAAATAAAGGGCTAAGTTAGAATTGAAAATCACACCAAAAACATAAGCTTTCTCTCTTTCTCTCTCTATATTATGAAGCATATTTTGTGAGTTTTTAGATACTTGGTGAGTTGCTATTTATCAGTGCAAGTTTCCTTCAGCATCATATCCGATATCCAGTCAGAAGTACTGCTCTTTTGAGGTAAGGGATAGTAAGGGATAGTAAGGGATTGTAAGGGATAGTAATGGATTTTAAGGGTTGTTATGATTTTCAGTTTCGTAATTTTTCTGATCTTCAAAAATTATGGAAAAATTTGAAATGATATTTTGATGAGTTTTATTGATTGTGTCCAAAAATGGTGATTTTTGGATGTATAGATTAAGAGTTATGAATCTTACGGGAAAAGACTATTTTAAAAGTAACCGCTTATAATTCCTTGTGGTTAACTCCAAAATTGATGAAATTTTTATTGGGAGTACATGTGTATGATAGAAGTATACTCTGTAAATTTCAGAATTTTTGGACAAAAGTACAATTTTTGATAAATATCTAAATATTCGGTGGTTTTGGCCATATGAAAAATAGTAAATGAGTTTTAAAAATTCTGAGAAAAATATATGTTCAATATGGGACTATATTATGCTAAATCCCAGAAAAGAAATATTTTTGGAACTGATTTGGTATTTTTCATGAAAATGGACTAGTTATGAGTAAATGAATTAAATATGTTATGTGAAGTAAGAAAATTGGAAAATAGGATTTTATGGCTTGAGAATCCTATATGAGGTATATGCAGATTTTTGATGAGGGTTTTGATTATTGGTGATAAAATCTTATGAGTTTGGTATTTTAGAATGATTAAATGCATTATTTAGTAAAGTGTAAATAATTTAAATAAATTGTTTATAAGCTTAAGAAATATTATTCTTTCAATATCATTATACCGAAATACTGGTATGATTGTGGACCAGAATTGTTGATTGATGTTACAGGGATAAAACATTGTTGGTGGATTTTTAACATGGAGAAGATAATAGACTTTATAGTCTATTTGACTCTTCTAATGGATTGCTCGTTCCGCTGCAACTATGGTTGAAATTTTTATCATTTACCATATGTTCTAAATCTCTGATTTATTGTTGATGAAGGCTATTGATAATTGAATTATCTTTAGTCATGACATTCTTTACTGAGCTAGTTGTGCTCACCCTTTTGCTTCACAATTCCTTTCAGGTAATAAGAGTGTAGCTGGGTCGAGCGGGGGTAACAAGGGAATAGAACGGTGGTCATCATTTAGTAGTTATATTTGGTGAAGAAAATAGGGTGAGGCGAACCCAACGTTGGAAGGGTGTTTTGTTACTATCATACAAGATGTCTAATGACATACAACCTCGTGTCATCATAAGACAGGGTTGTGCTCATCCACTTGCTGAGTATATCTATGGGCACTACCTATATAATCTTGGTATTTTTCTTAATTAGAGACAGTGGAGATAATGATAAGTCAAGAGAAGACTCACCATTGGGAAGAATATGATAGTAATCTTCTCGTTTTTCTTTGGGGTCTATTGGGTCAACCAAGGATAATTCTGTGGCCATATGATATCTATCATAACCTAGACGCGTGGCCTCCCATGTACGAAGGTTTCCTTGAGCACTTCCCAAAGATTCTAATTTCTAAAACAGTTTTTTACTATACCTTTATGTAAGGTGTCATTGTGAGGTGATGTCCACGGTTGGAACATGAGTCACATTTGATATATATTTGTATCCAAACTCACAGCATATGTGTTGTTGTATTTTGCACGACAATTGTTGTAATAAAGTTGTAGTTATTTTCTGTACCATGTATTTGACGACTCAGAATGGGTTGGGTGGAATGAACCTATTTTGGGGTTGTCACAAATACTGTGCAGCAACAATTATTGAAACAACAATAATATAAAATATCAACGCAACAATTATTGAATCAATAAAATAAAATATTGAACAGTAACTACTGTAACAATTATTGAGTAGTGCCTTCTTACGTAAGAATCAATAATTTCAAAAATACTATGCAATACCGTGTGCTACTGTGCAATAACGCGTATTACTGTATTTTAACCACCGGGTATTCCAACAGTGTTAACGGTAACAACTACGCCGTTATTTGTAAAAACTCAAATTTGTCATTTTCTTCACCCGACAGTTATTTGTTATGGGGCCCACAAATAGCTGCGCCGTCGTACGAATATTCCCCGACAGAAAGAATATTCCACGACCAAACGAATATTCCCCGACAACAATGATTATTTTATAACCACTTGCTTATTTTGAAAAATTTTCACATTTCACCCATAACTTTAACTTTTTATCAATTTAACCATTTACTGAATTGTAATTATAAGAAAAATTGAATACTTTTATTTCATAAAATTCGGGGTCTTACAAGTATAGGGTAGACCGCGTATACAGGTTATTCCAACAGAATAATAAGAAATGGAATAACAACAGTTCTCTTCATGAATAAGAAAGAATAACACCCCTTACTGTTTTAAAGAAGAGCTGAAATAAGGAAGTAGTTAAGTAGCAGAATACTCTTCTTCTCTCTCTCTATAGTTTCTCTCTATAGTTTCTTTCTCTAGAGTTCAGTGAATTCGTAAGAAATAATGAAGGAATGAGCTGCTATTTATAGAAAAATAGAATGAATAATAACTAATCCATGAACGGTCCAGATTGATTACTTTAATTTGACGGTCCATATTTAAAGAAAAATCTTTTAAATAAAATATAATATATTCTATTTATAGAATAACTTTAATAAAGTATTCTGTTTTATATAAAAAGAAGTTTCTGTTTTATTACGTTAATAATACGAATAAAACAAAACGTCATTATCGCTAAATAATTCATATTATTAACTGACAATAATTGAATCAAACTGAGTGACTTCTCACATAAGCATTAATAATCAATACCGTGTGCTACTATGCAACCACACGTATTACTGTACTTTTACTACCGAGTAGTTCAACAGTAACAATGGTAAAATTTCTGCCGTTATTTTTAATAAAATATTTTTGTCGTTTTCTCAATCCGACAATAATTCTGTTGTGGGGTCCACCAATGATTGTGTCGTTGTACGAATATTCCCTGTTAAAACGAATATTCCCCGACCAATCGAATATTATATAACAACTTGCGTACTTTGCAAAATTTATAAATATTACCCACAACTATAACATTATATCAAATTAACTCCATAATATTCAAAAATGACATTTATAAAAAATTCATCTTTATTTATAAAAATTGGGGTCTTACATCGTTGGTCTCGGCTACCTGCTCCTCGGTCTTGCCTCACGAGGGCTCGAGAGTGTCTCTCGTCGGCCTGACTCGCTTGATGAGGCGTGTGTTGACTCTCGTGGAAGAGCTTTCGCCGAAGATCGTGGCCCGGTATCTCTTCCACCTCCCGAACTTTAGATCTCAGGCGGTCCTTCACCGACCCCCTCACCTGCGTGGTCTGGTGGGACTGCTGGATCTTGGCCCTTTCTGAGACAGCGATGTTATCCTTACTCACCATGATCTGCTGCAGAAAAAAGGTATTTGTGATTGCAAAGAAACACTAAGCCCTTCTTCTAGCGCCAAATGTTAACGTCAAGTTTCGTCTGCGCGTCCAATCATAAAATTCACGCGCTGAAACCTGCACAATAACAGATCACACAGAAGCTTGACGGTCGTGCCGCCGGGGGATAGCTCCGGTGTGAGAATAAGTACAGGCCATTCACAAGGTTTAACAATGGAGGTTATGTGTTTAGTGCTCAAAGTAGGTCTTACCCGTTAATTGTAACCTTGGCCTTGTATTTATAGAGCTCCCACCACCTTGGTATCCTCCTCCGAATTAGCATAAGACTCTCCTAAATATGTTAGCTACCATATTTGGGTCCAACATAATCTCCTTAAAAGGTGCAAGTGGAATTCCTTTCCACCACTACCTTTGGAGTTGCCTTGTTAGCGTATAATTAGGGTTAATGCCCTTAATCACGCAAACTCCTTATCACTCCAACTCTGCATGCGGGCTGCTCAAACTTTTAGGCCCAACCTATCAGCCAGACAAAAGCACCGGTCTGGGCCCTGTCTCAAAAGACGCGAAGGCCCGACCCCGACCTCCATGGTCACAACTGGGTCCCGGCCTATTGGGTTCGGGTACCCGACCCCATCTTCCTCTATGCTACGGAACACATGAGCCCGACCTACTTTGACCCGACCCAAACTTTTAACCCAAAAAAAAATCGATAAAACACTCCCGAACAGTACCGGACCCCTCCTCCTCCGTCCTCCCTCGACCTTGCTTTGATCTGATTTGACTCGGCGTATTGTATTAAAGCGGAGCTTTACTCTAATTCAAATACAAGAGAGTTTGACGCGATCAAAACTATTCTTAATATCATAAAAAAACTTACCCCGACATATTTTTTCAATTTAAAATCTCTCAGTTTAAGTCTGTGTCATTTTAAGTCAACCTTATTTACTCCAAATCCATCTGATTCAAAAATGGCTAAAAAATATTAAAATTTACATTGTAAAATTATAAAATTATAATTTATACTTAGTAATACATTTTAATTAGTTTTTCATTTTGACTATTAAATTAGTTACAATTAAATAAATTTAAAAAAAGTTTTAAAATTTAAAGTTTCATAAATAAATTTTCAAATCGCTCATAGGAAGAACACTCCCATCTCTATTATACTTTTTAGGAGTGATTAATATAAAATTAATTTTAATTAGTTAATCAATATATATTGATCAATTTATTATTAAATTAATTTTACGATAATCGAATTCATACTTTCCTATTGCCATGGGCCCATGCAATGCAATTAATACTATTAGGTCGGTACCAACTCCATTTTCCACACGCGTCAACTCCCAAGTCTCCCATCATTCTATTTTGGGAGCTTAAGCCTGGGCAAGTGTTTTTAATTAAATATAAACATATATATACTTTAGTAGGACTACTATTTTTGACATTTCAAATGCATTTTTAATAGGCGACGGATTTAAAGTATATCTATTAAATATTTTTTTAAAAATAATATATTTTTATTAAAATTATATTATTTGGAATTTTATTTTTTTAAAAAAATAATATTAAAATAGAGTGATTCCACTTATTTTTCTTTTATTTATAAAAATATCACTCTCTTTCTCATTTATTTTTTAAAAGAATCTCAAAAACGATATTGTTTTAATAACCGCATGATATTAAAAGAGTTATGTTTTAGGTTTGTCCTCTTCAATAAATAGAGATTTTGCTAAAAATATTTTTGACAGTATTGGCCGATGCACAATGTACAAATTGTTTTTAAAAATTATATCACACACTTTCGTATAATTTTTCCTTTAAATTTTTTAAACTGAGGTTTATAATTGTCTAACTAAATATTATTTTAACTTTTTAATAAAAACACTTTGTTAAAAAATCTAAATTTAAATGTGTTTTATCTCACCGTAAAATTTACACTTACTTTGTCCCATCTAATGTCTTGGTATATATTTCACACAAATAAAAAAAATTAAGTAGAAGATATTGTATTAAAGAATTACACTTGAGATATGATTATTAATTCCAAGTGTCTTGTTTATTTTCAAATTTAGACTCGGGACAATTAGTCTCAGAATTATAAAATGTCTTAATCATCTTGACATTATAATTATAATCCTTGCAAACTAACATAACTTTAGAATTAATAGTCTTGGGATTATAATTTTTGCTATGTTTGTTTGTAAGGATTATACTTAGGATATGACTATTAATCATAAGTGTCTTGTTTGTTTTCAAATTTAGACTTAGGACTATTAGTCTCGGGATTATAAAATGACTTAATAATATTGACATTATAATTATAATCTCGAAATTATAATTTTAAGATTAATATTCTCGAGATTATAATCCCAAAATTATAATTTTTACAAACAAACATGGTCTAAATAATAAACTCGAAATAAAGGTCACCTAATTTACATTTATCACCTTCCGCCAAATTTGAAAATTTGAACGATACACTTAAAGTTAAAACACTAATTAGTTATTAAAATTCATAAAGTTGAGCCCAAAGTTCACACAGACGAGAGCTTAAAATGTGCAACGTCTTCCCCACTCAGTCAAACCTTGCATTGACACCTACAAATTCTTTAGAATTACAAATAGGGAAACTAAAAGAAAACTGATATTTTCCCAAATCTCCCCCCTCACATGAATATAAATAGTAGTAGTAAATAAAACTCACATTTATACAAAATAAATGTGAGTGAAAATAATTTTACCGCATAGAAATAACAATACAGGGTAATTAAAAGATATATTCTAGGTTAATAAATTCACGCCATTATTATGCATAACTTTATACATATACTAATATATTCATCGGGTCATACGTTTAACGTTGGTTATATAGTATAGTTTACAATTTTTCTGAGCGGTTAGATTGAACCACCAATTTTAGTATGATCGAGTAATATATTTATCAATATATATGCCTGTTCATACTTGATACATTCAGATAAATTTGAGAGCTGAGATTTCTGGCGAACTTGAAGGATTTTCCGGCGGGAATGAAGCAGAGAGCAAGGATAAGCATGAAACTCGGAAATGGCGACAAAGTTGAGACTGGGCGGAGCAAAATAAATGCGTCCAAAAACGAGAGATTCGAGAGGAGATTACTCAAATACGAGGATTTGCCAGAGTATTTGCAGGATAACGAGTTTATATTAGATTATTATCGGTGTGAATGGCCGTTAAAGGACGTGATCACGAGCGCATTTGCTTGGCATAACGAAACCCTAAACATTTGGACGTAAGTATGCAGCTCAATTTTATTTTATCAATTTTCGCAGGTGAAATTTTGTCAATTTCGTTTGAATTTTGATTTCTATTTTAGGCATTTGTTGGGATTTTTGGTGTTTTTGACATTGACGGTGTTGAGCTCAATGGAGAAGACGAATGTAGAAGGTCTGATCGGGAGTATTTTTAGGTATTCAGGACTTTTTTGTCATTTCACCCCATTATTATGGGTTTCCCTTATTTATCATTAGTTTTCTTGTCTTTTTGATCTTTTCTGCTGTTTAAGACCGGCGGCTCGACGACCGTTCACGATGATGATGTCCACAATCATGGGCTCTAATACTACTTCTTTATCGGTTAGTGCATGCTGTCTTTATTTATTTCTAGTACGAGTATTCAGTTTTTGACAACGTTTGTCTAAAAAGAAACGGAGAGACAGTTGAATTATTAGTGGGAAGAAAAATTAATGGAGAGTAAATTAGATTTGTACGTGAGTTTAAGAGAGGTTATGTTTCTGTGTTTGATTGTATCTTAACAACTTATCTTTTAATACATTTTAAGAGTTCATATATTTGTTTTAAAAGAGTTAAAATATAAATATGAGTTTAAACTATTTAGAACGTCTCTTAATATAAAGATGTGAACTATTAAAATATATTAAAAAATAAATTATTAAGATACAATCAAACACCGTCTAAATCAAATACCACAAGTGGTAGAGTCCTGATGAACAAAAAATTTACTCTTTTTTTTAATGTTTCTATAAGCATGAAAAAAAGTCATCAAGTATTATTTGAGCTGTAATATTAAAGTACCATTTGATCTCTATTCCACTTTATAGGGTGTATCAAATGACATATCAGTTCGTCATATAATTTTACTTTTAAGTATACTCATATGATGCCTGCGCGCTCTGCCTGATGAGTATATCATAATTAGTCTTAATAGTATTTTATTTACGTGATTCAGACTTGCAGAAAGAATTGTGTGAATCGGTGATAGACCCCACTCCTAGTATGGGAAATATTGGCTAAACAGGAATCTGGTTGGTCGGTGGGCTGAAATATGTACATATTTTTTTGGTAATTGGACCCACGCTCCATGTGATAGATATACCATATCGCGATAGTCCAAATTTTAATTTCCGTCTAACAGAATGTGTCTTTCACATTAAAATAAAAATACTACAAAATAAGTTTTAAGCTTTGTTACTCTGAACTACATGTAAATACGTAAGATTTTCCCCCTTAAAATGGGTGTACTCTATTTAAGTACTTTTTATATAATATTTTCTTAATTTTAAATTATAAATTAATAATAACTTTTTAAAAGTTAATTTTAAATATTTTTAAATTTAAAATTGATATTAATTCATTTAATTTAAGTTATGTTAATACAATTATAAATATTATAAATTACTTAAAAAAGATGAAGTATTACTTTAGTTGGAAAATGACGTCGATAATCCTTTTTTGTAAAGATACGTAATAAGTGAGAATATCTTATAATTCTATCAAATCCATATATTACTCCCTCCATCCCTAAAAAGATGAACAAAATATAATTTACACACATATTAAGAAAAATAAAAACAAATGAAAGAGAATAAAAAAGTTTTAAATCTATTTTTAGTGACCTCACAATATTATATAAAGTGATAAATATTTTTATTTTTTTAATACTAATAGACTCTAATAAATAATTTAATTATCTTTCATTTTATATATTTTATCAAATAAAAATATTTATAGCTTTAATTATATTTTTAAAGATAAAAAGAGTAATAGTCGGATACAAATTTATGGCGATACATATACATAGCTATCGCATTAGTTTTGTACCTGTCACTCGCATGACTCTAACACGAGCTATAAAAGACAGCTGGTACTTGACTAAGGATTACCTCTTTGAAAAAGCTGTTCCCTACTTTATAAATCAAATTAAAGGAAAGTGGCGGTGATATTAGTATTTCATCCACTCTATATATCCTACTTTTATTAAAATGAATATTTTTACTTGTTCTATTTTTCTCAAATAAATATAATTGGAGTGACAATCTCACTACCAAAATAAAACTCTTGTTATAATTTTACTACAGCATTGCTTAGAACTCGGAAAGAAAACTTAATTTTACAACATCCTCATTATTCTATGTAATGAATACACTTTTGATTTTAAACATAAACATTAAGAATTATCATGGGAAGACAATAATATGTAAGCTTTATAAATTCCGGCAACTGAGCTAAAATATTGGGAATTTTGTTTGGCCTCATTTCATCGTAAGAAAATATTAAAGTTGCTTGTATTGTATGTATCTTCAGGCTTTTAACTGTTAAGCTTAATTAGGTATGTTTGGGTTCGCCAGCTACCGTGACAACACAAATTTGTGTATAAACATTCCAATATTAGTTAAGTTGAAAACTTCAATAAAGCATATTAAAGTGATTAAACTACATCTTAGTACACTATTGCAGAGGTTCATGACAGCTTATTAGTGCCACTAACTTGACTTTTTTGCTGTTTCTCGATCTTCTTCTTTTGAATAAGGAACTAGCTAGCTATAGATAGACTTTTGGATCTTCCTTAAGTATATATATATATATATATATATATATATATATATATATATATATTCTATGTCTTTGTTCTTATAATTTCTGGATTAGTGATAAATTGGAATTATGATGTATGAATTTATGATTGCTAGTCCTTAATTTTTTCTTCTTCTATGCTCACATCAATTAGTAATGCATTTACAAAATTCTCTTTGGGATGAATAACTTTCTAAAGTTCACATATCCCCAACGTCACTCGAAATTTACATCTTAAATGGAGCAAAACTGAATTGCATATCATTGCTAGGATTTATGGATAAGAAATCATATAGCTCCTACAAAGTATATAAACATAGTGATTGATACTGTTGAAACTTGACAGTATTTTAATAAATATCTTAAATACAAAAACAAAATAAAATTAATAGATGGTGTTATTGCGGAACCTTTGTATAACGAGTTCTAAGTTCTTCATAGAAATTGATTATAATGTTTACTTCGCAGGGTTTGAATGTAAGACGCATCCTTAGACCATCAACTTTTCTTTTTTATGGAGTTGATGATTCTGCTGCAATCCCAAAATGGCCTTGGTTTGTTTTCTTAGGCGGGGCTATGTGTTGTTTGGTCTGCAGCTCCCTATCCCACCTCTTTGCGTGTCATTCCCGACGTTTCAACCTCTTCTTCTGGCGCCTTGATTATGCTGGCATTTCTCTCATGATAGTCTGCTCTTTTTTCGCTCCCATCTATTATGCTTTCTACTGCCACCCATACTCGCGCCTCTTTTATCTTACCTTCATTTCATTGCTTGGTATCCTTGCCATTATCACCCTCCTTGCGCCAGCTCTCTCAACTCCTCGTTTCCGATCCTTCAGGGCCTCCCTCTTCCTCGGCATGGGCTTCTCGGGGGTGATTCCAGCAACTCATGCTGTTTCTTTAAATTGGGGCCATCCACAGATCACTCTGGCTCTTGGATATGAAATTGTCATGGGCCTTTCGTATGCCATTGGAGTGATGTTCTATGTGAGGAGGATACCAGAACGATGGAAGCCTGGAGCATTTGATATTGCAGGTCACAGCCATCAGATTTTCCATGCATTTGTTGTTGCAGGCGCACTTGCGCATGCTGCTGCCACCCTTGCTATCATGGACTGGCGCCAGGGTTCACCATTTTGTTCTATTAGACATGGTACAGTACTTAGCTCGACATGACACAATTGAGGGCGTTTCTAGCACCGGTATATTTTCAGGCTGTATATTTCTTGAATTATAATAAATATATTATTAACTGGTTTTCCTTGGGAGTATTGTATAAGCACAAAGCTCTATTCTTGTATAACAAAAAAACTTCATAGGCACTCATTTCTTAGCATCATTGAAAATCAAGGTACTCATGATCACTTCTTTGTCCCTTAACAGCAACCCGGGCTACGGTCAGAAAGAAGTTGGGGGTTAGATTCCATTAGAAAGAAACGTTTCTCTCTCCCTCTCACCCTCCTGAGTTTTGCCTGAATAACTAACTCTGCTCAAGAAAGCTTAAAATGTCTCTAGCTCGTATGTATTTAATTGTAAAATTATGTAATTGGGTAATCCCCTCCTTTCCATTCCACTTAATTCGATGGCGTGTTTGAGATAGATAGATAGATAGATAGATAGATAGATAGATACAAGCATTGAAGATAGGCTAGGCTAGGCTAGGCTGATGGAGACGTAGATTTTCTGTATCCGTGATGTATGTATGTATGAGAGATTTTGTTAGTATTTACTGCTTTTAGTTGAAATATAACTATTCAGTTTTGTCTTCTAGGAGGGTTCGGGATTAGTTATCAATTTCATGTACGTATAAATCAATTTTGTCAAATCTATATATAAAAGCACTCCTTTTCAGTTGGACAGTATTGTTTAGTTAAAAGTTAAAACAAATTAAAGGCTTGAAAGATTAGAACGTATTAAAATTTTCAACATGAACAGAATTTGTGCTGCAGGTTCATTTCAAAATAAGACATGAACTTGGAGCATGGTCAACCCAACCCAACCCTATTATGCTTTTGATATTAGTGTGTATATATATCAACCAACTTGTTTTTTTTATCTATTATTATTATTATTATTTTCTTTAAATTAATATAACTTTATTTTAAGCTGAAAAAAATAAAAATAAAATAGAACAAGACTTAATTCCCTGGGGCTGAAGCTTTTACTTGCCCTAAAAACTTCTCAAGTTTTCCTGACTTTGACCTTTGTCATATTTAGTGAAATCGCTTATTAGATATTATTAAGTTATTAACATTTATTATACAAAAACTCTACGTGAACAGAAAAATTGGATACGAGTATATTTAAATTTTAACTATCAAATGATGAGATAAAAATATAAATAATTAAAATTTAAATATACTCATGCCTAATTTTTGGACTATGGCCTTGTTAACGCCAAGATCTTCTCCCACGTCCCAATCACGTAAGACGCTATGATCCTGCACAGTTCAACAAGTCAACACCAAAAGCTTGACGGCCTGACCGTCGGGGGATAGCTCCGGCGTGAGAGTCAGTACAGGCGATCACAAGGTTAACAATGGAGGGAAATAATGAACAGTGTCTGAGTGAATGTGAATCAAGATAATGTTGTGTGTAGTGTTTTGTTACCTCTTTTCCTTTTGTGATTCTTGCCACATACGTTCCCCATACCCGGTTTATTGTGCCACCCACTATCTCCTGACACCTCCTCTCATCCCCGGTCATCTCAGCCGAAAGTGTGTAGCTTATTTTCCCACCTACTATCACTGCTACCTCCCGCCGGTAATCGGAGTCCCATCCTCATTAATGCCATGCAGAAAGGTGGCAGACATAACAGTCAACTACTACTTTTGTGATGATTACTGGTCAAAGATAGGATAAGTAACACCTTACGTAATGGACCAACCCAGTGACTAAGCTCAATATTATAGTCAAGTAGCGAGGTCCAAGTTGTTTGACCCAATATGGTAAAGGTGACATAGTCCAAAAGACAAGTCCATTCGGCCTGGCCCAGTAGGAAAAGTATTATGGCCCAACATTGCCCCCCAGTCTTTTATTAAACAGGATGTTTAGTGAAAGACTGTAAATAGTGCGAGTCCATAGGGAGAAGGGATCCAATAAGCGCCGGCCCACCTTGGATAACCCACTAAAACCAAAATTGGACGTTACCCCTTCCTCTCCCACATCATTATCTCCAATTAATGGGCCGCCCTCGGCTCTCGTGCAAACTTTGAAAAGACCATTCGCTATAAAAGCCGCTGCCCATTCTCCTTGGATGGTTCCCTACTATTTCGAATTCACAAGAGCTTATCGTCTTTTCCTTCTCAAATTTCTTCATTTTCTCTGCAAATTCTCAACAATGGCATCTCAAAACCCTGATACAAGCTCTCCACTTCGTGTAGCCCCCATCTCCACCGTGACCCCCCATTCAAACCCTGACAAAGAGGTTCCGAGCTCAAACCCCCAAATCAGTGCCCCGAGTAAGGAAGCTCCGCCTATGGAATCACTTCCCAACCCCTCTGATTTTTTCAAAAATGAGGAAGATTTTCCTCACGCCAACACCCCCTCCACTGTTAATGAGGCTGAGCTCTGCAACATTCGGGCTCGCTATCAAATACCGGATACCCACAGGGTACGGATAGCAGCCTCCCACGAAAGGATGTACCAGCGTCCCGACGATTGGATCGTCGTCCCGACAACGTTTCTGGAGAAGGGGGTGAGGTTTTCCCTTCACGCCTTCCTGATCACCCTCCTAGGGTTTGTTGGAGTGGGGTTCGCCCAATTGGTGTCGAACTCGTACATCCATATATTGGCTTACATAGCCTTCTGCTACGAGATAGGAGTTCCTCCTGCTGTGGATTCCTTCTTTACCCTCTTCTCGGTAGGGAAATCTCGGGAAAAAGGCTTCAAGGTGCTAAGTAAGATAGCCCCTAAGCCCAATGCCAGAATCGAGAAGCGGTCTCTAATGGACACTCCTTCGAGCAACCGAGGATGGCATAATAAATGGTTCTTTGTCAACGAGCCCGAAATCTCCTCTGTCCCGGACTGGACCACTTCTGATCGCGTCTCTGCAGACTTCGAAGATATATCCGAGGAACGTATAAGAGAAATGACACGCATCATAGAGAAGATACCTCTGAAGGAGTGGAGCTTCGGCCTCCTGAGCAAACAAGCATGGTTGTACGACCACAAATTATCTCTCATCAAGCCGACTTCGATTGATCGGAAGGATCTGGATAGGTACCTCTCTGGTAAGCCTTCATCACCTTCCACCGAAGTTCCACAGGAAGAACTTCTGGCTTCGGAAGCCCATGACGCGGAAGTCTTCCACGGATCAGAAGCTGTGGAGGAACCTAGCCGACCTCGACAGAAGAAGAGGGCGGTTCGGAAAGTCCGGTCAAATCCTCAAGGATCTCAATCAGCTTCTGCAGCGAGTTTGATTGACATGCCTGCGAACGAGCGAATGTAAGCTCTTCGGATTAAAAAGAGGAAGACCAAGGTGACTCCTCTGTCCGCCAATGAGCTTCGGGTTCCTCCTCCTGCAGTCGATCCTCCCATCGTTATCCCTGTGGAGATCCATGTTTCCGAAGATGAGCTCGAAAACCCGACCGAGTCTCCACTTATGTCTCGCAAAAGGAAACATCCTTCCGAAGATCAACCACCACCGCCCTCCGAACCATCGATGCCTTCTCCGCCGAGATCTTCCCCCTCCGCCTTCAGGCGAGAAGCTGCATCTTCTCCCACTGTATGACCGGAGTTTAACGAGAACTTTCCTTTCCAGCTGTTCGACTCCTTTGTTCGGGAGACCGATGATCATCGGTTCGGAAACAGCTCGATTAGGGATTTGATCGAAGAAGGCATGAGCCATCAGGCTAAGGTTAGTTTATTCAATTAGAATATTTAGGAACCCTCTGCTTCTTCTACTAATTCACTTTAAATGTCCGCAGGCAAATGTTGTCTTCGGGAGACTTCTTCCCCGATACAGAGAGTCCGAAGCCGAAGAAGATGCGGCCAGGCGAGAGATGGCTACTATGGCTTCTGCTCTGGAGAGAGAGAGAAGGGCCCATGGTACCACCATCTTCAATAAAGAATGCCTTCAGAAGGACTTAAATAAGTTGAAAGAACAGCTGGAGATAGCCGAGGCCACCCACCAACTGACCGTTACTACGAACATAGACCTGGTTCGCCAGAACGAGGTCCTTGTTGGGAAGAACGAAACGATGGTGAAGACCAATAAGAGCTTGGCTATACAAGTACATGATCTTGAGGCCAGGGATTTGAGACATCTGAAGGAGCGGACAAAACTCGAAGAGGAGCTCCGTGAACTTCGGGCTTTGAGAGATTTGGGTCCTCCTCTAACCGGAGATCTTCGGAGAGAAGTTCAACAAGAATACCGAAAATCTGCCGAGTTGAACGAGGAGATCGTCCAGATGTTCTCGGATGGATACGACGAATGCCGAAGCAAAGACAAGGCAAGACTTGTCGCTGCCGAGGTTGACCCGACCATCCTGGATTCCTCGGAAGACGAAGCCGATCCCTGAAGATGATTCTCTTTTCCCTTAGTTGTTAGGATTCTTGGAAAGCTTCTATCATTTTGTAAATAGCATTATGTAAATAAAATATCAACATTATTCCTTATGACTTCGGTGTATTTACTGTTTATCGACACTTCAATATCGATCCAATCTTAAAAAAAAAATGTACAAGCTCCTTCGCGGACTTAACTTAAACTGTTAATTAACAACTAGGCAAGTCGTATAACAGATAAGATGAAGTTAAAGAACGTGGCATTCCGAACTCAACACTTAGAAAAATTTAGGCAATAATAACAAAGTAAAGGAATACTTATTCGTTACCAAAGTGTGAGGTAGATGCCGTGAGGGGCCTGACGAAGTCTGAATGACGACACTTGCCTACCCCGAAAGGCCTGACAAGGTCGTAAGGAACACCTACCGATGTGGCTACCATCGTATGGTCAGCGAGTCCTCCCGAACCTCCTTACACCGATGACGTTCGCCTACCACGAAGGGCCTGACGAAGCCATAAGGACCACCTGCCAATGAGGCTACCATCGAATGGTCAGCGAGTCCGCCCGAACCTCCTTACACCGATGACGTTCGCTTACCACGAAGGGCCTGACGAAGCCATAAGGACCACCTGCCAATGAGGCTACCATCGAATGGTCAGCGAGTCCGCCCGAACCTCCTTACACCGATGATACTAACAACAACGAAGACAAGATTTGCTTGAAAAGAAAGGAATTTTTATTGATGATGACTTAAAACTATTTACAGACTTCCGGTGTACTGGCAATGTGGCTACTAAAAATACTTTCGAAGCCTGCCTGCATGCCAAGTATTCTTGATCTCTGATCCGTCCAGAGCCCTCAATCGATAAGTCCCCGGCTTCGGTACTTCTATGACTTCATACGGCCCTTCCCAATTCGGCATCAACTTTCCCACATTCTGAGGCGTAGATGCTTCGGCTTCTCTGAGAACGAAATCCCCTACTTCGAACATGCGAAGCTTTACCCCTTTGTTATAATGCTTAGCCACTCTTCGCTGATAAGCTGCAAGTTTGACCAAGGCTGTTTCCCTGACTTCTTCAAGTAAATCAAGGTTGGCTTTCAGCCCTTCATCGTTGTATATTTCTCTGAACTGACTAACTCGAAGACTTGGAGATCCAATTTCAACTGGGACCAAGGCATCAGTACCGTAGGCCAGTCTGAAAGGTGAATCCCCCGTTGTAGTCCTCGGAGTAGTCCGATAAGCCCATAATACGCTGAGCAGCTCTTCCGGCCATCTTCCTTTGGCTTCATCCAATATGCGCTTGATCCCGTTTAGAAGTGTTCTGTTAGTCACCTCGACCTGCCCATTTGACTGTGGATGAGCCACTGAAGTCTTCCTGTGCTGGACTCCCAGTTCCTTCAGAAATCCTTCAAATTTTGATCCCACAAACTGGCGTCCGTTGTCTGATATCACCACTTGAGGGATCCCGAAGCGAAACACTACGGATTCTTTCATAAATTTCAGACACTCATGTTCCGTTATCAGCCGGAGTGGTTTCGCCTCGACCCATTTGGTCATATAATCAATAGCGACGATGACGAAACTGACCTGCCCTTTAGCTTTCGGTAACGGACCCAGTATATCAATCCCCCAGACAGCGAAGGGTATAGGAGATAGAATCGAGTATAGCTCTTCCAGTGGCTGATGTGGGATCGGACTGTTGAGCTAGCATTTACCACACTTTTTCACGTATTCTGTAGCCTCCTTGAAGATCGTTGGCCAGTAGTACCCCTGCCGAAGAACTTTGTATGCCAGCGACTTAGCAGCCATATGGTCGCCGCAGATGCCCTCGTGAACTTCCCGAATAGCATAATCAGCTTCGGACGGAGTCAAACACTTTAGCAGTGGAGACGAGAAGGCCCTTCGGAACAGATCCTCATCTATCAGAACAAAATTAGCACTCTTGTACTTGATTTTCTTGGCCAGCATCTGATCCGAAGGTAGAACGCCATCTGCCAGATATTCCAGGTACGGGGTCAACCAACAATTGGTTCGATCAACGCACATTACCGATTCATGATGAACTCTAGGATGTTACAGAATTTTCAAGTAAACTGATCCATCAAAAACGTTAACATCCGTAGTGGCTAATTTGGAGAGTGCATCGGCAATGGAATTGTCATCACGTTCGACCCCTTGAAACTCGTAGAACTGGAAATACTGAAGTCGCTCTTTCAATTCCGCCAAATACTTGATCATTCGATGACCTCGGGCTTCGTATTCCCCGGAGACTTGTTTAACGACTAACTGAGAGTCGCTGAAGATAACTATTCTTTGCACTTCGAGACTCTTAGCTACTCGCAAACCCGCCAACACTGTCTCGTACTCTGCCTCATTGTTCGTCGCTTTAAACTGAAATCTGATGGCCTGTTGCACCTTGAATCCCTCCGGACTAGTCAGAATAATCCCTGCTCCGCTGACGTCTGCGGTAGAAGATCCATCTGCATACAGCGTCCACGAACTCTACTTCTGCTGAAGGGCCGCAACTATGCTTTCAGATCCTCCCGCTTCTGCTACAGCTTCATCAGCTTCAGAAAACGAACACTCGACCACAAAATCAGCCAAAGCCTGCCCCTTGATGGCAGTTCGGGAATGATATTCAACGAAGAACTGAGATAGCTCCATCGTCCACGCAGCTAATCTCCCCGATACCTCAGGTTTGCCCATAATTTTCTTCAAAGGCTGATCTGTGTATACTATTACCAACCTACCCTGGAAGTACTGCCTAAGCTTTCTACTAGCAGTTATTAAAGCAAAAACAAACTTTTCAATATTTGGGTACCTTGTTTCGGCATCCCGAAGGACATGGCTTACATAATAAACCGGGTGCTGCTTACCCCCAACTTCTCGCACCAAAACTGCTCCTACTGCCAACGAACTAGCTGCTAAGTACAAATATAAAGGCTCAGCAGGAGCGGGCTTCACCAACAAAGGCGCCGAAGATAAGTAGGACTTGATGCTCTAGAAGACGTTTTCGCATTCCGAAGTCCATTGGAACGTCTTGGCATTCTTCGGCCCTTTCAACGTGTCGAAAAATGGCAAACACCTTTCTGCCGATTTGGACATAAACCTCCTCAAAGCTGCAATCCTTCCAATCAGACGCTGAACGTCTTTAAACGACTGAGGAGTCTTCATGTCCAGGATCGCTTTAATCTTCTCTGGATTGGCTTCAATTCCCCTCTAACTGACCAGGTAACCCAGAAATTTGCCAGCCCCTAATCCGAAGGTGCACTTGGCAGGATTCAGTCTCAATTTGTGGTAACGGACTGTCTGAAAGCATTCCTCCAGGTCATCTAGATGTTTGTGCACCAACATGCTCTTAACAATCATGTCATCCACATATACTTCCATATTCTTGCCCAACTGAAGCCTGAAGACATAGTTCATCATCCTCTGGTAAGTGGCCCCGGCGTTGATGAGGCCGAAGGTCATTTTCTTGTAGGCATATACCGACCAATGCGTAATGAACGCCGTCTTCGGTATATCCTCTTTACACATGGAGATTTGATGATAGCCAGATAATGTATCCATGAAGCTTAACAAGGCATACCCCGAAGTTGCATCGATGAGCTGGTCAATGTGGGGTAATGGATAGAAGTCCTTCGGACAAGCTTTATTCAGGTCTGTGTAGTCAATGCAGACCCGCCATTTCCCGTTCTGCTTCTGGACCAGTACCACGTTTGCCATCCATTGCGGATAGTCGATCTCGAAGATGAAGTCAGCAGCTAGCAGCTTCGCAATCTCTTCATCGATGATTCTCTGGCGCTCGGGCGCGAAGATCCTCCTCTTTTGCCGAACTGGCTTCTTCGACGGGTCCACTTCTAGCCGATGCTCAGCAATATCCCTACTCACTCCCAGCATGTCCTGAGGCTCCCAGGCGAAGATGTCAACATAGCACTGCAGGAGTTCAATGAGGTTCTTCCTGAGAGGTTCCGGCAGGCCCGAACCTAGCTTCACTGTCTTGTCCTCTTTGCCCGGGACAAGCTCTATCTCTTCTGTTTCTTCGGCTGGCATGACCAACGGTTCTGAGCTGCTTTCTGTGAAGGGTTCGATCTCTATCGCCATGGTCTGTTTTTGCTTCGACACTTCTACTCCCGAAGTGATCACGGCATTTCTATAACATCTTCTGGCCAGATCCAGATCTCCTTTTACCTCCCCAACCCCATGAGCCGTAGGAAATTTGATTTTGAAATGAGGGATAGAGGTTACAGCTTGTAAAGCAATCAAAGTGGGTCTCCCCAAAATAGCATTATAAGCAGAATCTACATTCATAACGTAAAATTTGTAAATGATTTCTACCTGCTGGGGGGCCGTTCCGAAGATAACCGGCAGTTCAATGGTTCCAGTCACTTTGACCGGATCGTTGCTAAAGCCGTATAAAGGGGCCTCCTGTCCGATCTCCATCTTCTGCCCATCAAGATGCATCCTCTGATAAGCATGAGCATATAGGATATCCACAGAAGACCCGTTGTCGATCATCATGCGCTTTATGTCCATCGAACCCACTTGTGCCGTCACGACCAATGATCCCTCGTGCGGTTCGATGGTTTCCGAAGGGTAATCCTCATCGGTAAAGGAAATTACAGTACCCGGGAAGGGTCTGTCGGGCTTCGGGAGGGTACCCGCCACTGACATAACCGAATCTAGATAGCTTCGGCGCTTCTTCCCAACAAGCTTACCCGAAGTGCCCCCAGTGATGACATCAATTACTTGCCTTGCGGGCGGTTCGGGAGCGGGGAACATTTGCTGAATTGGTTGGGCTGCCTGAACAGGTCCTCTACTCTGCTGCTGGTTCGTTCGGGCGGCCACATAATGAACTAACGCCCCGTCCTGCACCTTTCTCTTGATAAAATTTTTCAGACTAGCACAGTCGTTCGTATCGTGACCCGAGGCCTGATGATAGTCACAATACTTGCGAGAATTCCCTTTCCCGGGCTTAAAGTTATCTCGAGGTGGTTCGAAAATAGGTTGATTCTTGATCTACTCCAAGATAACAGCCCTGTCGGCGTTGAGCGCCGTATATGTCTTGTTTACCCTCTGAGCGGGAGCGGACGAGCGTTCTCCACCCTGCCTCCAATTATTATTGTATTTCTTTGATTTGCCGTCGCGACGGCCTCTATCTCCTTCATTTCTACTCTGGTCTCCCTCTGCTCTGTCCCGATCTGTCTCTTTAAGTCGCTCTGAAGAGGGACGCTTGAGGCTATTCATGGCCTCTTCTACCACAATATAGCCTTCTGCTTTGTCGAAGGCTTCTGTGAGACTCTTCGGGTGGTGAAACATCAACTTCTTCACCAATTTTTCTGATTTGACCAGATCTAATCCGTTCTGAAACAGTCCCACGGCTTGTAGATCGTTCAGGTCTGTCACTTGGCCGACTTCTTCACGGAATCGTTTCACATATTGGCCCAAAGACTCATTCGAGAACTGCCGAACCTGAGCCAATGAGCCAGTTGGTTTTCCTCTTCTTCTGTTGCTCCCGAAGCGGGCGTGGAACTGACTGCACATATCCGCCCAGGATGAAATCGAGTCTGAAGGCAAAGTCCCCATCCACTGCCTGGCATCCTTTCGGAGTGTCGTGACAAAAGTATGACAATTAACAGCATCGCTAAAGTCATAATAATCCATCAGTCGGTCGAACGCCTGACTGTGGTCGTAGGGATCTCCCGATCCGTCATAACTTTCAATGTGAGGCAACCTCTTGGTGGGGTCAGCCTTTTCTCTCAGAATCTCCGCGGAAAAAGGGGATGCCTTCTTTCCCGAAGTCTCCTTCACTTTCTGTACTTCGACAAGCTGCCTCCGAAGCTCCTTCACCTCCTTCACCAGATATTCCACGCCCTCGGGTTGGGACGATACTTCTTTTTCCGGTGACCCTTCCCTCTTCTGGGTGGATCGGTGCTTTACAATAGAACCCCCCACTTTCGAGGGGCTTTTATGACGATGATGGTCCACAAAGCGGAGCGCCCTCGGTGGACTTTCAGGTGTACGGCCTCTAGATCTGCTTCGTCTCAGTGCCCGGCTGCTGCGGTGGGAATGCGCAACAACGAGCGCCTTCTTAGTATTCTCCGGAGTACGATCTCTGGACCGACCCCTTCGTTCGCTTCGACCCTGCTCCTTAGAAGCGACAGGGTGATGTGCCTTCTTCGATCTTTGAGGAGTAGGGCTTCTGGACCTTCTTCTTTCCCGAAGTCGATCCTGAGACTCACGTCCGGAATGAACAGGCTCTTTCCCACTCCGATGCCCCCGTTCTTCAGATTGGACATAGCTGGAAGCTTCGTCCCTCAGTTCTGCTATTCGGGACATCTGCTCAGCTGTGTCCCGCCGTTGCTTCACAAGCGCCTCCATGGCCCTATCAGCTTCATCTGCCATCTTAGCCAAGCGGGCAGCCTTTTCATCCTGGTCATCCCGGTATCGAGTTCTAGGCGAGGTGTCTTCTACTCGTTTCAGGCCATGACCGGACCCTTTCTCTGCTGTAAAAATTAGCTGTCGCTTGGCTTTGCTCACAGCTCTCGGACGAAAATCTCCATGTGATCGTTTGGAGGCCGTGCTGGCATGAATACTTAGTGCATGTCTCAAACGGTCCTTGACAGATACCCGTGGTAATGATTCACTGGCAGCCATCGGCTGCCCCTCCGGTGTAGGTGTCCTACTCTTTCCCATGAACACCGACGTAAAACGAATAAGGTTGGTGATTAAAAAAAATACTCAGGACACTAGAACTCAGGCCCTCCTTCTAGCGCCAATGTTAACGCCAAGATCTTCTCCCACGTTCCAATCACGTAAGACGCTATGATCCTGCACAGTTCAACAAGTCAACACCAAAAGCTTGACGGCCTGACCGTCGGGGGATAGCTCCGGCGTGAGAGTCAGTACAGGCGATCACAAGGTTAACAATGGAGAGAAATAATGAACAGTGTCTGAGTGAATGTGAATCAAGATAATGTTGTGTGTAGTGTTTTGTTACCTCTTTTCCTTTTGTGATCCTTGCCCCATACGTTCTCCAGACCCGGTTTACTGTGCCACCCACTATCTCCTGACACCTCCTCTCATCCCCGGTCATCTCAGCCGAAAGTGTGTAGCTTATTTTCCCACCTACTATCACTGCTACCTCCCGCCGGTAATCGGAGTCCCATCCTCATTAATGCCATGCAGAAAAGTGGCAGACATAACAGTCAACTACTACTTTTGTGATGATTACCGGTCAAAGATAGGATAAGTAACACCTTACGTAATGGACCAACCCAGTGACTAAGCCCAATATTATAGTCAAGTAGCGAGGCCCAAGTTGTTTGACCCAATATGGTAAAGGTGACATAGTTCAAAAGACAAGTCCATTCGACCTGGCCCAATAAAAAAAGTATTATGGCCCAACAGGCCTCTTACTAAATAGTAGTTCCGTCAGATGAATCGAATCGTAGCCTTGATCTGATTTGGCTCGGGGTATTGTATTAAAGTGGAGCTCTACTCTTTTTGATTCATCGATCTGTGATCTTTGATTAACATAATACTCTCTCGAAAGTAAGTCCAACCAAACATGGCCTAAGTGGGAACTCTGTCTAGTCTGGACCTATCTGGAAATGAAAGGAAGGATTGAGGCCCATAAATTCCCAATCCCAAAGTCCTCTCCTGTCCACAACATCACTCGCAATAAACAATCAATCCTCAGTCCTCCAATCCAATTCTTAACCAGAAACAAAGACGAACCCACCAGTATGAGTGTATGTGTATGACAATGGCTGCTTCCGCCACGATGTTGTCTATTAATTTCAGTCTTTGCCCTTTTAACCAACCCCTTAAAAGCTCCCATTGCACAGTGAATTTCTTACCCTTTACAAAGAAAACCTCACTGAACCTCACTTCTTCCCATAGTATATCAGGGTTCGCCCCACTTCTCCGGCACAGCGTCTTCACTGTTACCTCTCCCACTCAAAATCCCCAGCCTCTCACTATTGTCTCTGCAAAAGGCTACAAAATGAAAACCCACAAGGTAACTCTCTCTCTCTCTCTCTACACACACACACTCACACACACACACACACACACATATATATATATATGTGTGTGTGTGTGTGTGTATACATTAATTTGGACTGGAAATAGTATTCTCTTGTTGTGGAAATAGGAAGATGGACTCTCATTCGGGGTTCGAGGGATTTAATATATTTGCTGAAGTTTGTATATACGTTATTGTAATAGTGATGATGTATAAAGAGCCTTGTTTTTGAGTTTATTTCCTTCCTCTTTTTATTAGTGAGGTTTTTTTATTAGTTCTTGATATTTGAAATTGTGATGATGTTATGAAATTATATTGTATTCCCTGTGGCTTTTAAAAAAAATTCTGGGTGTTTATTCTTTTCCATTTTCGTGGATTATTAGGTTTCAGCTAAGCGATTTTGGGTAACAGGAAGTGGGAAGATAATGAGGAGGAGAGCTGGGAAGCAACATTTGCTTGCAAAGAAGAATACTAAGAGGAAATTGCGGCTCTCCAAAATGGTTTGAGCTCTTTTTAACTCACTTATCTTTGTATGAATGTTTGATGTGCCAGCTTGTATAAGTAGACAAATTATTTTAAAATAAGGTAAAAATGTTCAATTGATTTTTTCTGTTGAAAGAGGTTCAAATCGTTATGGAAATGTCTAAGAATTTATGATGATATTGGTTCTCTCTTTTATTTTCTTTTCTTTAAGTTGAAATATTATTCTTCCACCTGAAGTATCTAGCGTGTTGAAAAATTAGCTCAGTGGCCTCCAACTTGTGGAATTTAACCAATTTTTATTTCAATAAGTCTTATGGAATTCAGTCAATACTAATGAAAAAATAGCACCCTTTGATATGATGCATTTTGGAGGGAAATTATAATTTGAAGCATTTTCTTTAATTTTCTCGTATTTGTGTCTTAATATATTTTAGTTTTTGTTAGTCTTTCTTTTTTTAAGTTTTCAATCTTTCAGATAAGGGTTGTTTAGAGTTGGCTTATCTGTCCATTGGTCAATATTTATACAATTTGTTTGTTTCATTGCTTATGATTTGCGTTGGCGATTCAATGATTTGTATGTGAAGACCTTTTACCATTATTTCTTCCAATTTGTGCTTTCTGTTTATCTTTGTAACTCTGTCATAGGCTGCCAGGCTACCAATTGGTAAACTAGGTATATACCTGAAGTGGGATTATAGAACAAGTCCAAACAAAAAATTATTGAGTCAAAAAGTATTTATAAACTTATGAGAAATATAAGGACTTTATGTAGCAAATCCATGTGACCCTGAAATATTCATACATTAAAACCACATATTTTCTTTTGGTTCTTGAAAAATGCAGATATCTAGACTGTACTACCTTCAAGTATATTAAGTTTATTGAAACGCTTAAACGAGGTTCTTGCCTCTTGGACATCAGTAGTATGATATAATGTTGGACTTGATCTTCTTGTTTGTTCTGCAATAACTTTTCCAGTGTTCTCCAAAGCTCATGTAAGATTCAGCATCACGAGAATCATAATTTTGAGAAAGTTTAGGGTTAGGAAATCTTGTTGAAATTTACATGCTTATATATAAAAGAAAATTGAACCTTTTCATTTGACTTGTAAATTTTAGTTATCTTTTATATTTTTCATGGTCCATGTGATGGTTGAATAGGCTAGACTATACCAAGAATTGATCAATTGCTAATTTATTTGGTAACAAAAAATAGCTTCCCAAGTACCTTAAGCAGTCTAGTTTCCTCTTCATTCTTCAATTGCAATCTTTAGTTCTGTTTGCAATCTGCTTTGATTTTTCATGCACAGGTACAAGTTAATCGCAGTGACTATGACAATGTGATTGGTGCATTGCCTTATCTGAAGGTAAATCGACAGAAGTAGGGAGAATCATTGTTTTGTATCATTCATGGAAGCCTAGTTCATTTGTTTGTTAAATGGTGATTCTAGCATCTTCTGTAAAGGAAAAATGGTCTCCGCTATTGTTTTAGTCACCTTTCCAGCTACTTGTGTGTTTGTGTGTGTGTTTTATATAACTTTTTGTACCTTGCAGCTTTCAAATGCTTAACATATTACAGGCACCTTTTTTTAATGTTTATTTGGAGCAATTTTTGTTGGTAAATTATTTTGGAGCAAGATTTCCAGCTTCTGTTCAGTTGGTCTCGACATTTTTCAGGTGTTTCCAAGCAATAAGTAGTATTCAATATGATTGAACATAATTAGGGTTGCAAATGAGCTTCAGTTGAATTGAGCTCAACTTTCTTCAGAGTTTTAAGAGTGCAAAATTGTATTCAGTTGGTCTAGATTTAAACCAATCTGAACTTGTCACTTGTTCCTACTGTGGTAAAGATCCTCGCATGGTTTTCCTGGCAAAACTTTAAAGATAATAATGGAGTAAGAAATACTCCAGCCTTTACAAAATTAAGAGCCATTCAGAATTTATGAAGTCAATTTGTGTCAAACTTACAGATTTTGCATTAGCTGGCGAATGAGGTAGATAATATGAATGGGTAGAAACCTGACACCCACCATTGATATATCAGATTGATTTGCAGCAATCTCATTTCTTAAATATCCAGGATGAAGAGCAATTCCTCCAGGTCCTTGAAAATGATATGATGATGTAGGCGTACTTTCTTCCAAAGTTATCCTCTGAAATAATGTTGGTAGAACAGAGCTAGCTAGAGCTGTACTGTGGGTCATATGGATTATAAACCCCACCATAATGCAGGTGTCCAACACCTCATAATCAAACATGTAATGTTCAGGATATTCATACGGATAAACCCCTGGTGCAGTTGCAGGGCCAAGCTTCCTCATAATTGAAATATCCGGGATCCATGGATGGGTTGATTTCTGATTTGCATAAAATAACATTAGTTTCTGGAAAAATCCCTTATATTTTTTTTTTCCATCCAAGTGAACAATAGATAATCAACAAATTAAGGCCATAGAAATATACAAAGGAACAAAAAGGAATAACACAAGTTACATAATGTTTGTATTATGCCATCGGTGAATGCATATACAAACAAGCACCATCCTTGGCTTGCCTAATTATATGTAATGGAGGAATGCAATGCAACTTGCTAGAAGACTGAAAAAGTAAAATAAACTTAACCTAAAGTTACGTTTGGATTGGACTAATAAAAGTAGGAATGGAATAGGCTCATTTTTATGGAATGAAAAAAATTGTGTTTGGTTGTGATTGGAATGGATTGAACTTATTTCTCTCAAATTTATGAATTTTATTCTTTGGGAGAGGGAAAGCATGGAATAACTCATTCCGTTCTCCATTCCATTCCTTTCCTTCGATTCAAACATAGCATAAGTTTCACAGAATCAGAAAGCATATAATTAGAAGGATCAATCTAGCAACTTTAGACCATACTACAAATTCAGAAAATAAAATAAAAAAATAAAAAAATAAAATAAAGCAACATTGTATTCTGAATTTGTTCAATTTTAACTCTCTTTTTTTAACATGCATGGTAGGTTAAGGCATAAGTAAAACTAGAGTCCACCGATTTAATACAAATACTAGTGGTTTTTAATATTATTAATCAAACCTGAGAAACAAGTCTTGTGTTTTAATATTGTTTAGCTTTCTTAAGTATTTCTATTTTATGTAGAGAGCTGCAATGAGAACCCCCGAGAGAGAATGAAATTAAAAGGACGTAAAAATATATTGGACCGAACGAACACTACAACATAAGCAGCCCCATGACTAGAGAATTTGATCAACTCATGCCACAAATGAACTAAACACTACCATATCACTTTTAAGAAAAACACACTAAGAAAACCATTCAATTCCAGGTAACAATATTGATTAACAATTATACACAACCCGATCCAATCATCATAGGAGGCCGGGCAATACAAATCTTGATCTGATTCCCAGCATAGGGATTTCGTGGGCACCTATAAATTGCACATATTAACAAGTTCCTAGCCTAAAGCTATCGCAAATATTCACAGATATTAGAGAGTATTATATACAGAGGAGAGATTAAACTGAACCGGTGATCAAACAGTACATAAAGGAAAAACACCCACCAATAAGTGAAATTCATCTTTGATTAATATATAATATATGTACACTTGGTTTCTTCCATCATGTCAGTTATCAGATTTTCGCAAGATCAGGAAGGAGGCTGCGAATGAATGGTGGCATCAGGTAACATTGCTACGGTCACTATGAAATATTCACAGCCAGCAGGAAGGCCATACAAGTTTGAAGTCAACTCCGAATTCAAGGCCAACCGACTGCTTCCCGTGTCAGATGCCAGGAACTCTGCTCGGTCTCCTCTACTATTCTCAACCCGAACTGGAGAGTGGGACCTGACTGTTTGCCGTTCAATATGCACAATCTGCCCAGTTATGTAGCTAGGACGATGCGGAAGATGATCAGCAAACAAGGCCACAGATTCGGCGGACAGGTAGTAGTGGTGGCAGTTCCAATTGATTGCCTCGTAATGCCCAGCAGAGTTAAGGACAAATGCAGCAATCTCATGGAGTTCCAACCGGCCAAAGGATATCTTCTCCTTGTTTGCCTGTTACAACACCAGTAACTATTATGCTTGAAAAATCAGGAAAAGGTAAGATAAAGAACTGAACTAATAAAAAACAAGTCAATTGCGTCCACCTTACTCAACAGCAAATATTCTCAAGTAAAATTGATTTGTATTAAGAAGTATATTGTCCATAAAGGGGCATTTCAAAGGCATCTTTCTTGGTCAGCTGCCTTCATTTGAACACTGCTGTTACTAAGCATTCTACTACAAGTGTCATCAACAAAACTAAATGAATTACCTGCTTCTCATGTTGATGCTTAATATATAGGGTATTGACCAACTCTTTCTTCTCTTCCAACTCCTTGGTAAGCTGCTCATTTGCAGCTTCAACCTTTGAGTACCTGTCTAGCAGCTCCATACGGTGCCTCGTCAAAGCATTAACATTATCAGCAAGTACCCGGACACATTCACGGAGCTCAGCAGTACCATCATCTTTATTGTCACTAGGTGAACTGAAAATTGCAAAACCAATTCAATCCACCATCATCATCCTCAATTACATAATAGTCTTTGTAAAGAATGTTATGGGACTACAACAAAGCAATTCGCACATAATCACCAGATTTGGAGTTTTCCAAGGCAATTTTCAAGATAAACTTTCAATATTTGATGGCATTTGTCCTATTTCTTATTTATTTTATGTAAACAAACAAAGATTATGCTCTTAAGAACAGATTTGTACCAGGATTGTAATTTTTGGGAAATTTGGAATTAGTACTTACCAGATTCATCATGTGTCCAAGGATTTTATTATTCACGATCAAATGGATGTTTAGTAAGATGGCTAAGCCAGGCATATTCACAAAAAACATTCACTAGCTACGCCACCGCATTCTTTAAATCGGGACATTTTCAGTTATGCTTATGTTGAAGTAGCAATTTTTTTTACTGCATTGACATATTTAATGCTTATCATGATTAGACTTTGTGTTTTATTGAGCTATGGGGAAAATTTTATAAATATTTTGCCTAGCATGCACCTAATTTCTCTGAGGCTAGCACCTCGCCTTGAAGCTGGGAGACCATTACGCTTTAGTGCGCCACTGCGCCTTGAACCTTTAATAACTACGGCAATGATTAGGAATATAAAATTGAGTAACCTACTTGGCCATAGATTGAGCTAAAGCATGCAACGACTCTGCGAAAGCAGCAACCCCTCCTGAAGACACACAGGTCCTAAGTCTTTCGAAAAGGCTGCGCAGTTTTACAGCAGAGGCACGTAATGCACTATACTCTGATGCCCTCCTGTCAGCTGCACAAAGATGGGTTTGGGCTTCCTCCCTTGCTTCATGTAGACAATTCTCTAGGTGCGCACAATTCATCTGCAAAACATAAACTTTGTCAAGTTAGGCTCATGAAAGTGAACAGAAATAATATTTTTGTAAGATGACAAATAAGCTGCATGATTTTGGGTTATATTAAGGAATCGCTGGCCAGGCCTTCATTCAAGACCAAATTTTCCATGAGCCTTCAGGCTTCAACAGAACCTTGATTATTCACTCTCATTAATATTCCAAGGTTATTAATAGATCAATAATTGAGATCTGTGTATGATTTTTATTAGTAATTTTTACAAGAGTCCAGGAAAATAAATGGTGGCACTCCTGTACAAAGATGAGTTAGAAAGGAGAAAACATGCTTTAAAAAGAATAATGTAAAAAGGTAAATTCACAAACTGACATTCTGGAAACTATAATTTTTCAACTAGTAAATGTTTCATAGTATACTACAAGAAATATTAGGATGGAGTTCTATTTGGAAGCATACATACAAACATTCATATAAATTTTTATTATTATTATTATTATTGTTTCAAATGTAGGCATGGTATATAGTATTCCTTGATCGTAACTTGTAAGTATATACGTGTGAGTATAACAACCATTATAGCAAATTTAGCTAATCATCCCAGAATTACAAAATATATAGGGTAACTGGCAAGAGTCATCAATAAATTGAAAAAAATAAAAAAAATTGATGCAAGCCATGTTAGAAAGATTATATATTATATATGTGGAATAATAGGGACATCAAGAGAAATGATCAAGAACTAATAACTACGGAGCTACATCCCTCCAAAATAAGCATTTGGCTAGGACCATGAGAATACCATGTTATTATACTAAATACCGAACAACTATGGGTGTTTTTCTTATATTGTCTTAAATTCTTTTTTGCTTTATGAGGTTGATGGGAGGAGAGAAACACACAAAAAGAAAGTTCAATTTGCGTTCAGTAGAAATTTAAAAAGAAAATGAAGAAAGCAAAGATGTTATATGCACATTAACTGTCGGAAAAAATAAACAAATTCGAAGAATCATGAGAAGATGATAAATAGAGATGATAATCGTATCCAACAACATCTGCATAAGAGCCAAATCTCTCCATACGAAGACAGGTAAATTTGATGATTGACAACAATAAAAATGGTTCAATCAATTAATAATTTTACATTTCTAAAAGAAACCAAGAGAGTCGGCTAGAAAGGCAGATGCTGCTTCTCTACAGCCATATTTGAAATTCACAGAATTTATAATGCTATGTATTTTTCATATCAAAATGAAACCAACAAAACAAGAGGATGAGAAAAAACTTACATTAAAAAAAAAATACCTGAGATTCATCTAGAAGCTTCTGATTGGTTTCTAACTCCCTTCCAAGCTTGGAAACCTCCTCCATTAGGGTTTCAAGTTTGGCTTCCCGTTCACTTAGTTCATTGGACTTTTCTGCAAGTAAATTTTGTAGTTCCAGCACAAGATCACCACTTATGTTAGAATCCAAACCTGGGCCAACTGTTGTGTCAGAAGGTAAAGTATTCAGAGGCTGCGACATGCTATCAGCAGTGAAGCTGGTTGCCAGTGCCATGCCCACGTCTGCCAACACCGTGTCTTTCCCATCTTTGTCATTGGAATGCACATCGTCATGATTTGGCTCTAGCATAGATGAATCCAATTGAGGATTTGATATTCCAGATGAATCTGTCATATTTTCATCCAAACCTTCACATGCTTTCTCTTGTTTATCAAGAACTCCTAATTTGACATTTAATGAGCTAGAGGCACAGGAAAACTCATCCATGGATACTAATGCTATGAGAGATTCTCCTTCACCTGATATATCTGACTTACTTTCACCAGCCTTCTCAGTTGAAGGGGTAAAGACAGATGCATCTTTATCAACTGAAAGCTTATGCTCCAGCAAATACTGATCAGACAACCTCTGCTCCAATTCTCGAATGCGTTTCTCATACGACTCGCACTGCATTTGCTTATTCTTTAGCATAGATATCAAATGTTTCCCATATTCATCTTTCAGATGCAAGGCTTCAGCAGTCTTCTCTGCCGCATCTTTCAGTAAATTCTCCACTTTGCCTTCATCTAGTGATTCATGTTCAACTTCGGAGCAAAACGAGCAAATCAGAGCTATTGCAGAAGCAAGTTCAGCTTTTAACTTTGCATTCTCAACTTCTATCTTGCTGGTCCCAGCAATCTCTACCAGCTCAGAAGCCTCGAGCATCTCTTCAGAATCATATTTCTCAGTGGCATCCAAAGAACTTTCTTCAACTTCAGCTGAATGAGAAGCATCATTAAACATGGAAAATGTACCCTTCACAGTTCCATGCTTCTCACCCCTGGAAGAAAATCCCACCAAATATTCAGGGGCATAACGTTCTATGTCTGAAATTTCAATATCAAGTAAATTAGTGTCAAAAGGAGTAACATTGACATCACATTGATTAGGAGTGTCATACAATCCCATGGATGCTAATATATCCCTAGGTATATAAGAGCTATGTAATTTGAGAAATTCCTCCCTTCTCCTGACTTCAGCATCCCTCTTTGTCGCAAGTCTTTCAGCCAATTGTCCAGCCATTCCCATGTAGAGCTTCATTGAAGCCTTTCGTCTCACTACCTCAGCAAGGCAAGCTCTATATGCAGGTCCAATCCCTCGAACCACCTTTAAGTGCTCAAATTGATCACTTTGACGTTTCAATGCCTCGTTGAAAACTGAAAACTTAAATCGTACGTCTTTGATGGAGAACTGAATGTATGCTATCTTTTGCATGTAACTTTGCACAAACATATTCATTTCATTTTTTTTGTTCCTGCAGAATTCAAGCAGGTTGGAAATTGATCGCTCGCAAGTTTGCATCTTAGGGAGGTAACTTTTTTCATGGCCATCATACATGGGACCTAATGCTGAAACTGCATCGTGAGGACGGAGTGAAGATGATAATTCGTTGGTTAGACAGTCATCCACAAGTTTCTTCACCATACCGACATCTTTGCTGCATGAATATGCATGCATGGTAAATAGAAATAAAAAAGTTATGCAACATACTATAAAAAGCACATAAAGGTGATGAATATGGAAAAGCGTGTTATGCACAAATAAAGGTCAGTCATAAATATGTTCACGAAACCAATATCCAAGACATTGAGCTTTTTATAGAATTAAAAAATAATAATAGCAAAAAACACATCAAGGTTGATAAGAAACACGGCCTGCTAGATGAGACCCTACTCTTAAGACATTTTCAGTATGCAAAATCAGACTCAAATTTTCAAGATTTTCTTTGCAACAGTATCAGAAGTTACAAATACTTATTTTTCCAGAAAGTTGAGCACCAGAACAAAATATAACTGAAAAATCTAACACAACCTTGAATAAAGAAACATAACAAGAAAATAATGAGGAATCGATCTGAAATCTAAAACACCAAGTACAATCATATGCTACAGAGTTGAAGAAAGACGAGACTGATGTGGAAATTGGAATAGATCAAGGCGTGTGAAAGAAAACAATACAGTGGCATAGGCACTTTGCCTATTACATTCATCAACAAACCCCGTACAAAGGTAAATGAGAGACTAGACGCAAAGACATTTGTTCCTCATCCTTTCTCTCAACTTTCTTAGTTCAGCTTTGAAAGAGCGGAAACTATCACACAGACCTTTAGCAAAGTGGTTTTTTTGGTTTACTCTGCTTCTGTTTTTCTCTGAATTGGAACCAAAGCAAACTGGACAGCTTCAAACACAAATTAATTCTTCCCAACAGAATCAAATTCAACAAGCCCTCCGCCACAAACCCTCGCTCTTCCCAAACAAAGGTAGATTAGAAACCACGCATTAAGTTTAGATTTTGAGTCCCAGAAAGTTTTAACATTCATGACATGAATCAAATGGTGACAAGTTCACAAAATTAACTAAAAATTGTTTGAAATTAGCCATGTTTATGAGGAACATTGGGTATCTCAAACCACTTGGAACAATTATGGACCAAGTCCTAAGAGAAGATGAATCAGTACAAAAGTAGTGGATCACAAAAGTCCAGTAACATGCATCAAAAGTTTTTAACAATACTGATGATATCAATTATAAATAGGTTGTACACACCCACAAAATATTTCAAACGGGCAAGAAAACCAATAGACAAAATGAATTATTCAAAACAAAAAAGTTTAAAGCCTATAATTTGACAGAACTGAGTGTGTGAGACAGAGAAAGAACCTCAAAGCCTGCTTTATACTTTTCTGCTCATTAATATATCGTAGATGGTCCTTGATTGTGAGTTCCAAGTCCTGAATAAGAACTAAGGTTTTACTAGAGAACAAATGCTCAGTGCTGAGCTTTAGCTCTCCAAACTCCTGCTTAAATTCAGTAACCTTACTCTCAAACTGCCTATGGGAACTGCTACAATCCTCCACCATTTTCCGCAAGTTCTCTTCCTTCACAAAATCCAGCAAACATTTGCGGTTCCCAGATTGTAAGGAAGGGATAAGCTTGCAAGATCTCAATTTCTCTATATTCTTTCCAAAATTCACCAGAAGACTGGAATGGCTCCGATGCTGCAGAGAATAATGCTTCACAAAATCTGTATAGTTTTGCAATATCATCTTATAGAAATGTTCCAGATTAACCCGAGCAATTTCCAATGCCCTCTCTTGCACCTTTTGTTCTCTCAACAACCGCTCACAAGTCTCATATTTCAATAAAGTGCAGCTGTAAATTGCATGTCCATGCTGGTAATGGTACCTGAATTGTCTCTCATACGAAGGCAAAGACTTAAGGGCAGGGTCTGAAGCATCATCCAATGGATGAGGATTGTTAGAGGATGATGGTGGTAGTGGGTCTGAAGTTTCAATTATTTCAACTTGCTCTGGTGAAGGAATTGGTGAATTGCTTCGCATTCTAGCTCTATTGAACAAGTACACTTCTCGATCACTGGATGGAAGTTTATATGCTGAAAGCTGCCGAAGTGACTCCAGCTTCATGTCGAAGCACAGAAGAAGCTGATCATTTAAATGAATCCCAGAAACAGATTCTAGGAATCGCTGGACCTCCTCAACTAGGGTATATTCATCACAATCGAGATTGAATGAGTGTCCATTCTCAGCTATATGCACTAGAAGCTTTCCCCTTTGGACTAAACCTTCTGAAACACTTGAGCTCATCTTTAACTCGCAATTGTGCTATGTGCTCACAATAACCTAGTTCAATAAATCAAACCACCAATTTAAAACCAACTTAATCTTCCAGTAAATGCAAAAGTAATTAATCAAAAAACCCACCAGTTCAACAGTGCGATCAGATAGGCCAACTTTAACCCTTCCCAAAAAAACCCTCACCCAAAGGGAAAGCTCCCACTTCTCGATCAAATTCGTGATAAATCCCCAATTACACCCACCATTAAATCTAGAAAGGACAAGCTCGAACCCAAACAAATCCAAAAAGGATGTTATCTATTACTTATACTGCAATTCTACAGGTTAATCCTTGATAAAAACCTTACTTATTTCCAACCCACAATAACGATCTTCAATAAAACCGAACACCCGAGCAGACCGAAAAGTCTGAAAACTTTACCCAACGAAACCCTAATCAGCCACAATGTCAACAAACCCACAAGTCACTTTCTCGACAGAACCCTAAATTTATCACCGATTAACCACAATTCGTCAAAATTAAAAATAAAAATAAAAATCAGCGAATACCAACAACCAGATAACGAAAACCCAAACAAGACAAAATTCAAGAGCAAACGGAGAAAATTTCTGATAAGCAACCAAATCAGACAGGATAAGAAGTTTTGGGAAATAGGTTCAAACTTCAAAGACCAATAATTAGAGTTCTAAAACAAAACGATTTCGTGAGAAAGAGAGACGGAGAGATTGCTCAACTTAGAATTGGCTAACTAACAAGTTTATCACGATACGTGTTGTGTGTTTCGTCATTTGTGTGTATATATATAGAGAGAAAAGACTGAGTTTCTTCTTCGCCGTTGATGAAATAATATAATATCAGTAGTATTGTATTGGATAGAAGCTTCGGCCGGAAGTAACCACCGGGGGCGAGGGGACAGCAGAAAATTGTTCTGTTCTGCTCTGTTTATCCTCCACAATCAAGTTTTGTAATGCTTAGCTGCTTTTCTAATCGGTGAATTAATAAGTACTGTACACCATTATATTTCAAGTTTAACCAAAAACTATTAAATTTGGTATTTGCTTGTCAAATTCTATATTCTGTTTTAACTAATTATAAGTAGGTTTTACTACTTATAAATGAATTCAAACACCCTCTAAATAAAAAGTAAAATTAATTGACATTTTTATTAATTTTTAAATTTATAAAACTTGTATCAATTTTGAATTTTAAAAATTTTAAAGTACACCTCTTAAGGTTAAATTGTATATTGAAAAAAAATAATATCAATTTAAAATTTTAAAAAATTTCAAATAAATTTTGAAAAGTTAAATTGGAGGGAGTAAGTATTATTTTATAATGCACAATCAAATTTCTTATAACATACATATATGTGTATATGTTTTGTTATAAATATTTGGAGGGTTTAAAAGTTTAAAGACGTTAAAAAAAATTATCTGTCTAAAATTAACTTATTTAAAACGCAAACACACCAAAATTACGCTATAAATGATAGTAATAAAATAACTCTAAATCATCTTATGACGCGATCTTTTTCGTGTATTTTATAACATATCTCTTATTGCTCAAATAATTTGTAAATTTATCGACCTCTCCTTAAAGATTTTATGTATTTGTTTTAGTTTTAGAGTTAAATATATCAATTATTTAGTGAGTTACATGGACTAGTTTGAGACTTGACATAATCCCGACGGAAATTCGAGGACAACTTGTAAAAACTATTGAGTAATTATGAATGAAAAAAAACTCCGAAATTTTGTTAAAATTAAGAGCTTACATTTGAAGACATTTAACATTTTCACTATAATTTATGAAAATATATTTTGTATGAAAACAAAAAATAGTAAATGACATGTTTTTATAAGACAACAAAAATAATTTTTTTTGGAACATATAAGGATATGAAGTGTAAATAAATTGTCTCTTTATACTCTATTTGTAAGTTTTTATGAAAGAGAGAGAGAGAAATAATTAAAATTCATTCAAATCACATATTTGTGAGTTTTTTAAGGAATGAAAAAATAAATTTAGAGGAAAAATTAATTCAATTTTTGACACAAAATTTACCCCTAAAAAAAGTGGGAGGACTTGGAAGAATAGAATAGGCTGAAAAAAAAATGAGATATTCAGATTATCAAAAATAACTTTTTAAAATAAATAATACTACAACAATTTTGTCCTCACTATTATTAAGGCCGTAGAATGAGTAAATAGTTCGAGTTCGATTCGTATTCGTTCGACTCAAAATATAAATGAGTCAAATATGAGCACATTTTAAAATTCGATAAATTACTCAAACTTCCTCAAATTGTAATTTTTTATTGATACTCAGGATCATATCTGTTTAAAAATTTAAACTGCTCGAGCTCGACTAGAAATCGTGCTCGATTCAATAACTAAACGAGCCTCAATCAAACCTTATTTTTTACATAATAAATTTTATAAACCAAATTTAAACAAGTCAATATTCCGACTCAATTAGTTTACACAGTTAAGTATTATAACTCTCAATTACATAACATATTTTTTTAAAGTATTTTTAAGGTATTGAAAATCTCATTTTTCTCTCTCTACACTGCTGGAAATTTTATCTCTCTACAGTCTACACTGCTGAGTTCAGCGCTTGCTCGCCGAGTTCTTCCGCGGCTTCCGCCGCAGCTGTGGTTCTCTTGTACTCTGTCAAATTTTCCGATCTGCGTCTTTATGTTGAAATCTCTGGTAAGATGCCCAAATCATGTACCCTAATTTTTTCAAATTGATAATACTCAGATTTATGTTAATCGTGTTTTCTCTTCTACATAAAATTCATCCTTTGATTTCTTTGCTGTTTTTGGAAGTGAATTTCGACCTTGTCTCTGCCTTTTGTTTTTTTTTTGTATGAATTTGGGAATTTGCAGTGACGGAAAATTAAAGGGGTTGGCATGGTAAGTTTTGTCTGTTTAGCACTTTAAACTGATAGGGGCATTAAATAGGGACACCTATATGAGACTGAACTCAGAATGCCCTACCCTCTGCAAACTTATAGTTTGGTCCTGCAGTAGATTTTAACTTCTTTTTGTCTTTAGAAGATACCAAGTTTTTGTGAAACATTCTTTTTGCATACAATTGTTGTGGATGGTCCTGCAGTAGATTTTAACTTCTTTTAATTGGGAGTATTTGTTAATTTCCCAGGCTTTGGATTTCACTTCAGTTTATTTTCATCGAGTATCCGAGTTGGTATTTGATAAGGTTTACTTGTGAAATGAACTTTTGAGCCTCTGTTTGTGAAATAAGAGGATGTCAATCTGTGTTTAAATGGTTTGGCAAGTATATCTGTTGTATTTGTTTCCATATGTCTGGCATGAATAGTAGAGGTTTTGAAAAGGCATCTATTGCAAGTTTGAAGAGTTTTTGCTCTGCACATTATTTACAAGTTTCTGAATTATGAATATCATGTTGTTATATTTTTCTTCTTTAAGATTCTGATTATTTGTGTGACGTGGCAGTTCTGTTTGTGTTTGATGGTAGTTCTATTTGGATTTGGTTCTTTGTGTTCTGTTTTGAAATAGGCACATCAAATTTGGGCAAGGGAGTAAGCTAATATTGGCTAGATAACACAGATCTATCTTAATCAAAAGAAGCTGTTTGATCAAAAGCTTTGAGGTAGGTGATAGTTGTGATTTTTTGAGGTTAATTAATCTATCAACTTCTTATAAATCTTTTCTTTCCAAATTACAGTCAATAGCAAATTGCCATAACTAGACGTGTTGCCAAAGTAGTTTTTTTTTCATCCCCCCCACCCCCACCCCCACCCCCACCCCCACCCCCACCCCAAAAAAAAGTTTCTGCTAGACCTTCATCTCATGTGCTATGCCCTATTACTGATGTTGATGTTAGACGATATGTATAAAAAATGGATATGTTTATATACAGATTACGCCTAATAATTTGTGAACTCGTCCAATTATATTTTGTAACTTAATACAAAATTATGATTCCAAGTCTGAGTCTTGAAACAGAGACATTACTTGTAAGGTTTAGGTCATTTGTATTACTTAGTAATAGGTCATTTTTATTAGCCGAGTATGGACTGATACACACTGCGAGGAAAAACAGTAGATGTGTTGGAATGAGGGGCAACCTAATTAGGCAACCATCTAGCTAATTTATTTCCATAATGCTTGTAACTGTAAATCTTGTAACTGCAAATCTTGTAACTCAATTCATGATGGGTAGGTGAGAGAGAATTGCAAGAAACACTAAGCTTCTAATATGGTGGTACTCTTTCTTGTAATTAGTAGTACTAAGTTATGCGAGAGAAATTTGTGAGTTTATTTTGCGTTTTCAATATGTAATAGGAGACTTCAGAAAAATTTACCTTTTTACTTTTCTCACTATAGATTTAAAAATACGTGAAATTTATTTGTTTGAATGACATAAATCTTGTGAGTTGTGACTAAAATGAAAAGTGCACTACTATGGTAGTTAGCCTCCTGGCTTGATCAAATTGTCTCTACTGAATCAATGTTTTAGCTCATGTTAATAAAACATATCTTTGTGCTACTGAATCTAGATCTCTTTAATAAGAGGTAAAAAATATCTTTGAAGGTTTTAGTATGTTTCCTATTTTTCTTGAAGTCGTAGTGGCAGAAATACGTATTTTTAAATATTTGTTTTCTCGAGTAATCTTTTCTAGGCAATCAAAAAATTTGCAAATTTCTTGTATTGGATACGTGCATATTCTTACCTACTTGTTATTTGTTCATTTTAAATAATAGATGACTACTGAAGAAGAGGTGATGAATAAGAAGAGGTGACGAAGATTCGTGTGATGATAATAATTCATCATTTTAAGTTGCAACAATTATATATGGTCTTAATGCTTTGGTTGTTTGGTGAATATAAACGGAAGCTAAACAGTCGAAAGCATGGAGAGAAAGCCTAGTAGGCAATATGGGTGTTAAGGAAAAAAGCAAAATATATTACATAAGGGTGGTAAATGCCATCTAGAAGTTGTGTTATCACAACTTCTGCAAATGAGTGATTAACGCATGGGAAATTACATAAGCTTGGTAAGGCTTGAGCCAAATTAAAGACCCTGACCGAGTTAGAAAATGATTATCTCTCTTACGGTAATACCATATATAATATTTGAGTACTTTATACAGGACTTGTCCTATAATAGTAGATAGTCATATTCAAACATGAGTGGTATCAGTATGAGTATAAGCAATTGATGTTATTGGAGCTTTAGGAGTCGTTTCTTGAAGATTCAAGCTTACAACTGGCTTCTAGAGAATGATAAGATTGTGAGAAAATTCTTCGGTTATCCACAAGAAAAACAGAAGATGGCTTTAGAAAAAATGATGAACATCTCTAAAAGTTGAAGTTTTATTTCAACCAACTTGAAATTGTTTGTTTAAGGAGTACACTTTAAAATAGACATGTAGTTTATTTGTTTTTTGTTTTTTTTAATGTCTCTATTTCCTTTTAAACTTGATTGGTGGAGTTTTCATTTTAGGCAGTTGTCTATGGATATACTTTATTGATTGTCAGCAGTTCTTTTTAACAATGTTAAGCTTAAGTTGTTGAATATGATTTTGGTCCATTTAATTTTATCTATATCTTTTGAGAAACAAACTTTATGCTTGTTTGTTTCTTGGTAATGGATGAAGTTATTATTATTAATTTTTTTAGATCTCTGTATTCTTCTAATTTTTTGTCGAATTGGATTTTTGTGCTTATTCAAATACATGTATGCTTTTTAACAAAAATAAATATAGTACAAGTCAATATATATATATATATATATATATATATATATATATAATATGTGTGTGTAAAAAAAAAGACTAAACAAAATAATTATAACAAATAGACGTTATTAAATCATATTATTTCTTATATTTATATTGGTAAGGGTATATAATAGTAGTGTAGTTTAAAAATAAGAATCATTTCTTTTCCCTTTCCTACTTCTAAACTTATAAACAAAAGAAAATTTAATTAAAATCCCATCCTATTCCTTCTTTTTTAAAACTCACAAATATGACAAAGGAAAACTATAATCCCTTCCTCTTCTATATTCTTCCATCCCATCCCTCCAAACTCGTAATCGCAACATTAATTAGTTATTTGAGGAAAAAAGTGAAAGTGGGGCCGTGGGCCACAACTGGCAAGTCAATTCCCTTCATTTTTCGTCTTTTCGTCTTCGATATCCTTCCTATTCTGTAACTCACACTCGGCCGCCGACCGCTGCCTGTTTGTCTTACCACCACAATTGACGGGTCCACTCCTTCCCTGACAGGACAACTCCTACTTTCTCCTAGCTCGTGACGGCGACCTTGTCAAGATCACTGAATTCTCTCTCTATCACACTATTTTGATTTTCTAGGGTTTAATTTGTTGTTGATTAGGATTAATCAAGTCCTGGTCTCCAGTGATGCCTAAAAATAAAATAAAATATAAATATGAAACCAACACTGCGTCTTCAGCCAAAAATTTAAGGTTTGAACCAAGACTCTACCTCATTATTTAGATGGCATCGCATTGAATAATGTGACAACTGATTTTTGAAAATTACTCGGTTGATGAAAGTTTTGTCAAATTGCTCACAGACTTGTTAAATTTTACTAAAATATGGAACAAAGAAGATTTGTTAATATCTTCATGCTATATATGCTTACTCTTATTTGTTAAGAAATTTGATTTAAGTTGAATATTAGCATGAGGCCTTTTGATGCTCATGATTAAACTTTATGTCTAGTTCTTATTACTATATGTATCCTATTACTAGTAGAAAAAGAAAGATACAAGTTAATTGCCCTTGTGTGCTAATGTGTTAGAACATCTGTAGGGACTAGGGAATTTACGGACTTTGGGACTTGCATTAAGAAAGAAAGATATATTAGACTCTATCACTGATGAAGCTATTGTGCAAACTATTTCAAAAAATAAAAACCGAAGAATGATATTGTAATTTATTAGTGATGTTTTTATCCAATATTAGACTCCATCAGTGATGAAGCTATTGTGCAAACTATTTCAAAAAATAAAAACCGAAGAATGATATTGTAATTTATTAGTGTTGTTTTTATCTTTGGAACCAGTATTGCTATTTTAATATATAAGTGCATATTTAACATCAGTTGTCCCCAATTTTGGAATTTTCTGACTCTGCAACTTCAAACAAGAAGTTAATATTGAGATGAAATAATAAAGACTATGCATTTTGGAAATTGGAAATGCTTAATATCTGATTTTTTCCTCCCAACCTATGCCTAAATGAGCAGCAGATGACCTACTCGGGAATGAAACATGCGATCGACCACATGCAATATTTTCCATCTCTGTGTACATAATTTTTTGCTAACACTTTCATATGAACACACAGGAATGAGTTTTGCAAGAAAATTTGCCGAGAGCTGAAATTTTAGGAGGGAGGAAACAAAAGGCTTTTCGGAAGGGCTGCAAAAAAGAAAATAATGGTGGTGGTGGCCCCCGGTTCCACTACTTTCGCCAAGGAGATGACCATTCGAAAACGTATCGCCAATATGTATCCTCTCTCCCTCTATGTGTGTGTGTCTATATATATATATAGGGCTGATTCATAACAATAGTTGTAAATTTAAGTTTATCCTTATAATAAATTATTGCCGTCCAATTACAGATCTAACGGATAAAAATATCATCCGTACACACTTTAGTTTGGGGGAGCCAGCACAACTAAAGTGCAGACTCAAAAACTGACCAGAATGCCCTCTAGGATCCGCACTTTAGTAGTGCGAACGGTGATTTTGAAATATTCAATATATTATTAAAATATTAAAAAACGGTGACATTTTTGTAACTGTGCGGTACTTACATTTGTCCAAACAAAACATTAATATAAAGCAAAACAATCTATAATAATGATAATAAAAGCATTTGCTTAAAATTCAAACACATATCTTTAACATATTAGTTTTATTCATAAACAAAATTGCTATTAAATAATAAAATTTAAATTTTCAACAATTCAATTCAATATTAAAACTTAAGAAACTAAACATAAATTTAAGAATTATATTGAATTAAACTGAATATTACAAATGTATTATCATTTATATAATTTGAAGTTCGTACAAGTTCAAAAAATTACAACTATAATAAAATTATCCATTTTGACTTGATGTTGTTCACTTCTTGTTAAGAATTGATATACTAAAATTTACATTATGAATACAATAAATCATTAGAAAAATAAATATATCAAGATCTGGTTTGGGTAGTTATTAAAATTAAAAAAAAAAACTCTCCGACTAGGCCCCGCCTAATTTCTTAGAGGGATTTTTTGGCCTAGACAAGGCGCCAGGGGGGCCTAACGCCTAAGCGGCCGCCTTTTAGAACACTGCCCCAAACTAAAATGCGGGTGGATAATAATTTATCTGTCAGATCTTAAATTGGACGGTCACGATTTGTTGTAAGAATAAACCTAAATTTACAATTGTGGCTATAGATCAACCTCCTATATATATCCAAACATATACTACCTCGGTTCTATAATAAACGTCTTAATTTGACTTTCATGGTCAAATTAATCATTTTCTAAATTAATAAATCTTAAAAAAATAAAAATATATGCCTAGTGATTATAGTCATAATAAACTACGGAGAATTTACTACTAGTGTCAAGTTTCGGAATTTGAAAATTCTATATGAATATTTTAATTAATAATTCTAAAAATGGTCAATTTGACGTTTATTATGGGACGGAGAGAGTATATATGTAATGGGCTTTTCCTTTTGTCTTTGCAATTCAAATCTTTTAACTTTTGTTATGAAAAAAATGCATTCTGTTCTGGGAATACATTCTCATCTTTAAAGTAATCAGAGAGTAGTAATACATATTTAATATTTAAAGTTTATCACTTTATCTATCTCTGGGATGATTGACTTTGACTAGTTATTGAGATGATTTTTTCTTTTTAAATCAATAGATTGAATTTTAGTTAATTGGTTTTTAGGGTTAGGCATGGTATAATTTCTCTATGACGAAAAAGGTCTTAAGATTTGTAGAAATCTAGTAGACACAATATGCATATGAATATTTATTTAAGTGGGTGTTTTTAAAAATAAAATATTTATCTAGTGAAAAGGAAAAACAAGAAACAAGTACTCCTATTTATCATAATTTCATTTGAAGTTCTATTTGTTGAAGTGGAAACCTTTCAATTATGAGTTAGAATAGGCTAAAAAAATGCTGTATTCTATATAATTATTTGTTATATTCATGATAACAACTTGATCTACAAGATTATAATGATTAGTGTTGAATGGGGACTGAATGTTCAACCACCCCCCCCCCCCCCCCCCGCACCAAATTAAACATCTCTTGCATCAAGCTCACTGCTTTTGCTTACCATTTTTTATTTTCTGTAGCCAATGTGTCCAAGGTTTAGTTGAACTCTTAGCACACAAACTAGTGATTACTAATTCTTCAACTTGTATAACCATTCCACAGATTTAATAAAAGAGAGGATGATTTTCCTTCGTTAAGGGAGTACAATGATTACTTGGAGGAAGTGGAAGACATGAGTAAGTTTTCCAAATGTGTCCAGCGTTATTAAATACTGAATAACACTGAAACTTCAAGTACTGAATTTTACTGTTTTAAAAATTTGTAACTTTTTAGTTGGTTATTGATAATCAAACAATATATAATTGAAATAAAGTTAATAATTATCTTAGACTAAGGTTACTCATTGTCAAATGATAAGTGAAGTCTCTATGAGTAGACACCCTTTAACCACATTTAACAATGGATACATTCTCATGAAAAGCTCTCTCTTTGCAGTAGTAAACTTGGTTGAAGGAATAGATGTTCCGGCTATTGAAGCAAAGATTGCACAATACCAAAAAGAAAATGCTGAGCAAATAATGAATGCCCAAGCTCGGAAGGTTCCATTCAAAATATCTGTTTCTTCAAATATTAAACTTTTGACTATATTCAGCGTGATAATATTAATCATTCGTGCTAAAATGTGTGATCTTCATCTCTCATTGTGGTTTATGTGGTCAAGTAGGCTGAAGAGTATGCAGCAGCATTGGCAGCAAGCAAGGGGCTGCCTGTTCATACTGACTATGATGCGGTGAGTCATCTTATAGAATGTCATTTCTTGTCTCCAGCAAGTGGTGGTTGTGCAATGCATTCACAAACATTTCACATTTAACTTTAAGTGGCACTAGTATTTCAATAAAACTCTCTTGGTTATTATAGTCTGCTCATGGGTGAATATTGGTTGTTTTATGTTGATTTAATTGACTTTTTAGCATAGATTTACTTATTCTCGACCTTGTAGACAAGTTGACTATCTTATTGGTTCAAAAAATTTATCTCAAGTGGCATTAGCATATGTTACTTTGATCGACTTTTAATTGAGATTTACTTGTTCTCGATCTGGTAGACAAGTCGACACTCTTGGAGGTCCAAAATTTTCTTTGGTTCAAAGCGCATTCTTAGGTTACTAAAGTAGCATCCCCAACACCTTTATACAAAATTTTCCTAAATTCGCGCTATTATCATCTTAGTGTGGAGCTTCATCATCTTAGGGGCTGTTTGTTCATCTGAATGAGTTTGAATCTACCGATTAAGTCATTCAGACTATTTATTTTGTAGTTTTTAAACTCTGAATGTGTCTGAACGAGTCATCCAAAAAATTGTGGTTGAAATAGTGTTAGAATGATATTTTTACCTATATTCCCTCGTAGACAATTAAAAATTACATTTAATATCTATATTTTTTTTATTATTGTAAACAAATTTTGTTATTACAATTTTTTTTAAATTTTTTTTTCTATAACAAATTGGTCAATAATTAATTTAATAAATATTGTTGTAGTTTTTTGTTTTGGTTTTATGGACTAATAGAATGTTATTAAAAAAATTAGTGTTTATTCCTAAAATTATATTACTAATAGTATACTCTATCAAAGATTGTTCACAAGTTTATATTTAATTTTTCTTAAATAATATTGTTTATTTATAATTACATTATAAATTTGTTCATAATAGTCCAGAAGGTTAGAATAGGGAAATACACGTATTCAGATGTTTTAGACAGACAATTATCAAACACGTCATGTCATTCTATATTTAGATCTTCTACTTCATTTAACTAATTCAAATTATCTTATACATTCATAACTTTTGATTCAGTTTTATCAAATAGCAGCTTACTTGTTACAACCAAGGAGTATAGTTATTATTTGTATGGTTCTGTAGGAGTGTAAGGTGAACAAAACTATAGTGATATATTAAAGGCAATTACTTGTTTCGTAATAGCTCTTAAGGGGGGAGCAGGGGCAGATCTAGACACTTTTCCAATGGGTGCACACTGTATTTATGCGAGTATAATCACGCACACATAAATTTTTATAAAACAAAATATACTTCATATCGACTTTGACAAAGAATTATTAATTTTCATACTATTTCACATCAAAACAAAGCCAACAATTGTTTAGTCCTTTCTTTTATTTTTTTCTTTTCTTTTTTAATAAATTTTTTATAATACTTCAGTGATATGATAGAGAAAGAGCTTCGACATATCATCTGAGTTGTAGGAGTCAATTCTAGTGGTGATAATTTAGTTATGTTAATACTTAATAGCGTGTTTTCAGCTTTTCAGCTTGTAGATGGAGTTTGCTAATGCAAGTGATGAATACAGTGCCAATTTGTTGCTTATGATGATTGAAGAGTATGTCTAATATTGCATATGGTAGGAGTTGGCCATATCTTAGTAGAGGATTGTTACCCTCTTTAACATTATCCTGAAACTAGTTGAAAGCTGTTGGAAAGGTGCATATCCCGTGAAAATAGCACATTGCTTCCCTGGTTTAAGATTTGTGGGACAGGAGTCTTGTTTACTGCTTTGTGCTTATTGAGTGAGGACGTGAATAAGAGAAGTTAAAACACGACAGAAGAACTCTTATGTTCTATTATCCGAATATAGATAAATCATACTTCCTTCAAAGCAAATTAGAAGCTGAGCAAGCGAAGTTAAGAGGTTAGGGAATGGGTATTCCACTCCATTATTATATTACTTTTCAGTTGAAGGAGGTGATATTCGTGCGTATGCAACTAGCAGGCAAAAACACGAAAACCATGGCTGAATCAGGAGCTTTTATGCAAGTTATACTTTTCACTTAATTGGTGGAATTTTAACAAATCAAAGGAAAAAAGAAGAAGAAAAAAAACAAATAACTAAAGGAATAGAGCATGAGAAAGTCTTCTTTATATATTGTTTTCTTTCTAGTGGCTAGTGATTGAATTTAGTTTTGGCTGTGGGGTTTATTCTTATCCAGTATCCTGAGGTTTCTCTGACAACTATCACATTCTTGTCTTTATTTGCTACAGGCCATGGGTCAGAGTTCCCAGGCTGCAGCTAGTGCCAGTGGGAATTATGCCCCCGCAATTGCCGGAGGCGCCATTGCACAACCAATCCCAATCGGATCGGGACATGAAATGCTGGGTTATCAGTTTGATGATGAAGAAATGATGAAACTTAAAGCAGAGAGAGGTGGTAAAGCAGGAGGGTGGAGCATAGAATTGAGCAAGAAAAGGGCACTTGAAGAAGCCTTTGGAAGCATTTGGATTTGAGTTTCAAGTACGGTATTGTTTGCTAGGCAACACAATTTTGTTTCAGATTTCCCCATGTTGATTATGAAACAGAGTTGCATCATAGCAGGACTCGTATAACAAAACTGATTTTGAATCAGTTGTGATTCGGCGCAAATTTAAATTCCAAATCCTTGAAGAAATTAAAGTCCCTAATCTTTCTACAAACTTAAAATTGATCTATAGTCAACATTAATTCGTAATCAATGGTCAAAGCATTATATTTCAAGTAGCTGTGTTTATGGATAATGTTTTAAACTTAAAATTTAAAATCCCAACGGTTATAGATATATAAGTACATAATCCTTGTAAAAAGAAAAATATAAAACTAAAAACATGATCCTTGTGAAAAAATATATAATTAATTATCATAAGCTAAAATATATGTAACAAATAAAATCCTACAGGGATTCAACTAATATACAAAATTTTTTTTATGACTTAATTATCATCAATAGCATAAAACAAGGGTAGAAAATCATATACTTCCTCCTCGTGTTTATTTAATTATTATTTTATATTATTATATATACATACATATTGTTTAGAAGATATATAAGAAAACAATTTACTACCAAAAAAGATGGGAGTAAAAGACTTTCCGATATCCGAATCCAATTAGGATTGCTTAATAGGTAATTCAGTGTGTATGGTGTTTGGGTTCGGTCTGTCGGTTATAAATAAGAGATTTGTAAGCCGAGTACTTGAGCGTCTATCTAGTCCGTTCCAGCTTTATTAATTAAATTATTTAGCTAGCGATTGTGCAACAATCTATCTATCATATCATGGTAACCATAAACGAACGGGTTGAAGATGCAAAACTGCGAGTATTCAAGTGGAAGGATCAAAGCCTCTTCAAAGATACCGTCTCCGAATTCGGACTTTTTATGTTTCTCCTTGCTAATCATATTCAGATCAAATCATCATCAGCAGAAGCAGCAGTTGAAGAAAAAACAAAGAATATTACCAAGGTGAGCGGATTCAAGGTCGCCAATTTACTGTCTCGAAATTCTATTCAATTACTGGTTGCCTCTGCTCTTTCATCAACAGGTCTTTTTTTCCAGGACACCGTCCAATATTTAGCACAACAAATATCATCATACATTCTTCTTAATTTTCACTTCACCACCGACTCCTTGTTAGGCCGTGATAGATCAAGGATTGTTATTGTTATCGATCTTAATATGTTAAGAGTTGTAGATTACAACAACAACACGCCCGAAAATAAGGAGGAGGAAAATGATTTAGTCTGCATCCAATCATATTTGGACGAAATTCTTGGCGATGAGGATGATAAACAAGACCAAAATTTACTTGAAGAAGAAGATCAAGTATTGTTGGAGGAGGAGGAGGAGGAGGGTCGTAGATCTGAAATAATGGAAATTGCACGCGAGTTGATGCCTTTTCTAATTCAAACGCCTGAAATTCTTGCCCAAACCAAACCAAGACTGTCGGTTCATTTCCGAGATTTTGAAAAAATTAGTCCTCCGGTAAAAATAGAGGAGTTTGATGGTCAACTGGAATTGTGTATGTGTTCGATTTGTGGGAGTAGGGTTTTGACAGAAACGGTGGTTGCTAAATTGCCTTGTTTGCATCTATTTCATAGAGATTGCATATATCAAAGCCTGCCCAATTTTAATTCATGCCCGCTGTGTGGGTTAGCTTGTGCTACTTTCATATAGCTAGTTTGGGCTTTTATTTTTATACGTCTTTAATTTCTGAGATTTACTACTTTATTATTTTACCTTTAACTTAATGTAATTTCTGCATTCATATCAACAAATTAGTATGTATGTAAACTCAAATCAAGTTTAGACTGTCTTAATTTGCAAATTAACTCAATATATTTTATCTCTAATTTTTGAACACAAAAGAATACTTAATTACACTACTGGCCCAGATAATACTGTACTGTGGATTATATTATTAGTTAAATTAACAAAAGCGAAACAATTGAAGACTGAAATTACCAAATCCGTATTTGAGAGGTAAGGATAATATACAAAATTGAGTCATTAATAATTTTTTAAAAAATTTACAATTAACAAATAAAAAAGAACAAATTTTACTCCTTAAAATAAATACTAGTACTCCATATATGGTTGTTAATACTATGTCGTTTTAATTGTCTGTATGGTTGTTAATATGTCGTTTTAATTTTCCGTTTGGTGTCGATGATTTTCAGAGCTATCACTATAATGTTTTGTTCGGTTCTTTTGTGTCCGACAAAAACTCGTCTCATTAAGGACTAAAAAAAAGAGTTGGTTGGTAGGGCTCAATTGGGATTTTGAGTGATTCTCAATAACTTTCTTCGTATCAATTAAAGTCTCTCATAAAAATAATAGCACCGTATATATCAACAAAAATAGTAATTATAATTAAACAACAACATATTAAAAGGAAGTTAAATTCTATATATATATATATATATAACATATTAAGTTAAACCAATTATTTTCCCATTTTGTATGTATTTTTTTTGAAATTAAGTAATTTTTTTTACAATCTTGACATGACACTTGGAAAAAAAAATGAGTAAGGGGTTGTTTGATTAGCACTGAATGGCTCACCGATTCAACTATTCAGTGCGTTTGTGTAACACTCCAATCCCATATCGAAAGATAGGGAAAAAATTTATCTGCATATAAAGAAATAAGTTACTACCAATAGTACCTTCAAGTCATGACTTTTTGAGTGGACATGTGGTGGGCTAAGATGACTCAAGAAGATACTATTTGACTAGTGGTTTGAGACCTTATTTTGATAGATTTGATTCAATTCGAACTTGGAATTTGACCTAGTTTGTTTCGGAAAAAAATCAATAGATAAATCGGTCAGACGATTTGGGCTGAATGACGGATGAATTATTTTTTTTCCTTCACAATATTAACTATTATATTATATTAAATAAAATTAAATAAATTTACAACAATTTTAAATTTTTTCAGAGAAGTAAAATAATAAAAATTTATTATTCAGATATTTCAAACATATCAATTATCAAACAATTTTTTCTATTCAAATTCAAATTTAAATTTATTCAATTTTTATCCCACACTCCTAATATAACTTACTAAAGTGCATGCAGATCATGATGTATGACTAGCTACACATATACTACCATATATCACTGCTGTTTTTTCTTCTTGCTTTCATGCCATGCACCATTTAATTTATTCTTTTATCATGGCTTATATATATATATATATATATATATATATATATATATATACCATGCATGCATCATTTAATTCCTTTCTTTAATTCTAACTCGGCCACTGGTTTTTCAATATATATCACTTCTTAATGACTTAAAGTTGAGCCGTATAATTTACGTGGTCCTCACTGCACCAAGTAAGTTCACACAATCACACCCATTAATTAATTAATTAATTGGGTTAAATATTTGAGTAACAATATAATATAATATACTACGTACCCTTCTAGAAAATGAAGGAAAAAAAAAACAGAAAATGACCTACTAATTTACTTTTTGACTTTGATCATGATTCATTATTCATGTGGGATGAGCTACCCAATACATCCGATAATTAATACATGGACATTTAATATATAATTTGAAAAATTATTTTATTTATTAATAATTAATTTTAAATAAAATACTTCAATATAGTGCTCCATCAAAGTAACTACTACTCCTCTGTCAATCTAATAACCTACGTGTTTCATATCATCCAATTTTATAAAATTGTATGTATGTTTGATTTAAAATTAAACCGCACGTGATTGGGAGGGGAGGGGGGAGGGGGGAGGGGGAGGGGGAGGGGGGGGGCGGGCATTATTGGCCCATAAATTTTATCTTTCCGGAACTAGAACTAGGCCTAAATCCATTGTTCAAAATGGACCACTTCTCAGCTTTTCAGCCTATTTTGTACACAAGTACACTGCCAACTGTTGAATGGGACGCAACGTCCAACTCAACTATATTTATATATTTTTAGGGTATCACTGTGCTCCCCCCACCACCAAAAAAAAGAAAAAGAAAAAAGAATTTACGTAGAAATTAAAAAAAAAGATCTAACATATATACATTATGCTAAAGCATTTTGATTTTTATCTAAATTAAACAAAAAACTAGCTACAGTAGTTAGTACTACTATAGTATATGTGCAGTTGCATCGTTGTTTGGTTGGTGTAGTTATAACTTTTAATAATTAGATTAGATTCACAAGTGAGTTAAAGTTTCAATTAGACAAATAAAAAGTGAGTAGTAATTACTATTAATTAGTAATATGCATGAATGAAACAAATTATACCCCCGGCCCAATGACTTAATTAATCATGTGTGGCCATGCAATGCACGACCGATCTGTTCTCCCTTACCTATTAAACTTCACCAATGCTCTTACTTGAGTACACCCGCTTAAATTTGGTCATACAAATGCTAGACCTAGATATCTAGATCCATTGGAACAACACGCAGTAATAGGAGTATAACAAATGAAGCAGCAGATAGATACTATACTAACTAATGGCTAATTAAGTAAGTAATTTTCATCTATTTACAAATTAAATTAACGAAAGAATAATATGAGACAAGAGATCTAGTCCATAGCTACTAGTAGTGTTACCTAGCTAGGAACATTATATAACGTTCATCTCCCACCATTCATTGCCTTCTTGAAGTCTTGCTAATTAATTAAGGCCCGGAAGAGAAACTTTTAAGTAATTTGGAAAGATAAAGGCTTACCGACTAATTAAGGAAATACTACTAAAATGTTTACTCCCAACAATTGACAAAATAGTATAAAATAATATAATCCCTTTCAGGCATTAGACCCCCTGTTTTGGTCTTTCCAAGTACTCCATCAAACATGGCATTTGATATTATACGTGTGGTCGTGGAATTAACATACTCTATTAGTAATACTTAATTCCAATGCTATTGAATATTGGGGCAGACGCTCCCAAATCTTAAATGTGCTTTTCTCCAGCTGTACTGCTTCTGCAGCTTCTTAATTAGCGGACCCTACCCGCTTAATTAATTTGCATGCGGACGCCTATATATATATATATATATATATACACACACACAATTCATATATAGGGCGTTTTACTAAAGTAAGGGGTTCTTTAATTCTTTTAATATGACTATATGATTGAGAACTCAGCTAGCTCCAAACATTTTCTTATGGTCCGGCTCTCCCTAGTCTACAAATACTCTTTCTATCTCTGTGCTCATCTCTTGGCCTTAATTCCTTCTAAGAGAAGAATTTAGAGTCCATATGGAGGAATTAGTTGTCTCCTCATATTCAACTTCTAATTCTCCATCTGACTCGCTGCCTCGTCAAGAACAACAACATGCACCATTATTTACCCTTCAACAGAGACTTCAATACATAGTTGAAAGCCAGCCTGCTGAATCTTGGGCGTATGTCATTTTCTGGCAAACCGATAATGGTCGTCTCCTCCTCTCATGGGGAGACGGCCATTTCCGAGCCACCACTAAACCCATAATCTTTCCCAGCAAGGATCAAATCAATAACATGGACGTCGTCGATGGCGATTTCACGGAAGCCGAATGGTTTTACGTCATGTCCCTGGCCCGAACATTTCCTGCGGAGGATGGATCTGTTCCCGCCAAGGCCTTAAGCTCGGGTGCTCATATTTGGCTAAGTGGTGGTCATCAACTTCAGCTTTCTGAGTGTAAAAGAGCTAAAGATGCTCAAGCTCATGGTATTCAAACTTTGGTTTGTATTCCAACTTCTAGTGGAGTCCTTGAAATGGGCTCAAGCACCGTCATCAAGGAAAACTTGAGTCTTGTGCAGCAAGTTAAGTCACTGTTCGGATCCGAGCTCATCGGCTTCATCTCAAACCACCCAAACCCTAGTAGTAGTAATGCCGAGTGGTCATCATATCTGAACATGGAGCTTTCCGACTCCGAACTTCTTCCTCAGTTTGAATCTGCCAATGACATTAATAATAATATACCTGTGGCCATGGATAAGAAAAAAAAAACAGCCAAGAAAAGGGGCCGAAAGCCGGCCCTGCAGTGTAGCCAACAGGACATTATTAATCCGAATAACCATGTAGAGGCGGAGAGACAGAGAAGGGAGAGGCTGAACAGCCGGTTCTACGAGCTCCGGTCGGTGGTCCCCCACGTGACAAGGATGGACAAGGCATCTGTGCTTGCTGATGCATTATCCTACATTAATGAAATGAAAGCCAAAGTAGATGCGTTGGAGTCCCAACTAGTTCAACTCAAAGAAGAATCTAAGAGATCATCGGCAAAACTAGAATGTGATACCACCGATAATTCTGTTGACCAAACAAGGCCTAATTCTTCACCACCATCACCTGCAGCTGCAGGTGCATCTGGGGTAACATTGGAAGTTGATATTAAGATAGTCGGGGCGGTCGCCAGGATCCGAATCCAGTGGAAGAATGCGGAGTATCCGGGTGCAAAATTGATGTGCGCGGTACGTGAACTGGAGTTACAAGTCCACCAAGTAAACATGTCCACCATAAATGATTTCATGATTCAAGATGTTGTTGTTAGGGTTCCTGATGGATTCACAACTGAAGATGGACTAAGAGATGCAATTGTTACTGCATTACAGAAGAAGTAATTAAATTACATGCATGCATGCATGCCCGCCCACGCACGTACGGCACACTTAAAAGCATTCATAATGAATGGTACTGTGCCAATTGAATTTTATTTTTATTTTTTTTTAACTTTTAATTGTTGTGTACGTTTGTCTCATTTTTTAATTAACGTGAGGTGTGTAAGAGTCAGTTTCGTTATCCCTCAAACCTATATGTATTTTGTATGGTATAATTTTTTTTTGTATATTTGTCAATATTTAAATTAACATGTTTTAAATTCTAAGGAAATGCATTATTTTATTTTTTAGGTGATTGTCTTAAAATTTTCTTGAAATAACAGGATATGTCATTCTATATAAGTACGAGTTTATTATAAAATTGGAATTTATAAATTTGTATACTTGATATATATATGTGTACTCCCTTCAATAATTTTAAGTTATAAGATTATAATTATTGACTTTTAAAAGTCAATTTAATATTTTTAAATTTAAAATTAATAAAAAAAAAATTTAATTACAAAACAATAAATTTTATAATTATTAAATACTTTTAAAATAATTTATAATATTAATTCATGTATTAACTAAAATTAAATTTATGGATAATCAAAATTTACGTGTTCCCCAATTATATGGCGCATATTAAGGTTACTAATATCTTAAAATTGAGCGTACACACGAGAAGTCAATGTATAAATTAAATGCATGGGTGTTGATGTGTTTGGCATGTAGCATGTGACATGTGAACAAGAAGGTGCTAGTATTATTGAACCTTTATTACTCTATTTGTCTCATAATAAATGATATTTTATAGTTACGCACACAAATTAAAAAAAATAATTATATATATATATAATATTAAATATAGTATCAATGGTCTATAATATATTTTTTACGATACTTATCTCATACTTTTTCTCTCTCAATTTTCTCATAAGGATAATTTTAGAAAAATTATAATTAATTCTCTCAACTAGATTATATAAAACGTCGTCAAATAATTTGAAGAAAAAAATAAAATCACCTAAAACGTCATATATTATAGGACGGAGGGAGTAATTAGATGTGTAATACGTACGTTGAGAGTGAATATCTGACTTGCTAATGGGTGATAAGAGCAAATTATACTCAAATTTAATATGCTACAACAAGTGTGATAATGAATTAATTAATGATCTGATTTATTTATTTGTAATTTGTAATGAACAATTTATCTGCACTATGATCAATTTTAATTTTGATCAAACAATATGGATCCTGATCACTGATCGAAATCAGCCCATTTCAAATAATTAAAATAAATTTTTTTCTAAAACTACTATTATTAGTATAATACTACGTGCACTAACTCTTCATAAAAAAGTTGTCCACTAAGGGATTGTTTGATAAAAACTGAATGAATCTGAATCTGAATATGAATGAGCTTAATCTGAATCTGAATCTGAATGAAAAAAGTTGTTTGATAATTGACATGTCTGAAGCATCTGAATAACATATTTTTATTATTTTACCCCTCTAAAAAAATTTAAAATTGTTATAACTTTATTTAATATTACTTAATATAATAGTTAATATTGTATAAAAAAAACTTCATTCAACCCATTCAATTAAAAAAAATGACACTAAACCATTTATCCCAAATTGTCTGAATGGCTGACCGATTCAACTATTCAGGCGATTTTTTTCTCAAAACAAACGCACTGAATGACCGAGCGATTCAGCCATTCAGTCCTAAACAAATAACCCCTAAGAGTAGGACCCATGTATAATTTGCTTACAAATAAAAATGCGTAAAACATTCAATTATAGGTCTCACTGGCTATCTTCTCTCCTCACTTTTCTTATACTTTGAACCAATTTTATGTATAGTTAGTGTTCCTAGAATATAAGAGCTAAACGTCATAGTGTAACTTCAATTTTAAATACTAAACTAATACTTTATCGGCATAAATAAAAAAAGTTTTATTTTATTACCCGACTAGCATAAAAGCCAAATTTTGTTTATGGGGTGATTTCTCCATCTTAATTTTGGCGGGATAAGGACTAATCTCATTTTTTAACAAAAAGCTTAAAAGAAATCAAATCAGTAAGTCCCACGACAAAGAATTCAAAACTTTCCACATTGATTGAAACAATTTTTCTTCTTTTAAGTTAAAAGTTGTAACATATATGTTGTTGTAGAAGATTTACGGTTAGAGTTGTTCACCAAAGACAGACCTTTAGTTGGAACTCATTCATATATGTTCTATAATACCAGCCCAAAATATTGTTCATGTATTATTTCATATGGTAAAAGTAGTAAAAGAAACTTTTTAAATTGATTTTTATTGATCTACGTGTCAATTTGAAAAGCATTATTTGTTAATACTTTCATATTTTATGTCTCATCAGTCTCTTCAATTTAATGAATTATATATAAAACCCATCGAGAGTAATAAATGTTTTTAGCTTTTAATTGTAGATTTGAAGAGTGAGGAGGAGGTTACAAATTTGAAGAGTGAGAAGAATGTTTGTTGACCTACGTGGCAGTTTGAAGAGGCTGTTGGAGATAATTTTTCTGATATGACTCACCTATTTAAGTATGTAACTACTTTTGGTGACTTACTGGACCTTTACTTTAATAGTCCTATATGTATTTTGAATGGTATTTTTTTATTATTCTTTTTTTGTATATTTGTCATTTAAATTAACATGTTTTAAATTCTAAGGAAATGCATTATTTTATTTTTGAGGTCATTGTCTTGAAATTTATGGATATCAAAATTTACTTGTTCCCCAATTATATGGCGCAGATCAAGGTAATATCTTGAACTTGAGCATACACACGAGAAGTCGACGTATAAATTAAATGCAGGGGTGTTGATGTGTTTGGCATGTGGATTGTGGCATGTGGCATGTGAACAAGGTGCTATTATTGAACCTTTATTATTCCTCTATTTGTCCCGTAATAAATGACGTTTTAAAATTATGTATAAAAATTAAGAAAATAATTATATAATAGTATTAAATAAAGTAATAATTATCTGTAATATTACACTTTTTATCATACTTATCCCATATTATTTCTTTCTCATCTCTAACATTTTTTCATAAAAGGTAATATTAGAAAGATTGTGATTAATTCTCCTATATTATATAAAATGTCAAATAATTTGGAAAAAAATAAAATTATCTAAAACGTCATATATTATGGGACGGAGGGAGTAATTAGACGTTGAGAGTGAATAGCTGACTTGCTAATGGATGATAAGAGTAAATCATACTCAGATTTATGTGATAATGAATTAATTAATGTGTTCATATGAATTAATCATACTCAGTATACTTTTTTTATACTGTGTTTATATTAATTTTATGTATAGTTAGTGTCCCTAGAATATAGTAAGACCTAAACGTCATAGTATAACTTCAATTTTAAATACTAAACTAATACTTTATCGGCATAAATAAAAAAAGTTTGATTTTGTTAAGTGGGTATCTTAATTTTGGACTAATCTCATTTTTTTAATAAAAAGCTTACAAAACAAAACAAATCAAATCAGCAAGTCCCACGGCCACGACAAAGAATTCAAAACTTTCCACATTAATTGAAGCAATTTTTTTGCTTTTACTATTATTCAAGTATTTTTATTTTTTATATATAAATTAAAGGATAATTTTTATTAAGTGAACATGTGTTTCATACTTCACAACAATAATATAGACTATATAGTGATGGTAAGATACGTCCATCTACCCTCTAAAAATACTGCTAACGTGTCTACTAATTTTTACTTTCAAACAAAATGTTGATTTTTTTTGTTTTTTATATATATATATATATATTATTGATCATATAATAAATATTAAAAGATCAATCAAACACAGAGACCAAAAAACTTAAAAAATGGACCTTTTTCAAAAACTATTAAATATATCATTTGGATTTTCGCACTAACAACTAGTGCAGAAAAATCTTTATTATTATTTTAATATATACTCCTTCATAAAAATCTTTATTATTATTTTAATTAGTCTCAAATTAAATATTTATTTATTTTAAATGATCTATATTTTATAATAATTATCTTATAATACCTTTATTATTAATTGTTATATTTATATTCTCTATGCATATTTATGGAACATCACTAGTAATATACAGAAAATTATACAATTAAATAAAAATTTTAATATGAACAATTTTGTCATTTTATTCTCTTTCTTAATATGCGTAAAAAATCAACCAGAACTTTAATCCTAGAACTGAAGGAGTACGTACTTGGTAAATGAAGTTGTAACTGCACTACTTGTCAGAAAAATATTTGTGGTACGTACTGCCTACCAGGTATTCACGATTCGATAAAATTTAAAATAAGTCCGATAAGAGTAATAAAAAATAGTATATGTCAGTTAATCAATATCAGTATTTATTTTTTTCTAAACAGTATATTACATATCGAACCGATATATACCGATTATATTATATATATTATTTTTTTCGTTCCAAGATAAAAATTTTAATTAATTTTTTGATGATATTAAATTTTTTTATGGATGAACAACCCTAACCATATCTATCCCTCCTACGTGGGACCCTACCTGCAATCTCCACACCATACATGATAGTAGTATATGCGTTACCCTATCTAAATAATTGTCTGGAATCACGATGCTTCTTTTTCGTCTCCATGCATGTGCGTCTCTGATTTATTGTATGTATTAATATATATATATATATATATATATATATATATATATATATATATATATATGAATGCATGCACCTATCGTAGTCATGTATATATGGACGATCTGAAACTGGACCTGGCTATTGAAACAGAATACTTACCCTATGTAATATCCATGGGGTCCACTCCATATTTGAACAACCTACTGAAAATATTTAATGTGGCAGGGCGGTGGCATGACACCAACACTGCACTGCATTACTCTATGCTGCACTCGACTTGGACAACCGATAACGAGTCAAATGAAACCGTACCAAAAGCTTCTAAGTCAACGTGCACCTTTAATCACCGTGAAATTTATATTTATTTTTTTTGTTATATTTACTATTATAAATATTGTATTTTTATTCTATACTCATTTATGAATTAATATAAATATAACATTTATTATTATCAATGTAAATGTAAGAAAAAATTGATGATAAAAAAAAATGTGACAAGTTCGCCCAACCAAATTTGAGCTAGCAACTCCCTAGCTTATATTCACATTGTGAAAGCGGATTCATACATCTTATTAGTATTTTGGATTTTTTGTTATATTGATTTGTCCTTTTTAAATTGTAATCTTTATATGTTCAAATATATATATATATATATATATATATATATATATATATATATATATATATATATTCTTAAAGAAAATGAGACACGTATAAATAATTAATAGAACCTTGTTTTTAGATGGATAAAGTATATTGTTGGGCCATAATACTTTACATATTGGGCCGAGAGAATTGGGCCGAATTATTTGGTTGAACCCTTGGGTCATCCTTATTGGGCTTGGAAAGTTGGGCCAAGTCAGTGGGTCCTCATTATTGGACCTCGTAAAACTTGGGTTGAATTGTTGGACCAACCCATTATATATTTAAATATTTACATCTTTGACCGGTAATAATAAAAGAAGGAGGACAGTTGACTGTTATCTCTGTCAAACATTAATGTGGATGGAATTTATAGTCGGCCGGCGGTGGCAAACAGTGACTAGATGTAGTGGGTGAGCTGCTTGTAGTCGGCTGAGATCATAAGAGATGAGGGGTTGTGTCAGATAGTAGTGGGTGGCACGAGAAACCGGACTTGAGAGTATATGTTAGTAAAGGCATCACACAAGAAAAGGTAACTGATATTTTTCCTCTCTCAAGACTCTAGATATTTTATTCCTCCATTTTTAAAATCTTGTGATCGCCTGTACTGACTCTCACGCCGGAGCTATCCCCCGACAGTCGAAGCCATCAAGCTTTTGGTGTTGTCGTGTTTACTGTGTAGGATTGGACGCGTCTTACGTGATTGGAGCGCGTGGAAAGATATTGGCGTTAACATTGGCGCTAGAAGGAGGGTTTTTTCTAGTGTTCCTGAGTTTTCAATCACAACCTGTTCAGTTATTTTACATCGGAGGTAATGGTGAGGAGTAGAACTGTTACACCGGAGGGACAGCCGATGGCTGTGAGTTCGTCTTTGCAGCGTATTTCTGTCAAGGATCGTTTGGGTCCTTCGAAGAGTGCTCATGATAACACGACTTCCAAACACAGCTCGAAGGGCTCTCGTTCTAGAGCCCATGGTGAAGCTAGAAGAAGGTTGGTCTCTGCTGCCGAGAAAGGACGGGACCATGGTCGAAGGCGAATGGAAGGCACACCGCCTGGGACTCGACACCGAAGTGGTCAGGATGATAAGGTTGCCAAGCTGGCGAAGATGGCAGAGGAGGCAGATAAGGCTTTGGAGGTTCTTTGGAAGCAGAGGGAGGATATAGCTGAACAGATGCTTCATGTGGCCAAATTGAGAGATGAGGCGTCCAGTTATGTTCAGTCTGAAAGACGTAGCAAGCCCAAGGATGTACAACAAAGAGAAGGAAAGGAGCTTGTGCATTCTGGCCATGTATCTCGGGGCCGTCCTCAGAATCGAAGGAGATCAAGAAGTAGAACTCCTGAGGTATCAAAGAAAGCACCTCACCTTACCGATTCTCGGGATCATGGTGGCAGTATGCGAAGAAGTAGGTCTAGAGAGTACATTACGGAGACTACAAAGAAAGTGCATCGACTTGAGTATTCTCACCACGCTGACAGAGCCCCACGTCGAAGTAGATCCAGAAGACAAACTCCTGAGAATCCACTTAAAGCACATCGCTTTATGGAGACTCACCGTCAGAGAACTCCATCGAGAGCAGGAGGTCTGATGGGAGAGGTCGGTTCACTCAGAAGAAGAGGGTGTCCCCGGAGACAGAAATCTCCTCACAACCGGAAGGGGTAGAGTTTCTGGTTAAGGAATTGAAAGAGCTTCGGAAGCAGTTGGCCGAAGTTCAGCAGGTGAAGGATACTCCGGGGAAGAAGGCGTCTCCTTTTTCTTCGGATATTCTTAAGGAGAAGGCAGATCCCACCAAGAAGTTGCCTCGCATGAAGAGCTACGATGGATCAGGGGATCCTTATGACCATATATAGCTAGGCGTTTGACCGGCTGATGGATTACTATGATTTCACTGATGCTGCTAAGTGTCATACATTTGTGATAACGTTGAGGAAAGATGTCAGACAGTGGATGGTGACTTTGCCTGCAGGTTCAGTCTCGTCATGGTTTGAGTTATGCAACAAATTTTATGCTCGCTTTGGGAGCAATCGAAGGAGGGGGAAGCCTACAGGTTCTTTGGCTCAAGTTCGGCAGTTTTCGAACGAGTCCCTAGGTCAGTATGTGAAGCGCTTTAGGGAAGTGGTTGGCCAGGTAACTGATCTTAATGATCTCCAGGCTGTCGGTTTGTTTCAAACCGACTTGGATCTGGAGAAGTCGGAGAAGTTGGTGAAGAAGCTGATGTTTCACCATCTGAAGAGTTTGGCCGAAGCTTTTGATAAAGCTGAAGGCTATATTGTGGTGGAGGAAGCTATGAATAGCTTGAAGCGTCCTTCTTCAGATAGAATGAAGGAGACAGATACCAAACCTTAAGGTGATCAAAGGAAGAGTGGAGGGAATAATGATCGGCCAGAAGGTAGTACAAAGAAGTATAACAACAACTGGCGACAAGGAGGAAATCGCCCACCTGCTCCTACCCAGAAGGTGAATAAGGTATACACCAAACTGAATACGGATAGGTCGGTAATATTGGATCAGATCAGGAATCAGCCATACTATGAACCACCTCGTGACAGTATTAAGCCTGGGCAGGGCAATACTCGGAAGTTTTGTGGTTATCATCAAGCCACATGTCACGACACGAATGAATGTTGTAGTCTGAAAGACTTTGTGAAGAGGAAGGTTCAGAGTGGTGTGTTGGTTCAGTATGTGGTCGGAAGGGATCATCAGCAGGATCAGCCAATCGATGATCGAACTGTTCAACCGGTTCAACCAGTACAACCTGCTCCAAATCAGCCACCAAGGCACGTCATCAATGTAATTACCGGTGGGACGACAGGGAAATTGGTAGGAAAGAAGAGAAGGGGATATCTAGATTCGGTTATGTCTGTGGCGGGTGTTCTCCCGAAGTACGACAGACCGTTTCCCGGGACAGTCATAGCTTTCACTGATGAGGATTTTCCTTCGGAGCCCATCGAACCTAATGAAACAGTGCTGGTGATAATTGCACAAGTGGGTTCAGTGGACATGAAGCGGATGATGATTGATATTGGGTCTTCTGTGGATATTCTGTATGCCCATGCTTATCAGAGAATGCGTCTTGATGGGCGAAAGATGGAGGTCGGGCTGGAGGCTCCCTTATATGGATTTAGCAATGATCCGGTCAAAGTTGTAGGCATTATTGAGCTACCAATAATCTTCGGCACAGCCCCTCGGCAGGTAAAAATAACATGTAAATTTTATGTTGTGCATGTAGATTCGGCTTACAACGCCATACTGGGTAGACCTACCTTGACTGCTTTGCAAGCTGTTACATCAATTCCTCACTTCAAAATCAAGTTCCCAACGTCCCATGGAGTTGGTGAGGTAGCAGGAGACTTGGATCTAGCTAGACGTTGTTATTGGAATGCTGTTATTACTTCAGGAGTAGGGGTTAGCAAGCAGAAGCACACTGTGGCGATAGAGATCGAGCCCTTTACTGAGAGCAGTTCGGAGCCGTTGGTCATGCCGGCAGGAGAAACGGAGGAGTTCGAGCTCATTCCTGGCAAGGGGGATAAAACGGTGAAGATAGGTTCGGGTCTGCCGGAACTTCTCCGGACAAACCTTATAGAACTTCTTCGTTGTTATGCAGACATCTTTGCATGAGAGCCTAAGGATATGCCCGAAGTGAGTCGAAGGGTTACGGAGCACAGGTTGGATGTGGACCCATTAAAGAGGCCTGTTCGGCAGAAAAGACGGATCTTTGCACCAGAGCGTCAAAGGATCATTGATGATGAGATTGCAAAGTTGCTGGCTGCAGACTTCATCTTTGAAATAGACTACCCAGAGTGGATGGCTAATGTGGTTCTGGTCCAGAAGCAGAATGGGAAATGGCGAGTTTGCATTGATTATACGGACTTGAATAAAACTTGCCCGAAGGACTTCTACCCACTACCCCACATTGATCAGCTCATTGATGCGACATCGGGGTATGCACTACTAAGCTTTATGAATGCTTTTTTAGGTTATCACCAGATCTCTATGTGCAAGAAAGATATACTGAAGACAGCATTTGTGACGACCCGAAAATTCGGATCGTCTAGAATTTAGGTTTAAAGAATTAGTTATTAATAAAACTAATTTATACTAATACTATTATGTGCTATGTGTTTTTTAATCGTTCTATAACCTAGGATGATTATAAGTCGGGAGGATTCTGGCTACGAGCTAGATTGAACGAATAGGAATTTTCAAGACAAAAATAAAAATTTTCCGGGAACAAAAATATTTTCTGGGAAAAAGACGAAATAGGCACTATTCATCCGTGTCTGCTCAGAGATTTATTTTAAAATTCTGAAAAGTTATTGATTACGTAAAATGTTTAGACGTGATGGAATATTCAATAATATTTCAGTTATGGCAAAAATTAAGTTTTCGCCTGCGGACTTAAAACCTAAGGGTTAGGAAAAGTAAGTTCCGAGAAATTAATGATCTCGTATAATAATTAGAGTTATTATGCGTGAGAAATATGAGTGTAATACTAGTTATTATACGAGTATAGTACGAAGATTATTACGACGTATAATACGAATATCGTACGAACGATATACGAAGAGAATACGAAATGAGATGCGTAGAATATGATTAGTCTTAATGAACTTTGAGTTCATGGACTTTGTAGAATCTAATTGGACTTGGATTATGTCAAGCCCAACGCTTTGTGAAGTTAAGCCAAGCTAGGCCCAAGAAGAATTAGGGTTAAGGCCCAAACCAAGAAAAGAAATCGCGGATCGAACCGATAGGTATTACCAATGGGGCAACCCATGGGATGACCCATGGGCATGTGGGCTGACTACTTGGCCACCAAGTAAGGGTGGTGGCCAAGTAAACTTGGTGGCTAAGTGTTGGAGGAGATGAGAATAATAAGGAGGTGGGGGGCAAAATGACTAAAATGCCCTTAGCCTTGAAAATCTATAAATAGGAAGCTTGAGCTCATTGTTTTGGATTTTGAAAATCCTACATCTTAGAGAAAGAGAGAGAGAGAGAGAGCTCGGGGGATGAGGGAGAAGGAAGAGCATGAGCATGAATGATCAGATCGAAAGTGATCGTGAAATAGAAAAGCTTGCAAATCGCCGGCTTTGTATAGCGGGAGAGAAATAAAGAGGAAAGGTATTAAAACCTAATTCCTAGGTTAGTTTTCTTTAAGTTTCTATGTTCAAAAATATAACTTAATGAGAATAATAAGTAATCGATGATAAGAATGATTTCATATGGTTGAAATCCTGAGAAAATGAAGAAATAAGAATTAGAAGTTTAGTAAATAAATTTCTTAAGGAGGTATAAGATTCGTGAGGATTTTGAGCGATCCGAGTAGATTATATGAACGAGTAGGTGAAATAAGTAAGGAATGGTGATCTATAACATCAATTTCCAATAAAAAGTGGAATCATAATTCAAAATATCAATTAAAATGAAGAACGAACGAAGAACACGAAGAACACGCGAAGAACATGAAGAACGTTGTTGATGGACAAATTTAAAACCATCGTAGTATAAATGTTGTTGATGGACAAGTTTAAAACCATCGTGTATAAGTTAGTTGCTTATTATTTGCTTAGGAACGGTAGAAACGTTCATGAAGAACGGATTAAAACGTAGCTATAACGAAGTTATGGCGAAATTTTCGTAAAAGACGAACGAGAATTAAAAAGTTAGTAAATGAACACAAACGTGTAGGGTTTCATAAGGAAGTAAGAGAACATAGAAAACATGAGTCATAAACTCAAGATCAAACGAGTTCCGAATTCGAATGACCGAATTACGGACGAATGAGCGAAGAACACTAAAAGCGTAAAAATGAACAAAATGTGAAGATCAAGCCAGTCGAATGGCACGTTAACGGATTTAGAACAAAGTTCTGTCCAAGGGGTATTGAAGTACATAAGATAAGGAAGAGAATGGCTTTGGAACGACCTCGTTCCGAGTTATAACGAAGAAGTTATGAGATCGGGAAGTAAGCGTCTCGAATCGAATTTAACACTTAGAAAATTTTCTAGGGTTTTGGCTCGGCGCCGCAGCACCGCTAAGCTTGCAGAAGTGGCACCGCAGCGCGAGCTCAGGCCTCAGGTTCTGTTAGTTGGCGCCGCAGCGCGAGTGTTAACAAAGGACTTGGCGCCGCAGCGCCAGGCCAAAAGAGAAGAGAGAAAAATAGGCCGCGCCGCAACGCGAGAGAAAGGAAGAGGCACGGCGCCGCAGCACCGGTTAGGGCAATGGCCAGAAATCAGATTTTTATTTCTCAATTACTGGGGGATGTGCAAGAAAGAAATATTAACATGTAGTTCGCGTAACGTAACACTTAAGAAAGTGAGTTAAACCTTTAGTAAATGTTGAACGAAAAGATTAAATGAGATTAAAAGACAACGATTGTAAGTACGAGTTACGGAACCGATATCCGGGAACAGTAGTCGTGATAAACGAACGTGAGGGATTGCTATGATTGTGATTCCTTAGACGTTGAGTGATGAGGGTAATGAATAACATTTCAATGTTATGTCATGATAATGAGAGCTAAGTGTGAAGCGTATAGACGCTGTGAACGCAACGTTGTTGCGATGGACACTTGGTCTTAGCATACAACAATCGGTATAGCTTCAACACTAAGAACGAGTAATGAACATGGGGTTCATGTAATGAATAATGAAAGTATTAAATAAGATATGAATTATCAAAAAAGTCGTAATGAATAGTAATAAGATTTATGAAAGCCGAATGTGAGTTAGATAAGAATATAAATCATCCAAGATGATGAACGTTCTGGGTAAGACATCTCCGTATGTCATGAAGCCGTAAACTGGTAAAGGAAGTTAGTCGAGTAAACTTATATTGCAAAGAACGCAAACCCTAAGAAGTAAAGTGAAGTGTAAACTAATGCGTAAATCAAATATATGACTAATTGGTGCTTATGTTTTCCTTACGTTTTACTTAGGAGTTGGAATGAGCAGTTCAGCGTAAGTTGTAGCTGGGCGTAAGGCAAGTTTCCTAACTTCGTTCATATTTTAAATGAATGCTAGTTTCTTAAACTTCTCAGATGTCGAACTTGAGAAGTCTTGTCTATGTTCATATGTGCGATGTATGTACGAGGTGGTAGTATGTATGAGGCCTTGTGCCACAATTTGAACACCTCGGTGTTTCTATGATATGAACTGTTCTATGATTGACTGTTCAATACAAGTATGCTCTGTTTATACATGAACCGTTATTGTTAAGTCTGTGCTAATGATTCTAGCCAGACAGGATGTGTATGAAAAAGATAGAGGAATGAAAGTATTTCAAAGTGAAAATGGCAGATGTTTTAAGATGATAGGAATCGGGACTATTCCTATTATTCAAGCTGCTTCATAACCTTTGTTCGGTTATCGAAGTTCTGAAGAAATGTTTAAACTCTTGAAGTTGTGTGTTCAACTGTTATGACTTACTAGGCAATTGAATGCTCACACTTGCTTTAAATGAAAAACATTTTCAGCGGATGAGGTTAGAAAGAACTTAAGGATCCCGTAATGATCAAGTTGACGGTATCCAAAGGAAGTGCTATTCAGAATGGGAATGACCGAGAAGATCAAGTGAAGACTTGTAATGTAGAAAGATGAAATTAAACGATAGACTAGTTTAATGAACTATTATATATCCTTGGTGGCGGATAAAAGTCACTCTTGTAAGATGAAATGAATAATGTATTATTATTATTTGTAATGAAAGAAGTTATAAGGTTTCTAGAACCTAGGATTTGAGAGTGTACGTTGTTATATTTCGGTATATAATGATGTATGCTGGATGAATGATGTACTCGTGACATACGGAATCCGGGTGTGAAGATAGACCGAATTTCGGGGCGTTACAACATTCATTACACACCGTTCGGTGTATGCTGATAAGAAGATGACGTTCGGCTTGATAAATGCTGGTGCCATCTATCAGAGAATGATGAACTTCGTCTTCCATAAGCAATTGGGGAGAAATATGGAGGTATATGTCGATGACATGATAGTGAAGAGCATGATTATTCAGAAACACTTGGATTGTAAGACCCCAACTTATTAATGAATAAAATCAAATTTTCTCTAAATATTATTGTGAATAATAAGGGGTTAATTTGATATAATACTTTGGTTATGGGTGAAATGTGCAAATTTTGCAAAATAAGCAAGTGGTTATAAAATATTTATTTTTGGTCGGTGAATATTCGGTTGGTCGTGGAAACTTCTTGCTGTCGGGGAATATTCGTACGACGACACAGCCTTGTGTGGGCCCCATAACGGAAAGCGATTGGATGAAGAAAACGACAAGTATAAGTTGTTTATAAATAACGGCGTAGCTGTTACCGTTAATACTGTTGGAATACCCGGTGGTTAAAATACAGTAGCACACGGTATTGCACCAATTATTGATTCTTACGTAAGAAGGCACTACTCAATAATTGTTACAGTAGTTATTATTCAATATTTTATTTTATTGATTCAATAATTGCTGCGTTGATATTTTATATTATTGTTGTTTCAATAATTGTTACTGCACAGTATTTTTATTTATCAGATCAATAATTCATATTATTTGAATAATATTATTAGATAACATTATTGGCAATGTCTAGAAAGTTCTGTCTAAGGAGAGGTTTGGTCATCTAATTGCGCGCCAGTAAGGAGAAATCCTTATTGGAAAGCCCCCTCTTTCCTGGGAACGGCCTGGTTGTCATAAATGTGATTCTGTAATATTATTTGTGATTAATTAATTATTGATTCATATGATAAGGAAATATTTATTTTATGTGGATATAAATGAGGGATATATTTTTGTGGTTAAAAATGAAGGAGTCAATGTTGAGGTTTTTGTCAGTATTTTTGTCGGAATGGAGGTATTAAAAATCAGGGTTTTTGAGATAGTTTGCGGGGGTTATAATTTTTAATCCGACCGTTGGATCGTGGTAATTTTTGGATATGTTTTATACATATATAAGTTGAGTATATGTCCACAAATTTTGAACCGTTAAAAATGAACGTATTGATTTATTACGAATTTTACAAGATGACTGGTTCAGAAATTGTTGAATTTTCGGAGTTTATCATTTTGGTAGAAAATTCTAGAATTGGTGGGCCCCACTTGTGGTTGGTGAAGAAATGTGCTGAATTATATTTCAAATGTGGTGGGTGGGAATAGTAGCAGGTAAAGCCATCAGGTTGCAGGTCAAACCTACTAAAATTTTCCTATAAATAGAGGGCTAAGTTAGAATTGAAAATCACACCAGAAACAAGTTTTCTCTCTTTCTCTCTCTAGATTATTGAGTGTATTTTGTGAGTATTTAGATACTTTGAGAGTTTCTATTCATCAGAGCAAGTTTCTTTCAGCCTTATACCGGTATTCCGACCAGAAGTACTGATATTTGAGGTAAGGGATATTATTTTCTTCTTAATGATATTATTTTCTTCAATATCATTATGCTGAAATATTGATATGAGTTTTTATCAAATTTGGAACTTTTTGTGTCGGGGTTACTATTCACGTATACGGCACTATTTACGTATACGGCACTATTCACGAATACGGCACTATTCACCGAAAAATAAAATTTTCCCTTTTTGTCCAAGATGTCTATTATGGTTACTATCTTTGATTGTATCCATGTTTTGATCTTTATTTTTGAATTCTGCTTCACAATTGATTATTATGAAGTATTATTGATCTTGGATAAACTGTTATACGAATCCCTACTATTTGTCCTTCTGTCTCATTGGATTCGTTCTCTTTATGATATTTTTCATCATCCTCAGTCCTAAATGATGATATTACTGAATATCTTTGGCCTGTAGTGCAAAGATGTATAATTACTTGATGAATATCTTTGGCCTATAGTGCAAAGATGAACAGGTGTTGAGATGAACATGACCAACTGATGATACAAATGAATATCTTTGGCCTGTAGTGCAAAGATGAATATTTGGTTAAAGATGATTATTAATTGATGTTACAGGGATAAAATATTGATGATGGACTTTTAAATCTTAGAAGATAGTAGAATTCTTTCTCTACTTGACTCTTCTAATGGTTTGCTGTTTCCGCTGCAGTTGTTGATCTAAAACTTGTTGTCGATTATATTTTATCAGATTTTTTCCCTGTTGAAGACTAACGATAATTTGTTGTATATTATCTTAGTCATAATATTCTTTACTGGGCTAGTTGAGCTCACCCTTTTCCTTTTTGTTCCATTTTTCTTCTCAGGAGGTGAGAACATAGCAGGATCTAGTCGGGGTATGGAGTGATGGTTCTAGAAAGATGTATTAGCAGTCCTCACTATTTCTGTAAAATAGTGTTTGAATAATTGTAATGAGGATTTATTTGAGTGTGGATATTGTCTAGAAGACAATATTTGTATTTAAACTCACAGTATGTGTTGTCGTATTTTGCACGACAATTGTATTATTGAAGTTGTAGTTTGCTTTCTGTACCATGTATTTGGCGACTCAGAATGGGTGTTGTATACCTATTCTGGGGGCGTCACAGTTGGTATCAGAGCTTAGGGATATGATCCCTGGCTGAGATGTGAGACAAGAACTAGGAGGGGAGTGACGGGGAATTTCTTCGCTAGTATGACCTGACTAAGTTTATTTGGTATTTATTTGGTCGGTCAGAGTATAGGGATAATATATGTCATGACTATTAACCCTTGTTTTATGGCAGTATTTAAGAATGGCAGCTGAGAACGTTAATAATGGAGTAAATCAGACCGTGGAGACACCTTTGATCACTACCCAGGGGAACGTGCAACAGGAAGGCAATATTCCTCCTGTAAACAACGTTACCGAGCAAACGATGAATGATGGAATGTTTAGGAGCTTTTTGCAGTTCATGCAAAATCAGACGAGGGAGACTCGTGTGCAGAATACGGGTGGAAATGATAACAACGCGCGGTTTGTCACAGCTAAGCAGTTCAAAGAATTGGGACCACCAGAATTTAAGGGAAAGCCGGATCCGATCATGGCGGAAACGTGGGTCAAGCAAATTACCAAGATATTTGATGTCTTGGGATGCACGGAGGAACAGAAGGTTCCATTCGCCACATTTATGTTCCGCGGTGAGGCAGACTACTGGTGGGAGTCTGTGAAGCGTACCCAGCCTGACGCACTCAACATGTCCTGGGAAACATTTCAAAAACTGTTCAATGACAAGTACTTTCCTGAAAGTATTCGTCATATGAAGGAGGTTGAGTTTATTAGACTGGAACAAAACAACATGACGGTGTCCCAGTACGAGGCGAAGTTTGCAGAGTTATCCAGGTTTGCACCTCATTTGGTCGAAAATGAGGAACGAATGACAAGGATGTTTCTGAGAGGTCTAAAACCCGAGATTCGGCAATATCTTATCTCTCATAAATTTTCTTTATATTCAGATGTTGTAAACAGGGCTCAATTATTAGAGCGAGATAATGAGTATGTGCAACCGAGGGACCACAACCAGGGTCATCCCGTGGCGGCAGTCATCGAAACAATGAAAACCAGCAGGGAGGAAAACATTCGGACAAAAGCGGTAACCACTCTGGTGGTAATCGTGTCGTGATAATAGAAGGAGCGAGTCGGGAGAGATTTCAAGAAGAGAAGGTACAACAATGATAACGTGAAGACGTCAGCACAAACATCAACTGTTTCTAGGGGAGGAGAACGACCACCGGTCGTATGTTACAAATGTGGGAAAGAGGGACATATCAGCCCAAACTGCCCACAACAATCCAAGGTATGTTATAACTGTGGAAAGGAAGGTCATATAGCTCGAGAGTGTTCTGTGGCAAAACCAAGTTCAGCGGGGATGGTGACTCCAAAAGTTATCCCGGATAAGTCGAAATCAGCGGTTCCTGGAAGGGCGTTTGTCGTTACTGGCCAAAACGCGAGAAACCCGAACAAGGTGATCACGGGTAAGCTAATCTTGAATTCTTGCGAAGTTTATACTTTACTAGATACCGGTTTCTACCCATTCTTTATATCTCTCCTGCTTGTGCTCAACGTTTAAACTTGACTCCGGAGAAATTGGACTTTAACTTATCTGTTGAAACTCCGTTGGGTGAAACCTTCGTTACATCTACAGTTTATAAATCTTGCATGATCCAAGGTTGGCACTATCACATTACCTGTTGATCTTATCTCTTTAAAGATACTTGCTTTTGATGTGATTTAGGAATTGATTGGTTAACCACTCATCATGCTAAAATTGATTGTTTTCGTAAGGTTGTTAGTTTTCATATTCCTAACCAACCTGTCATACGAATTCAAACTACTAAACCACTAAAATCAGTCACTGTCATATCAAGCCACAAAGCTATTCGTTTATTGAAAAACGGATGTCAAGCTTTCTTAGCCCATGTTATGGATTTGAACAAAGACAAGTCAGATTTGAATAATATTTCTATTGTTAGAGAATTTTCCGATGTATTTCCTGAAGAACTTTCCGGTCTACCCCCGGAACGAGAAATTGAATTCTTTATTGACCTTGAACCCGGTACAAAGCCCATTTCTAAAACCCCATATCGAATGGCTCCTATTGAACTTCAGGAGTTAAAAGTCCAACTACAGAGTTGTTGGACATCGGTTTTATTCGTCCTAGTACGTCTCCTTGGGGTGCTCCTGTTTTTATTCGTAAAGAAGAAAGACGGGAGTATGCGACTTTGTATTGACTATCGAGAATTGAACCATGTCACCATCAAGAATAGGTATCCGCTACCTCGCATTGATGACCAGTTTGACCAGTTGCAAGGAGCACAATTCTTTTCAAAGATCGATCTTCGTTCTGGATATCATCAGCTGAAGATTAAAACTGAGGATATTCCAAAGACTGCCTTCAGAACTCGGTACGGGCATTATGAATTCTTAGTAATGTCTTTTGGATTGACTAATGCTCCTGCTGCCTTCATGGATATAATGAACCGTGTATTCAAAGAATATTTGGATCAGTTCGTTGTTGTCTTTATTGATGACATCCTCATCTATTCCAAAAGCCGTGAAGATCATGAGCGCCATTTGAAGCTGGTACTGCAAAGGCTTCGTGAAAACAAGCTATATGCCAAACTGAAGAAATGCGAGTTCTGGCTTGAGGAAGTAGCATTCCTTGGGCACGTGGTGTCAAAACATGGTGTATCTGTCGACCCGCGAAGATTGAAGCCATACAAAGTTGGGAGCAACCGAAGTCGGTAACCGAAGTACGTAGCTTTCTGGGCTTAGCTGGTTATTATCGGAGATTTATGGAAGGATTTTCTCGAATCGCTACTCCGTTAACTCAGCTGACTCGAAAGATACAAAATTCGTATGGAGTGAGGAATGCGAGAAGAGTTTCCAAGAACTCAAGAGGAGACTCATTTCGGCACCTGTTTTGACAATACCATCTGGTTCGGATGGATTTGTTATCTACAGCGATGCTTCAGGCAAAGGGTTAGGATGTTTCTCATGCAACATGGGAAAGTCATAGCCTATGCCTCACGACAACTCAAAGAATATGAGAGGAATTATCCTACTCATGATTTAGAGTTGGCAGCAGTCGTTTTTGCGTTGAAGATCTGGAGACACTACCTGTATGGGGAGAAAGTGGAGATCTATACAGATCATAAAAGCCTCAAATATTTCTTCACCCAAAAGGAACTCAACATGCGGCAACGACGTTGGCTTGAGCTGTTGAAAGATTACGATCATACCATCCAATACCATCCTGGAAAAGCAAACGTAGTAGCTGACGCATTGAGTAGAAGATCATATGCGGGTACGAGTGTAATGTTTTTAACACAAAGGCCCATTTTATGACTTGCAAAGGATGGAGATAGAGATGAAGGCTCCAAGTACCCACATGATGATATCAAATATACGAGTAGAACCGACTTTAATCGATAAAGTTAAAGCTGCTCAAGCTACGGATATAGAGCTGATGCGTATGAAGAAGAAAGTGCAAGAAGGTGCTATTCCAGAAGCAAGAATCGATGAAGAAGGAATACTTCGAGTCAACTCCAGACTTTGTGTTCCTAACGATTTTGACTTGAAGCATAGAATAATGATGGAGGCACACAACACACCGTTTGCAATCCATCCTGGGAGTACCAAAATGTATCACGATCTTCGACATACATTTTGGTGGAGCAATATGAAAAGAGAGATCGCGGAGTTTATCTCGAGGTGTTTAACTTGTCAACGTGTAAAAGCGGAGCATCAAGTGCCAAAGGGTCCATTGCAACCACTTGAGATCCCGAAATGGATGTGGGAACACATTACTATGGATTTGTTACAGGTCTTCCCAAGGTTTCTCAAGGCATAGATGCGATTTGGGTTATTGTTGATAGATTAACCAAGTCCGCTCATTTCTTGCCGATACGTGAGACTTATTCCCTTGAACGTCTTGCTAGTATGTACGTGAACGAGATTGTGAGATTGCATGGCATGCCAGTATCCATAGTTTCGGATCGTGACCCAAGATTCACTTCACGATTTTGGGTTAGCTTGCAAAAGCTATGGGCACGGATTTACGATTCAGTTCAGCATACCATCCTCAAACGGACGGACAATCAGAGAGGACTATTCAAACTCTTGAAGATCTATTAAGACTTTGTGTCTTAGATCTCAAAGGGAGTTGGGATAAGTACCTACCATTGGTGGAATTCTCCTACAACAACAGTTATCAGGCGAGCATAGGTATGGCTCCATTTGAGGCGTTGTATGGAAGAAAATGTCGTTCTTCAGTATGCTGGGACGAGGTGGTGAAGCAACATTGTTGGGACCAGAATTGGTACGCATTACTACAGAGAAGATCCAAACGATTCGACAACGTATACAAACGGCACAGGATCGACAAAAGAGTTATGCGGATCTTCATCGGAAGGACGTGGAATTTAATATTGGGGTCATGTATTGTTACGTGTTGCACCATGGAAGGGAGTTACAAGATTTGGGAAGAGAGGAAAGCTCAATCCAAGATTTGTTGGTCCATTTGAGATTCTTGAGCGAATAGGAAATGTGGCATATAGACTCGCATTACCTCCAAGCATGTCTCGTGTTCATAATGTTTTTCACATATCTATGCTTCGTAAATATGTTAAAGACCCGAACCACATTATTGAGTTAGAACCAGACGAGATAGCTGAAGATTTAACGTACGAGGAGGTACCTGTTAAGATCTTGGATAGGAAAGAGCATGTCCTACGCACGAAGGTTTATACCACAAGTTAAGGTTTTGTGGAGAAACCATGCTATTGAAGAAATTGACCTGGGAGTTGGAATCAGAAATGAAAGCGAGTATCCTCACCTTTTTGAAACATCAGGTACGTACGTCAATTTCGAGGACGAAATTTCATAAGGAGGGGAGGTTGTAAGACCCCAACTTATTAATGAATAAAATCAAATTTTCTCTAAATATTATTGTGAATAATAAGGGGTTAATTTGATATAATACTTTGGTTATGGGTGAAATGTGCAAATTTTGTAAAATAAGCAAGTGGTTATAAAATATTTATTTTGGTCGGTGAATATTCGGTTGGTCGTGGAATATTCTTGCTGTCGGGGAATATTCGTACGACGACGCAGCCTTGTGTGGGCCCCATAACGGAAAGCGATTGGATGAAGAAAACGACAAGTATAAGTTGTTTATAAATAACGGCGTAGCTGTTACCGTTAATACTGTTGGAATACCCGGTGGTTAAAATACAGTAGCACACGGTATTGCACCAATTATTGATTCTTACGTAAGAAGGCACTACTCAATAATTGTTACAGTAGTTATTATTCAATATTTTATTTTATTGATTCAATAATTGCTGCGTTGATATTTTATATTATTGTTGTTTCAATAATTGTTGCTGCTGCACAGTATTTTCATTTATCAGATCAATAATTCATATTATTTGAATAATATTATTAGATAACATTATTGGCAATGTCTAGAAAGTTCTGTCTAAGGAGAGGTTTGGTCATCTAATTGCGCGCCAGTAAGGAGAAATCCTTATTGAAAGCCCCCTCTTTCCTGGGAACGGCCTGGTTGTCATAAATGTGATTCTGTAATATTATTTGTGATTAATTAATTATTGATTCATATGATAAGGAAATATTTATTTTATGTGGATATAAATGAGGGATATATTTTTGTGGTTAAAAATGAAGAGTCAATGTTGAGGTTTTTGTCAGTATTTTTGTCGAATGGAGGTATTAAAAATCAGGGTTTTTGAGATATTTGCGGGGGTTATAATTTTTAATCCGACCGTTGGATCGTGGTAATTTTTGGATATGTTATACATATATAAGTTGAGTATATGTCCACAAATTTTTGAACCGTTAAAAATGAACGTATGATTTATTACGAATTTTAAAGATGACTGGTTCAGAAATTGTTGAATTTTTGGAGTTTATCATTTTGGTGGAAAATTCTAGAATTGGTGGGTCCCACTTGTGGTTGGTGAAGAAATGTGCTGAATTATATTTCAAATGTGGTGGGTGGGAATAGTAGCAGGTAAAGCCATCAGGTTGCAGGTCAAACCTACCAAAATTTTCCTATAAATAGAGGGCTAAGTTAGAATTGAAAATCACCCAGAAACAAGTTTTCTCTCTTTCTCTCTCTCTAGATTATTGAGTGTATTTTGTGAGTATTTAGATACTTTGGAGAGTTTCTATTCATCAGAGCAAGTTTCTTTCAGCCTTATACCGGTATTCCGACCAGAAGTACTGATATTTTGAGGTAAGGGATATTATTTTTCTTCTTAATGATATATTTTTTTCTTCAATATCATTATGCTGAAATATTGATATGAGTTTTTTATCAAATTTGGAACTTTTTGTGTCGGGGTTACTATTCATACGTAGTACGGCACTATTCACGAATACGGCACTATTCACCGAAAAATAAAATTTTCCCCTTTTTGTCCAAGATGTCTATTATGGTTACTATCTTTGATTGATCCATGTTTTGATCTTTATTTTTGAATTTCTTATTTTTGATTCTTCACAATTGATTATTATGAAGTATTATTGATCTTGGATAAACTGTTATACGAATCCCTACTATTTGTCCTTCTGTCTCATTGGATTCGTTCTCTTTAAGATATTTTCATCATCCTCAGTCCTAAATGATGATATTACTGAATATCTTTGGCCTGTAGTGCAAAGATGTATAATTACTTGATGAATATCTTTGGCCTGTAGTGCAAAGATGAACATGTTTGAGATGAACATGACCGACTGATGATACAAATGAATATCTTTGGCCTGTAGTGCAAAGATGAATATTTGGTTAAAGATGATTATTAATTGATGTTACAGGGATAAAATATTGATGATGACTTTTTAAATCTTAGAAATAGTAGAATTCTTTCTCTACTTGACTCTTCTAATGGTTTTGCTGTTTCCGCTGCAGTTGTTGATCTAAAACTTGTTGTCGATTATAATTTTATCAGATTTTTCCCTGTTGAAGACTAACGATAATTTGTTGTATATTATCTTAGTCATAATATTCTTTACTGGGCTAGTTGAGCTCACCCTTTTCCTTTTTTGTTCCATTTTTCTTCTCAGGAGGTGAGAACATAGCAGGATCTAGTCGGGGTATGGAGTGATGGTTCTAGAAAGATGTATTAGCAGTCCTCACTATTTCTGTAAAATAGTGTTTGAATAATTGTAATGAGGATTTAATTGAGTGTGGATATTGTCTAGAAAGACAATATTTGTATTTAAACTCACAGTATGTGTTTCGTATTTTGCACGACAATTGTATTATTGAAGTTGTAGTTTGCTTTCTGTACCATGTATTTGGCGACTCAGAATGGGTGTTGTATACCTATTTCTGGGACGTCACATGGATGATCTAGAGGAATGCT